>VUYV01000236.1:1182353-1243997 GCA_008711295.1 Anarhynchus alexandrinus | reverse complement strand
CTTCCCTTCCAACCCAGACAATGCTATGATTTTATGATTCTATGTATGCAACATAAAAAAAGCTTTCTCTGTTCCTTTTTTTTTGCTGTTACCCAGTACAGTAACCTCTCTTTCCTATTTTTTTTTCTTTAAACTCTGGACCATTGGAAAATAATTTCTGGTCAATAGTTATTGTATTCTCCATGTCAACAAACTCTTCCTTTTAATCCCCTCTGATTCTTCCCTTTCTACAGTTGTTCAACACTTTGTTTTGCTTCTCAGCACTAGGAAGTTTACTGGTACTGTAAATGGAGACGTCCTGCCAATTGTTTAATTACTTTTGTTTGACTTTCCTAAAACCTTGGTCTTTGGGCATTTCTTTTAGGGATGCCTTTCAATACTAATAAGGTTCCCCAGTAAGCAACAATCTAGGCTGAACTGCCAGAAAATGATGTTTCCCATAGGTGTCTTCTTCTGGGAAAGGTCTTCTGTTGTGGAAGGTGCTGCCACTTTCAGTGACCTGGTAGAGCAACAGACCATGATGTGTCCTGAGCACCTGCCAATCCCATGACAAGGGAACTAACACTTTTTAACTCTCTGTGCTCACACATCTCCTTATCTGCACGGTCTCTCTCCCAGCTCTCAGTAGTGGTGAAGTAAATTAACCAATACACTTTCAGAAGTAAGACTACCAATTGTAAGGAAGCACTAGGGCCTGCAACGTATTCAAGGACACAGCTTTGTTGACCCTGTCTGAATTTCTGCTGGCATTTTGAAATAGAACAGCATGGAGAATAAATCTTTTGGAGTATCCATAAGGACCTCACCTATGATTAATATAGCCAGTGAGTGGGTGGTGTAATTAATGACTACAACACTATGGCTGAAACAGTGTTTCTTTGAAAATAAAGGGGAAACCTCAAGCTAAAACAACTCCTCTGGATTTCTCTTTTAGGGCTCCTTTCCCCAGGTGTTCTGGTATAATTCCATGAATATAGCAATCGTCATGTCTGTCAGTCTCTGACTTTTACAAAGCATCCCTCTACACAGTGAAGTAAGAATCATTAAAAAGTCATCATTTATGAACATTCAGTATGCTGTGTTACCAGAGGGGGTGTTTTCTGGTGAAGGGAAATACTGAAGTACGCCGGTGTGCAAAGGGTTGAAAAATACTGATGGTGGCTGTTGATTACTGCTCCTAGGAGCTAAATATGAAGGCATGAAAGAGCAATTATCTAAAAAGGTGATTATTATTATTTAATGGGATGGGTACTGTTTTGCTCACTTGCTTGTTTTGTCTTGCCAACAAACGGGAGGTTTTCCATCACTTTTGGAAGCTTTTTGGATAAGTTTTCTGAGCGGTGTATGTAATGTATTGGAACGGGACCTGTGCACCAGCAGAGAAGGCACAACAGACTGCTGCAGAGGGAAAAAACAACTGTGGGTGTACTGTTTTGCCTGCGTCTGGGAAGCCAATCTCGCTGCTGTTAACGAGTAAGGCAGGCATCAATGCTGGTGGGCTAAATGCTTTGGGCACAGCAGCGGACACTCCAGCAACAACAGTAACAGTGCTCCGAAACTCTTCATCTCCTTCTTCTCCAACTCCAGCCCTTGTCGCAGGAGTGGTTCCCTCAGCTTGGCCCATGCTCAGGAGAAGCCTCCACTGCACGAGTGCAATGCCGTGTGCCTGGAGGTGCACTGCATGTGTTCTCTGACCCACAGCCTTTGGTCAGGAGGAACCGTGGGGGGTTAGTGCCATAGGGATTTGCCACCTTACTAAGCTACTCTGAAAAAATGTTGCAGTCAGAGAAGAGATTAAAAGAAAAAAAAATAATCAATAATTATCATAGAATCATAGAATGGTTTAGGTTGGAAAGGACCTTGAAGATCATCGAGTTCCAACCCCCCTGCCATAGGCAGGGACACCTCCCACCAGCCCAGGTTGCCCAAGGCCACGTCCAGCCTGGCCTTGAACACCTCCAGGGATGGGGCCTCAACAACCTTTCGGGGCAGCTGACTTGACCAATCAAGCTGACTTGACCAATACCACCATGAACTCTTGATGCTGCACATTGTCCTGGCGAGCTGGAAGGCATTAGCATCTACAGCCACGTGACAGGCACGCACTAATTTGTGCAAGCAGCATGCTAATTTGAAATACATAATCTGAAAATAATTTGTGATCGGATTAACTTTAGGCAGATATCCCCAAATATATCTGATTTTCATCCTCTTTCTACATTCTCAAAACTTGTCTTGGTGTTAGTTTCTCTTTAAGTTCATTTTAAGTTAGGTAAATAATTAATTTGTAAAATCACATTTCCCCTTGTTTTTTTCATTGTGCCTTTTCCATCTTAGAGAATCAATGCAGATGTGAAAAAAGGCTTTTTGGAGTAACAGGTTGCAATACTGAAAACGTAGCACTTTCTGCTCCCATTGAAGCCAACGGCAAAATTCCTAATAGTATTAATGAACCAAAAACTGGGCTTTTAGTATAACACCATTTGACCGGAATGAAGCAAATTATGCTAGTTCCTCATGAGAAATCAAATATGATCAGCTTATTCATACAAGAGTGTGCAGACAAAGCCATGCTTACATACAATTCCTATAAAAACTCTGGTCCTGTTGCTCAGCACTGGGGACAGACCAGGGCCAGCATTCAGTTTCAACTCAGGCAAAAAAAACTCGAACCCAACACCCCATATTTTAAAAGGCAGTGTTCCCTGTGTCACTTAGGGCATCAGTTTCAAAGATGCTTCGGAATATACCATGCTTCAGAAGGCACTGAACTGTGTCTCTGAGCTCCTCTGCAAGTGTAACAGCAAGGATGAAGTCACTGGGGCCACTTCTATCATCTGCAGTGGGAGTTTGATTGATGGCTGTAATTGCTTATCGCCATGGTATCTGAGGATTGACTCACAGTTGTATCAACTTAGTAAACTTGCATCAGCAATATTCAAATCCATGACAAGTACAGAAAACGCAGAGATGCATTCAGGCACTGTACACAGCACGGATGGAAACGAGCAACTGAACCTCATTAGAACTTTTTTTTTCCCTGCAGAATATTACAGAGAAGTGAGGGTACCGCCCCTAATTTTACTATGATGACAGCGATGACACCCCTTTCTAGAGTTCTGGTGTGGCGTGGGTACTGCTCAGGCCTCTTTGCAGTGTGCGTTTTCACTCTGAACCACATAAGGTGTGGGGACGAACCGTAAACACTGGGGGAAAATAGGTATTGCACGAAGCAATAAAGAAGGCAATAAATTTATAGTGATGGCAATGGTGAAAAAAGAGCAACCGCTGTGTGCGGCGGGGTTGTGGGGGGTGCGCCCGTGGCGCCAGGGCTGGAGGAGGCACCTCTGCTTTCCGTCTCCTCGGTGCAGAGACTGCGAAACGCATCTTCAGCAGCTCTTCCCGCGCCTGCTTCACCGCTGTAGCTGGTACAACAGCCAGTTCGTTACTGTAGTTTACACGAGTGAGGCTGCGCAGTGACTAGACATTTCATTAAATTGCCGCAAGCCATCTGCCATTTAACTCGTTTTGATTTGCGCAACGCTGCTCCGAACCGCTGAGTGAATGAAGAGCTTGTCTGGGCATTGTGTGCGGCGGGGTGGAAGGCGGCCCAGATGCAAAGTGAGGGACCCACGGTGGGAAAGCAGTTACTCAAATGGGGATGAAAGGGGTTTTCTGCTTCTTTTAACAAGAAAACGAGCAAGAAGCAGGGGAGTGAAACAAAAGGTGCTCTGGAGCACCAGGAGATGCAGAGAGTGTGCGTGAAAATCCGACGAGGTGTTAGGAACGGTGGAAGACGCTAAGCTGCACAAGGAGGACCTTGCTGTATAAACCTGAGATGATAATGTTGATAGGAGGAACCATCTAGGTTTTAGTCTTAAAAAAGTAATAATCTTGGAGTACCTACTGTCTTAAGAAAAGTTCTGAAGGCCAAGGACCCGAAAAGCAGAAAGCCACGCTTTGGAACAGGTTTTTTATTTAAGCAGAGCAGCACAGACCTTTGAGGAACCGTTTTTCCCATTTCATTGAGGAACTGGAGTCTGCTCAAATCAATAGTAGAATAAGAGCACAATTACATCAGACATGGTTTTCTAGTTTTAGATAAGGAATCACATGGATATCTGGATTACATGGAACAATTATGAATTTTTCTCTGTGTCATGCAAGGAAATGTGCAGAGCAATGGTAGAATTCTGTTCTATCTGAAATTATATTCAAAATACAGCACATTATTTTGATATAAAAGTAGCGATGTTTGTGTCCTTTCTGACTTAATGTGGAAAAGTCTTGTTCAATACATGGTTTTATGTTTGTGCTCCAGGCTGAACATCCATATTGTTCTCTGACTCTCTAAAAATCCAAAAAGGAGCAAAAACACGTCACACGAAGCAAATTTGTGAAAAAAAAAAAAAAGGACATTACATTAGTTTATGAAGGAAAGCAGTACAGAGGTTTACAGGCTAAAGAATCGATCTGGGGATATTTTAGTCAGTTATTTGTTGGGGAATTATTCCAGTGCAGATGGCATGATAAAACACTTCCCTCTGTTCTTCATCTTGGTCCTGCAATGTTCTGCCATCTCCTTGTTGTTGTTTCGAACGTGCCTGGCAGAAAAAAAAGTCTATATTTTTTGCCTCACTTAGTATTCAGACTGAGATACTGCTTGAGACTCTTGAATATGGAGGTTTGGGCTGATTTTGATGTTTTACAGCAGGACTCATATACAACCTTTATTACGTTGCGTATATAACAGATAATTAGCACTATCTGGTTTTCCTTATTGTGGTGTTTGAGGAACATGACTGTTGATCCATACGTTTGCTCGATAATAATAATCATTAAGTCTTCATCACCACCTGCAACAGCTTTTCATAATGGTGTAAGACAGAAAAATTTGCAAATAATAGACAGTAAAGGCTGCATAAGAAGATCTGTAAACGGTTCAGATACGTGGCAAAGGGAAGGGAAAGGTCATTAACCAGCTCAGAGGCCTGTGGCAAAATACACAGGTCCCAAGTTGGGTCAGAGTGGGAGCTCCCAGCAGGACGAGGATAAAGGGGAAAGTGGTGGAGCTACGGGAAGGGAAAAAATAAATACCTCTGAGCATCCAGAAACAATGCCTTAGATCCACAAATAGGCTGTGAAGTTAATTATTCTGTGAAACCAGCCAATTCCTCTCCATTATGTACCGAGGGAGGATGTTTCTTTGTTGCTGATTAAAGGCTGAAACACACAGCTGACATGGAGATTTGCAGTTTGTTCTAGCCCATAAATTCCTGTGCCAACACAGCCAGACAAGGGGAAAGAAAAAAAAAAAGAAAGGAAAAAGAATACAGCAAAAAAACCCACAATAAAAACACGTTAGAAAAGCATTGGTGCCAGCTGCCTCTGAATCTTCTGATTTCAGGAGTAACAGGTATTTGACTCATAATGATCCCGGTGCGCCAACAAATATTTGGGCTATGCATCATTATTTATATAGCTGTCCCGGACGTAAGCACAGATGTTTTACCCCTCCGGGATGCCTGACGGGGGCCGCTAGATGGCAGGAGAGCACTGCGCAGCACCGCGCATCCCCGCGCAGACCCGCGCATCCCCGCGGCGACCGACCCGACCCGACCCGCCCCAGCCCAGCCCGACCCNTTGGGTTTGTTTTGTTTGGTTGGTTGTTTCTTTGTTTTGTTTTGTTTTGTTTTGTTTTGTTTTGTTTTGTTTTGTTTTGTTTTGTTTTGTTTTGTTTTGTTTTGTTTTGTTTTGTTTTGTTTTTTTAACAACTGTCCCATTTTTTTCCTGGTGCAGATTTGCTGATTTCAGCGAGGTTGCACTAGGGATAAATTTGGCCCACTCTCTCTGTACTTTTGTGACACACCTGCCAAGCTTTTTACAACTATCTGCACCTTTACGGTATAAAAAATTACTATATTCTGGCATGCACCATCATTTTCTCCATCACAAAATGGCCATATAAAAGCTCTTTTGATCCTTTGGATAACTGGCTTGATTTGAAATAACAGAAAAAAAAAGTAAAATTAACCCTCGATGTTCAGCAGTGCATGAATGACAAACCTGTTGTAGTTTGGAGTACCTTTCAAGAAACTCTTTTAAACTGCTTGTAGAAAAATTATATATCCTCAGAAAAGTTATTGCACACTAGGAAACTGAACAGCATGATTTATTTTGTATGTTACTGATATAGTTAAATTTATGCATATGTAATAGATTTCCTAGCTCCTGATTTGCTATTATACAAGCCCATACCATCCACAAATGTTTTAAACTTGTATTTTCTAAAGCTATGTGAAATGCACAAGTTTTTTGCCTTGGACACAGACTAAGATTTTACTTTCTCTATTATCAATCCACACTGAAATGTTTGAAGTTGCTAAATCATTAGTTTTACATGATTCCAACAAAAAGAATTCAAAACCCAGACAACTCTAACCTGGCTAGAGACAAAGCTGAGATTTTCATGGCCTATGTAAAACTTCTGTTGTGCCTGGCACAACAAATTTTGAAACTGGACAGTTTTTACATGATTTTGATTATAATATGGATGCCTGATATACGTCTTGGGGTTTTGGGGAGGATCTTTCCTATTAAAGGTGTCTTAAATAAAATTGCCACATCTTGTAACAGAGACAGGATTAGGAATTTATGTCTAAGTCATAGGCAAAACAACAGAGCCCTGAAAACCCTGAGATGAATCTTGCTGATCTGCAACCCAGACCCGGAAAGTGTCTTGTAAATTTTTTGGTTTTCAGTGCACACCAGTCTGTGTTTACACTTTTCATTGAACCAGCAATCATTCTTGGTCATCTTTTTTTTTTTATTATTTTTTTAAATTTTAAGATCTTACAATTTAGAATTCCATATCACTACAAGTAATGGGATGAATCTTATAAAGAGTCTGTCAGATCTGAGTCGGGTTCAGCCCAATTGGGTGCTTTGAAGGGCCAGAAGGTCTTTACGGCAACCTGGTTTCTACCACAAGTGCGTGAACCACACACGGCGGAAAGCTCTACAGCACAGTAAGTGCGGGTGAGTGCAGTTCCTTAGAACTATATTAGGAATCTGGCTCCACTGTAGCAAAATTTGTTGCACATGTGAATTCTTGCATAGAACTTTGTGCAGGAAAGAATTTGAGGTTAAATTTTGTCAGATGAAGCATCTCCTCCCAAAACAGCCTAAACTAAAATAAGTCTTAAAAACAAAACAAAACAAAACAAAACAAAACCATGATGATAATTCATCAGGTGCTTTTGAATAATCTTGAATTACGCTTTTCCACAGATACAAATACCATCTATAGCTTTACAGCCCCACCGGTGAATACCGTTCCTAAGCAGCAGTTTAGTGCGGTTTAACCGCGTGTCCCTGCGAGGCAGCTAAGGTCAGCCTGCCGTGGAAACCCCCCGCAAGAACCCAGCCATAAAGAAGCAGGTGGCAAGAGTTACGGCAGACCTGTTCCTCTGACTCCCGAGTCGTTTTCTGCACAAAAAGGCAGGTGCCTGTTCCCACGGAGGCACCCAGACAGCATCCTGTGAGGCGGGTACGTTATTGAAGGACCGGGGCAGCGCCGGCTGTTCATCCCAGACAGCTTTGAGAGAGTCCGTCTTAATCCCCCCTCGGTGTCAGCACGCCCCCGAGCTGCAAAACTCTTGGTGGAGCCCGATGCAAAGCCAGCAGCCATTTCAGGTCTGCGCGCGTGCATAAAAAACGAGCCAAGGAATGCCATTTAAGAGCCGCAAACTTTTCTTTAAATGGGCGAATTGAAATGGTTTTAAAGCCGTCTTAAAAGCCACAGTTGGCGTGACTCCTGATAACTTTGATGTTACGATTTTGAGAGACATTGGTGCTCCCTAGTAGGACTGCAGAGCAATCGTATCTGTCCCTCTCATTTAACCCCGCCGCCGTGGGAATAGCCGGGGAAAGTACAAAGAGCAGAGGCTGTAGTTAAGCTGAAGATTAAAGGTAGGGCTATGAAAAGGAAATAAAGGAATCCTTCTGTTGCACCTGTGCACAAACGGCGCGAGTTCTGTAAAGGCTTTTGACTGTATTAGCCCATGTTTTGATTTGTATTATATTTTTTACAAAAATAGATTTGTTTATTTGGAATTTCTCTCTTCTGGCTACCAACTTTCCCTCCTACGTTTGCACAGCAAACACGCTGACATAAATGAGGACCGGTGTTTTTCTTTTCCTTTGGGATTTTTGTGTGGCCTTGTGATTTGACCTTGGTTAGCTTATCTTGCTGAATTACTGAGGAAAATTAACTCTGTGACTACCAAGTGCGTATGTCAAATGCTACTGTGCCATGTATCAACGCATACAGCTGTATTGATCCCTGAAGTTCCTTTCTTGATGACGCAGCTCCACAAAAAAATCAGTACCTCCCTCTGCTCCTCCCCAAGAAAAAAAAATCAAAACAAAAGATCCAGAACAAAAAGTTGCTTTTTTATTAGGAAAGAAAACACATTTTTTATTATTTTGAAATATAGCAACAGTATTATAGACTCTGTTTCAATTTCTTTAAAACATCTCAAAATCCATTAAAAACAAATTAACATAAAAGTCCTGTGAAGAAAGAGTATTCAGCCAGCTACCAGCCAGCCACCATGGGTCAAATACAACCGAAGGCAGCCCTGCTGAAACCCAGGTATTAAACCAGAGATGAATGTGTCCTGCTAAAGAAAAAACTAATTTCACAGCAGCTTCACAGCTGTTTCAAATAGAGTGTCTCATATCCTTAACACAGAAAATAAAGAAGAAAAGAAAATTAAGGGACACAATTAATGCCTGTGAACTTTTTTCTATGCACAGGGGCACTTGCGCTTCCTTCATCTCACTCCATCGCACCAAACGATCTCAACAGGCATGCTAATGCTGCCCTCAAAAACAGCACGCAGCTACCCGAAAAGTCTTCTCCTAACAGCTTTCCATGTGTTTCTTTTTTGAAGTCCTGTCCACCTTGCAAGCTGCCCAAGGCTACTCGTCTCCAGCAAAGCTCAGCCTGGCCATCAGGAGAGAAAATAAGAGAATACACCTGGCTGCCACGAGGCGACTTTCCTAAGCTCTTGTTTTTGAAAGAAACAAGAGCGGGACAACTCTTGGTGCTTCTCTTGTAACAGATTTCTTGTGCCAGGCAATCAGGGTGAAGGAGAAAGCTTCAGCAATGTTGTCATTGCTGGTTAGCCAGCTGAGTTCAACAGCACCATAAAGCCACAAACATCCCACCTTTACCGATGTCGCCTTTATTTATGAAGCAGGTGAGAGTGGACCTGTAGAGGTAGACTCCTTCCTCTACTGCGTCACTTAAGCCAGGGCTGAGGAAGTTGAGAAGGAAAGCATCGCCTCTTCACAAGGCAAAGGAGACACTCAGCAAAGACAAAAACAGGGCAGAAAGGAACAGACTAGAAGAATTGTTTCTTCTGTTGCTGCTGGTGAAAGCCATGGAGAGCACGGCTGGCTGCTCTCCCCATCCAGTAAGCTCCTGCACACCAGCCATCACCATGGCCCGTGCCGAGCGAGGAAGGGGAACCCTTGTGAGTCTGGCTCGGCTCTGCCCACATATGGCCAGTTATTCTTGGAAGTGTCATCAGAGAGTCTTCTCCATATGGAGGAGACTTAAAGATCAGAGTCCTGGGGTTCAACACCAGTTACAATGCCAAGAAATGACGTTTGACTTCTGCATGGTATCTCTCATACTCCTTATTTTAGAATGGGGAACACACAAGTACAGTAATAAATGTAGCTTCCATGGGCAAAAAATGTTAGCACTATAGTGATCCTTATTGTACAAAAAAATAGAAGGAGCTTCTCTTATACAGAAAACCATGACTGCCAGCAAGAGACACTGTTTTTTCATTAAACCCCAGTTACTGGTGCAGTTGCCACTGGTTGCCTACTGGCACGCGGAGCCAGGGACTGGCTGTTTGATTCGGGAGACCAAACCACGCTTCCGCTAGCACCAATGGCAAATTGAACTTCCAGTGCAAAAGGACAGGATTTCACTCAGGACACTTACGAAAGGGAGAGGGAGAAGTTATTGACAAGTCCATCAGGCCACCAAGTAGGTGCCCAATTAATGTGCGGTGAGGGAATGTGGCTTGACTTAAACACATGCTTGCGTTTCAGCTGGTTCATAACACCTACATGCAGAAACTGTAGTAAGCAGCAGTGTTGTGTGCATACGGGCAAGGGTCTTCCTCACTGGGAACCCCCATCGTGGTTTCCCTCTTCCTTCTTCTCTGAACCATTACTAAACTGCATCCCCCTTCTTTTCTGTCCTTTTCCACCCTATCCCACACGCAACACTTTTTCCTACTCAACGCTGAATAATCTTAGCATAATATCCAGTCTAAACCAATCAGAAAGTTTGGTGCTCTCTGCCCAAAACTAGAGCTGAGGCACAGCTGAATACATTTTTGTTCTTTCTTGCCCCAGCTCTGCTTTGCAGGATAGTATTTATAAAGAATAGCTATTCCGTATGACATTTTAAAAATGCATTATGTCACTTTTCCCTGACAGCGGAGCTTTAATTTTAAGACAAGGTTGGAAGTATTTATGATTCAAAGTACAAAACAACATTCATGGGATTTATCACAAGGTGGTCATGTGGAGCCTGGAAAGCTGTCAAGGATTAGAGTCATTCCACTGGCACTCATGAACAGTGGTTCGGGGGCTTTGACAGTCTCGATGTATTTCTGTAAGTTCTTTCGTATACCACCTACCCCCCAAAAAAAGTTGCTTAGAAGAAGTTAGTAGAAAAGTTAGCATTTTTTAACATATTTGTAAATCTGATAATTTTCATAAGGTAGATTTTCTTCTGAAAGACCGCTGTCCTTATCTGCTGCAAAGCATCGTCTCGTGTCTGAATGCCATAAAGCATTTGCCAAAGAGACACTCTTACACTCCAAAAAAAGAGAGGATGGAGATATTTTCCAACAGGAGAGTGCAAAGCCATGTTGGGGCTCTGTTCTGGCATTTTTTCTTCTTTAAAATCTGGAGCAGAAAAGTGAAAACTGGCAGTTTAATCTCAACTATTGGTACAATTGCTGTTTAAAACAATAAAAGTATACATGTTTACATTAACGGTATTTTATAATACAAATGGTAAATAACATTTATTTCCCTTCATCTCTCATATTATGTATAAAAGTAGGGGTGCAAATACATCTGCTGACTCTGGTGTCTTCTGGATGTGCTGTCTGAGGCATAACAATTCTTATTTGACCATTTCTGTTTTGTGGAGTACTCCTTAGCACCAAATGTTTACCATTCTGCTAAAATACATCAATGATGCAAGAGTGAGTCTAATACCAAAAGAGAAAAATACATAAACTGATACGATGCAGGAGATAAGTGCTTTTCAGAGAATAACGTCCTTGCAGTAGAAGGTGGACATATAATGCAGAGTACAGAATGAATGCGTGTCTCTTCAAAACAGTACAAGCTCTCTTTTGACACGCAAGCAATTCAATAAGGAGGAAAAAGGCTAGAATTGAATTTAGCTGATGCAAATGAAATTAAAGCTAAATTGGTTGTCACATCATGATGATGCTAACTATGTAAATGTTTGCTATTTATTAAGCCATGGTTTAGAATTTAGACTGTCATAAAAATGTAAGACTTTTGTAGTACATTTAAGATATAAACTGCATTTAAAAGAGCATATATATGGATTATTCACCCCTTTCACACCTTTGAGAGTTAAATTTAAAATCTCTTCTTCTTTTTCCAGTATTTTTCTGTAATTATAGCTCACATGTACTGCAGTTCCAGTCTACCAAAACGCAAAAACAAAACCAAAAACCCCCAAACCACCAGTCTTTTCTAGCTAAGCAGTATCCCATTACATCATTGCTTCAGATGCATTCATTCTCTACAATATTGTTGGCTGTTTCAGGTTAACTACCAAAATCATTTGCCTGAGAAGCAAGATTTAATTGTCTTACAACTACCTCTGTGAAGTACAATAGGGATTACAAGTACTCATTGATTATACTATCGGGTAGAATAAGGGACTCTTATTCCAGCATTTCTCATTCATTTTGTCATTGCATTCTCTTTGAAAGAGACCAAATGGGTCCCAGCAGGTGAAAGCAAAGAAACCTGAAAGGCCCCCTTTGATGAATGACAATACCACAACTGCCCTCCCCCCCATTTTTGGAGATTATAAAACCTTATTAAATCATGCCCCGTTAGATATTGATTGAGAGGGAACTAAACTAAAACCAACAATAGCAGCATGGATCAGAGAATAGTGCTTTCATCAATGGACACTGAACACAGCTAAGCTTTCCTGTCCTTTCGCTGTGTCGGTTTGGGTTTTTATTTATTTAAAAAAACAAAACAAAACAAAAACAAAACAAAAAAAAAACCAACTACTTACTTTTGTTTAAACCACTATACAAGAAAGTCATACAATTATACCAGCGTTGTCAATCACAGATATCCAGTAGCCGTCCCTGTAGCACTAGTGATTCATCTTTCAGACTGTCACAAGAAATCCCACAAACAACTTTAAAGTTAAGGCTCTCGGGTTTTTTCATTTTGATTTTTTTTTTTTTTACTGTTCTGAGCAATTATCACAACTGCCACTGACTTCAGGATGCCCTTAATTATTACAAGGCTGGTTTTGAACAAACTGTGTGAAAGGAACAAATGAAACCATTTGGTAAAGACTGCTTCTGGAAAGCAACGAAAAAAACAACTGTTCTTTAAAGTCATATTTTATTTTAGGCTATTTTTATTACTTGCTTGTCATATCACCCCCTTATGAAACCCACTACAAAAAATTCCCTTCATGGCAGTCATCTTGGTATAACTTGAATTTGCCTGCTTTTGAGCAGACCTCTTTAATGAGAACGTGTGTTAATTAACTGTCAGTGATTTATTTACATTTAAAGCATAGTGCATTTCAGACCATGTTAGGAAATGATGAAACATGAATAAGCACACATTTAATCCCACAAGTATCTTTCTTTTGATAATAGAGAATCTTGGGCCAGCCTCTGAAGAATTTATTTGCTTTAAATATTTTACTTGAGATTTAATTTCTTTTTTTCATGCCAGGGGTCTACAGGTGTTCCTTGTCATAGCCAGAATATCCCTCAATCAAGGATATTGCTGATAAGAATAAAAATAGAGTAATGATGAAAACAATCTGTTTTTAAACAGCATCACTGTTCTGTGTAATAGGTGATACCTAAATTCGATAAGCTGTATAAAAATTTTGCTTTTGAATGAATTTTGGCTGAAGAATCAAATCATCATTCAGATTGTAATGATTTAAGTATTAATGTTATTATTCATCACTATCAAAGAAATGCAGTTTTTCTGTTTATTATTAATAGTCTTATTTGAGGGAATCTCATTTTTTCTGTATGAGAAACCTCTTTTAGTAACCAAATTTGTATTTCCAGAATAGCTGAAATTGTTATAGAATTTCTGAACCCACTGTTCGGAGCTAAAAGTTGTTTTGATAGTTGTAAAATAAAATTAGAGGATTGAAAATAATGTGTTCATACTATGAATATGGGCAATAAAACAGCTTTTATTGTTGAAAATTTGGTATATTTCACTAGTGTTGTGAAAGCATCTGAAGAAAATCCTGGGAAAAAAGATAAAACAGCACAGAATAATGGAAGAATTATGCTTTTGAAAAGGATATAAAGAAATGAATTAATTATATTATAATCATATGTTTATGTCCATATTCATTTTTGATTGATTTACACTATCCTTATCCTAATAGCTGCCTTGCTGCTATTTAGTATTTTGTTTGCCTTCTCCATGTCAAGTCCATCAGGATTATCCTGTGATTTCATACGGTAACTTGCATTAATCTAAAACATTAATAAATACTTATTACAATCCTCCCCTATTAAGCTAACTGTACCTCCTTGTCTCTAAAAATTACAAAGGTTAATTGCTATTTAAATTGAAACCAAAGTACCAAGTTTTAGAGCTATCTGTTTGATTGTTTGTTGGGGCCTTTTTTTGCACAATTTTTTAATGGGAAATTTAATAATGGTAACATCGGTATATAGCACAGAGGTGAGATTTAAACCAGCCATATTGTGAAAATTACAGCTAAGCTAGAGAGTACAATATCTTGAACAGGTTTTATAAATACAGCTTGCCAGTTACAGAGCTTTAAATTTTTTTGTGCTGCTCAGGATGAATAATTAACCGGCTGAAATCTATGACTAATTGTATTTTCATTTGATTTGACTTTTCAAGCACAAATGTTACCTGCTAGTTTTATACTAATGATTACCCATTTCTAGGCAGATCTGTGCTGCCAGGAAGAACGCCTGACATCATTCTTTTGGTTGTAAGGGAATCTGGTAATTCAACCATCAGCAACTGCTTTGCAAAGTCTGTCTTCCTTAAAGAGCTCCATGAAAATATAATCTGATGGCTCAAGATGTTACAAGATTTTTCCTGTCTGATATTCCCCACTCTCTAGGTATAGAGCTGTAGTAATTTCTCAAACTCTGTTTCAGAAAACAATATATAGGCACAGGAATATGACTGCAGATAACTTGATGGTAAACTACATCAAACTATTGTATTTCCATCTATCTTCTGCCAGTTGTTGGCAACAATTACAAATTTTAGCATAGGAGGTACTTTTAGTTATCTGTTAATTTTTCCTATTGCATTGCATTTTAACAGTGCCCTTCAAAACCAATAAATTTAAAATAGTCTATCTCTAAGGCAGAGGCTGCCCTTGAAAGCTTCCAAGCTGAATCATTTGTTGGTTTTTTTTAATCTTACATTTTAAATAGCTTGCCGTACCTTTCAGGTAGCAATAGTATAACGAAAGCAGTATTTTGATGTCAAGCATTCACTTTAACATTTCAATAGTGTTTAAGTTTTAGTGCTCTCAGGTCACCTGGGACTAGAGTGGGCTGGAGTCTGTTGTCTAATTACACAGACCCATGAACTCTCATGCCTAATTACATTACTATAGCATCCATTTTCATTTAACAGCAGAATTCATCAGTTAGGTCATGATGCTGCTTCAGCCAATAAGAGATGAGAGAAAACACACAGGAGTTCAGGTATTTATGTTGTTTAAATATGCATTTGAAGTTGCTGTACGATACAGGCTGTCAAAATAGGAAGTATGTTTATAGATCTTAAATATATTCACTAAATTGTTTTAATGGCATTCACAGAATTCCCATAAATTTTTAAAGCTGGCTTCCACTGATTTATTGCACATTTTCTAGCTAGTAAGAATTGCTTTACACGGTCATTCCCATTTTTAGGTATACCTACAGAAGGACATACATGCAGACCTGCATATGCACACAAATACACTTGCATTGTTTTCCAATCAAAGTTTAATCAAACAGCTTTCATCAGAGGTGATCCGGTGAAGGGATGAACTTTTAGGACAATTCTCACCAGGCACTTTTATGGGTAGAGGTTTTTTTTAGGCTCTCTGTATGCTCTACGTAGGAAAATTCCTATGTAGACAATAGGCAGTTCCTCCCTAGACAATTCTATGATTCTATGATTCTATGAAAATGGGTCTCTCCGGAGAACCATTCAGAGCAGGGACCTCGTGATGTGCTCTCAGAGAGGACTAAACATCTCACAGTGTTGGTTACCAAATTATGGTGGTTGAGCTCCTCTCCTTTTCCCTTTCCACTTCCAGGGTGAAGGATGCTCATCTCACCTTCCTAAAATCCACTTCCAGCACTCTGCCAGCCTCCCATCAGTATTTTGCATGCCAGCCCCTCCACGGAGGAGACACCCATTCCACGGAGGAGACACCCACCCAGCACATGCCAGTAGTTGCTGTCTCAGGAGCCAGAAGGTGTTTTGCTTTGAAACCAGCTTAGGTGTTCAATCTAACAAACATTACAGATTCATACCTTACCCTCCGATAGCACTGGGCCAATTACCAGGTCCATCAGACATTTTTCCAAGCACCATAGTCCTCTCATGACGTGGTATTACCAAAGCCTGTGCTCCTACACAACACACCGGAATTTGATTTATATAACCATAAATACCAAAAAAAATTCTGTTTGTCTTATCGAAGTTCAGAAGTCAGGTTTCTTTAATGTTCCCTAGAGGACTGAATAGTAAACTTATGCTAAAGTAAAGGATACGAAATGTTAAGTTAATAACATCAGCTTTAACTTGGATACATGAAAAGAACAAAGCCTGTGTAATGAGTATATGCCTTCTCAGGTATAACAACTCTTTTGCGTAGACTTTCAGTCAGTGGAGATGGAAAATGCGTATTCAGTTGCAGTGGGAAGTGTAACTTTGATTTCCATCTCCTGTGTTTAAATTCTGAACTATACCATCCCATTATCATAATTTCTGCATTTAATTTTCTCTATTAAAGAAATGATATGAAGTTGATTGCACTTCTATAAACACACATTCAAAAGTGCCTGTTCAATTTTCATCTCTAGGATCGCATTAATGCTTTTCACATTTCTTATTTTTTATTCCCCCTCTAAATTTCTTCGAGTCCCCTTTCTGTGAATATTGGTGACAATGAAGCATTTATCAGCTACTCTTGTTTGCTGAATAGATGGTTGTTTCACTTAAGGAACTCAATTTTCATAGACTATAATTACTTAGGGTTGTTACTAATGCATGATAATGTAAGGAAAGTGTAGACTTGTTCGATATCTTAGGAAGGAGTCATTTAATATCATTAAGTTACAGTACCTTCGCTTTGTACAAATTCCGTAAAACTATTGCCGGATGAGTATATGAATGCAAGAGAATGAAAAAAAATTCTGAACGTTCTATATTGCTTGTAGGTACTATGCATATATGTGTTTAGGTTGCTTGTATGTATGGTTGTCTATATCTCTGTTTCTGCATTTATACCATCACCATTGTACCTAGAATTTACAGAAAAATCTTAAATGTGTCCAATGTCAAGATAGTAATCCATGCAAAATTAGTTAAGGAATGTTTTTTAAATGGACTCTAACCCCTTACTGAATGCCTGTTAAAGTACAGGTGTGATAACTGTGTCAGACAGAGCTAATATACTAAATACACACAGCAACCCAGCGGCACAACAGTGATTTTAACATATGAGTTTACAGAGATAGTACTTGGAGGATGGAATGTGTTTTGGTTTGAAATTGCACTAAACTGAAGAAGAACTAGATTTGCAGTGTATGGTTTTCCCAGGTGGTGGCATCCTTTATTCCCGTTGAAATCCACCAGTTAGGGACTTCGACCCTCTTGCGGACCTTTAGAGTCAGCTCAACTCTGTGAAGCCAAAGTTGATACCTTAGAAGAGAAACAAGAGTTAAGAACTATCTCTCGGCTAGGCTTATTAAAGCCAGGCAAGACTGGACAGGAGAGCAGAAATAGCCAAATACTTTTGGGAAGTTAAGTTGTCTGGTAATGACATGTGCTGTCAGAGTCACCTGTAAGAGCTGAGAATGCTTTGCTTGGTGGGGTCAGTGGCCCATACGATCACCAGTTTTGATGTAATTTTTTTGCATAAGTAAAAGACATTAAAGAAAGGCTTCTTTGAAGCTTCAGATATCAGTATTTGTATTTAAATAAAACAGCCCACTGATACACAGAAAAACACAACTTCCTTCTATCAAGGGAAAAAACAAAAATATTCCGGGAGCCAGTCTCAGCCCTTGCTGCACAAACTCTGTGTCTCAGGAAGCTCAGTCCTGACCACCTGGAAGTAAAAATTTGCTTTTTTAGTAAGAAACATCAGCCATTTTTCTATGGCTCACCAGCAGTGGAAGGAGGACTGGTATGTGTTTATTACTTACTATTTCCAGGCACTGACTGATGGTGACACCAGTTTAGAAGGTGGAACAGGGCCTCCTTCTTGAGGCAAACATTACTGAGGTCTTATCTGGTACGTTGGAGAGGCGAGAATGGTGAAATAACTGTTTTGAAAGGAGTCTCACTGCCAATGTCATTCCTGGGAACTTGCTGCACCTTTCTAGTTCTCGATAAGCCACACGCACACTCAGTTGTAAGTTTGCTGCATTTTTTGATTGTACTTCTTTCTGTATCATGTTTAAGTGGCAGAAGAAGAAAAAAACCTTTTCATCTATTTTTTTCCCCTTCCTTCACTTGTCTGTCCCTAAGTACGTTTACAGAACATGCTTCACTGGGTACTGTTAATGTTTTGAGTCTATTCCCATCTACCTCCTTTTAACCTAGAGGGTCTGCTGTCTGTTACTAAAATATCACCTGAAGATTAAAACTATCACAATGCCTTGGTAATTTAAAATGATCAAGTTTAAAATCATAGATGCATGCCAAGAGGAAAAGTGTATCATTTAACCATGAGTGAAAAGGGAACAATGAGACATATACACCACTACAAAACCGTTCTTACTCTGTTGCGATAAAAGAGTTCGTTGGGTGTTATGTAGTGAAGGCATCTAGATGAAAAATCTTACCTGAGCTAGCTTGGTTCCTCCCTAGGTTAATTAATACCTGGTTAGTTCCTGGGATAACAGGGAAGATCACTTCCAAGAAGCCTCTTTTTTTGACAGAAAACAAACAGCATAACCACCAGTTTCGCATCCCCTTCAGCTTGTAGGCGGCCAAGTTATAATTGCTAACAACAAAAATGATAGACATTATCACTTGTTCGGGGGAAGAGAAAAAGAGCAACTTTTGCTGTGGTTTGGGTTTTTTTTTCCCCACATCTTGCTGTGTGATAAATGCTCGTAACAGGGGTGCGTTAAAACTGCTCCTTATCCATTACCCATAGTCTTTGAAACAAAGTTTGTGTGAGACCTTATGTTTGATTCTCATCAAAAGAGCAGAGAAGTCTGGCATGTAGTACTTCAAGGCAGTATTACAGCATGGCTGCTATTCAAAGCAGTTGCTTTCCTATTTTCTATTTACAGTGGCTACTAACACACGCGCTGCTTAAATGATGACTGCAAATGACAAAGCGCTGCATCCCCTGCAAACCTGAAGGAAGCCTTATCTGCCACTGATTTACGGTCAAATATGGGGTATGTCGTGTAAGTCTGTATTAACTTAATTTAGATATTTCAAAATAGACCAGAGCTTTGATGACTTTTACTTAGGTAATTAGCTGATCTGATTTTTTTTTGCATGTATTTATTCTTTGCTAAATTCAAGCCTTGATTTGTCTGAGGCTGTGAAAAGTGGTTGTAAAGGTACTTCGTTTCTTAGCTAATTAGCGTGGGGTTTTTTTCTCTGTCCCTTTATTTTCTTCCAGACCTATCCTTTTCTGTCACTCCTGCCAATCTTGCCTTTATAATTTTCTTAGCACCAGTGTTAAAAGTGGCTCCAGCTGGTGGCAGCTTCACCACAGCAATGCGCTGCCATCGCAAACAATTGTCTCAATGTGTTAATTCATCGGTGTAATTTCATACCGGACCCTTCCTGACTTCTTACAGAAAATCTCCCTTCCCGGTCAGGCCAATATTAAGAAATCCTTGATGAGACAGTTCATATTGTCTGAGGTCACACTTCAGAATAAGAAAGAAAAGAGGGGGGAAAACAAATAATGAAAACCATGTAATGTGCAGTTTATCTGTCTTGCACATGCAATACGAGATGCAAAGAAAGGAGAGAAATCAAATCTAAACCACAGCAATTTCAAACTCTCAGTTTTAAAAAGATTAATTTTATTTTATTTTTCCTCTTCTTCTCATCCTTTTCGTGAAGTTCCATCTGTTCAATCTTTCATTTTTTCCATTTGCAGAAAACCTTCCAACAGTGTGTTAAATTGCATGGCTAATATCAGTCGTTTATGGTTTTGTTTTCTCTTTCTTAATTTTGTTCTGTATTTAAGAAATGGGAGGAGAGGATGAGGAATAATCAGAAAGAAAAACTATTCCTGCAATATATGTGGCATGGTCAGTATCTAAAAATGCTGCAGTAGGTTCTTGCAAAATATACTACACCCTCATAGTTCCAAAATAATTTCTGGATAAAGAAAATACATTGCAGAATAGGGAGCTTTTTTTTTTCCCCCTTAAAAATACCTTTTCTTTTCAAAGCCTTTAAACTTTATTTTTCGTTGAAATTTCTTGCATTTGATCATTCAGTAATGTGGACATTCAGATTTTTTGCCTGAATATATCATAGTAATTCACCAGAGAAATTATGATATACAGAAAAGATGTGGAGCAGATTATAACAATTTATTTGCATAAGCGCTGAGTAAGCAGGTCAATTAAGGAATGAAAGCAACCGAACCACATACACAGTCTGATCAAAAAAGACCAAAATCTCACAGCTCGTGCTTGATACAGCAGGCACATCTTCCACGGTAGATGGCTGTGGAGATGGCACTATTTCGTGTATGAGTACAGCTGCCAGTATCTCGCTGTTAGTGATCTGCATCAGGAGCTGGACGCTCCCACCCAGGAGCAAAGGCGTGCAACTTGTTTGGTTCGTGGTAATTGCTGGATAAAAAGGACCTGTTCAACCGATGGCTGACAAAAGTTGAAGTACGGGATGTGGAGAGGTTGGAGCTGGACATGCACCAGCTCCTGGGGTGTTCAGGGTGCAAGATGGCTAAATGTGTAAAAAGACAAAAAAAAATTATGCCCATTATGATTTCCTATCGGACTGACTATATTGGACCATAGTTTTTATTGCAGCATGGACAGGTCCCAGCAATACCTCCTGTATCTGCTGCAGCACCGATGCTCACTGAGATCAATACTTGTGACTAAAGAGAAATAAAACATAAACGCTTATGAAACCCGAGTTTAGCAAAATCAAATTCTATGTGCCTGCTGTGAACTGGTGTCAATAGCACACATCCAGGATTGATGTGGCCAGTTTCAGCTAAAGAACATATCTACCGTAAAGAAAACTAAAAAATCGATGGAGGATTATTAATCAGCCGTGCATCAGTGCACAGAATCAGTTGTCTATCTAAAAATCAATAAATCCTTTGACATATCTCCTGTCACAATCTCTTTTAACCCAAATTGTCTTACTGAGTAGAAGAAGAGCTGTCCCCGTGCCTTCCCGATGAAGCCTTGACTGCCAGAGTACTTCAGCAGAAATTCCTAGGCTGAGGGAGCTGCCCTCCTAAAATTGAGGATGAGCGTCATGAAAGGGTTTTATATGTCAACTTTTTTGAGGACAGGTAAGGTGTTGTGAAAGAAGTGTGGGTTTGGAAGCACAGAGATGATTGTAAAATCACCAAATTACAGAATGGTTGAGGTTGGAAGGGAAAAAAAATCAATAATTGTTTTAATTTATATCCCCCTTCCCCAAATCCTTCTGATATCTTAATTATTTTAAAACCTCATTCTTTCTGAAAACCAACAAAAATATTTTAAAAGTTTGCAAAGGAGATGTTAGACATCCTGATGTCACTATGTGTCTTCTCATAGTTTAGAAAATCCTGAAATATCCCTTTGGGTCAACCAAACCCAGGGTCTAAAATTGGTTAAAGAAAAGGCGTTGCTTTGGGCTGGAAAATAATTATTTTCACATCTCTACTTCAAAGACAAATGAGAACTAAGTCAATTCCTCTACTACATTTGTCTGACTGTATGGGTTGATTCTTCCTGCTGTTGGAGTTTTATTCCAACTGGGCACAGAGTAATAGGGCCAGTAAGGAGTAATACAGCATTCTAATATGGCTGTTCCTTGTATGGAAATGAGGCCAAATGGGTTCTGTGAGTGCTCTCTACCCTCAGGAAAATCAAAATCACTGCCATGCAAATTATAACTAATGCATTTCACAATAAAAATGAGCAGCAATAAAAAAAAAGTAATAATTTCATTTTCTGTTTTTACACAATCCTATATTTACATGTGTATATAAAATGATGACAAAGTCATCATTTGGCACAATTGTTTCAATTATGCGAATGTGTTTTGCTCAGAAGTAGACACACTGTGCTACGAATATTTCACCCAGCTTCAGTGGTGTTAATATCCAGCCTGACTCACAGCATTTGAACCTGTAACCAGTGAGCTGCAGGAAGAGGAAAAGCTGATGGTTTTAAAAATGCGGTTTCTTTTCCTGATGAATCTGTAGCTCAAATAAAGACACTTCCTTGAAGCTGAGTGCACTGATATAAATTGTCTGCTGTGTCCTTCGTTGCTTGCTAATTTCTCAAAGTACTTGTGCTGCATAGAAGATCAGGTGAAAAGGCAACTAGGTCTGTCTCATGCAGGGAAACGTTAGTTATTTTTTTGCTCGTCCTTTCTTCTTCTTTTTTTTAAAACTATTTTTATTTTTATTTTTATTTATAATGTTGACACCTTGAGAGTTGCACCCTGCTTCCACATGATTTTCTTTTGCCAGCCCTCCTCCGCATTCAGCTCCCACTCTTTCCTCCATCCTGCCAGCTAATTAAACACATAAACCTGTGAGAAAGCCACAGTTAAACCCACCCCGCTAACAAAGACGATTTCTCAATAGGCCTAATGTCGAATATATTTCAGATGCCTGATGAAACCTCTTCATGAAGCAAATACATTTAGCCACACGGCTGCCACTTGAGGATGGTGATTACCCAAAACTATAAGGCAGGGATTGAGCACTGCATCTGCATGCAGAAAAGTTTTAATGAGTGCCCCAACTATGGGTGTAAAAATGTGACACTTGTGTGCAGGCATTGGTACAAGCAAGAACTTCATGGAGTAGACACTCACAACGTTACGCTTATTGTTGCTAAATAAACTCATTCCTGCCATGAACAGCAAGCTGTAATGGAAATGGGAGCTCATTCTGTAGCTCTTGTCGCTAATTGGGATGTAGATGCCAAAATGATAATGCCTTGAAATACCTTGGATAGATGGATAGAGGGAGAGGTAGGCTTTCTTTGCAGTCAAAACCACTTCTGCACTTTGTCCACTTCAAATAGCAAGTTTGTGAGCCCTGTGTGTCTGATTTATTAAATACAGCCTTTGTACATTTGCTTTTTCAACTCATCTATTTTTACAGTTATAATATAATCATTATGTGCAAGAATACTTACTGTCTGCAGAAAATATAATTAATTAGTCCTGGTACACATAATTTTTACTTCATTTGGTGACTATAAATCATTTTTGATTCAGCAAATGGCGCTGCAGAAAGCCTGGTAAACTAAATGCTCTTTCACTTAATGTTGCTAAATAACTGAATAAAAAGAAATGCTGGATAAATGGCGTAGAAGTAATATCCAGCATCACTCTTATCAAAATGGAAGTTCTTTAAAGCCAAACCTCAGTTTTAGCAGCAAATAAAAAGCCTAAGCAAAAAAACTATTTCCTTGCCTCTTTTAGGAAAAAAGACATATTTTAACCAAATATAAAATATACGTAATTTTAATTTTATCAGAAATTGCATTTTATGCCAGTTATGGCATTAGCTTCCTGCAGAACTATTGGTAGCACACACTGGAGTTTCATTTTTGGAGTCACCAAGCATTTGCTTAATTTCCTTGACTTATGTTTCAGTCAGAAACAGTTTGAGGGATGGGATAAGGGAGGAACATTCTTGGAAATTACTATTCTAAACTTCCAATACCTTCACTGTTGCAATATTTGCCCGAGAAAGCAATAGAAAGGCACACACAAAATTTCTATAGAGGATATATAATATGTATATTTATTTAGTAATAAATTAACGAGTAACATAAAACTATGTCATAGTTCTTGCGAGAATCGTGTTTAAAATGTGTATTTACATATTTATTGAGTAAACTGGCCAACAATACAAGCTGATCAGTTTCATTAAGAAAATATTCTGTGGCTGGCAGCTAAATTGAAGGAAATGAAATAATGGCAAGGGGCTTACATACGCTTTAGAAGATTAGGGTTCACAAAACCTCAAGGGACGACCTAGGTAACACTATAAAAGTACAGAATTACTTACCTGTAATGAAGATAAAGCAAAAAACTCAGCGGAGGTATTCATGATACTAAAATAGCGTGATTAATCCATGGCCTTTGACACCGGCTCCTCAGGCGATCAACTTAACCACTTCTTCACACAGAAAGTAAGGCATATTAGCCGTGCATATTTTTGCACCAAGCAGTAGTTAATAAAGACAAAACAGAAACAGCTGACCCATTTCTGTTCATTAAGTGTTCATTCACTTCTGCCAGAGGAGAAGATCCTAAGTTTTGTGAGTGGGAGACAGCAAGAAGACATTCAAGAGAAGGGTGGACCTGCTCGTCATTGACATCTATACAATAGAGTTACAAGTCATCTGATACAAGGTGGTGACTGATGTCTTTAAAAATATGTATATTGATAACTTTAAAATATTGCAAACTTGGTTCTGTTTGGAAGAGGCATTTGAGCCCACCTTGGCAGAACAAATGTAGGTGGAAGTGGGCAAAACAGCCACGAGATCATGTTGAAAACAACACTGGTGCACGCTGCATGTGGTTTTCTAGGTGCTACTGGGAGAGAGAGGCCACTCCTGGCATTGCAACCTCACCATCATGCTGAGCACTGGAGGGAGACAAAGGCCCCTAAACTTGTGCTGTAACATCTAATGTCACATCCTCAGAAAGGAGGTGACATCAGTACAGGTCTCCAACTCGTGTGTAATCCATCCGTAGAGCTCTTGAAGCACCATCACGTGCATTGCCATCGGGGTATTTACACAGTTTCTTGGCATGTACTTCTGAATCATCTTTCTACTTGCAAGAGTTCCATCTCAGAATGTTTTCTGGAAGATTTTTTTAACATAATTAAAAAAACCCTAATTGCTTATGTAACTGGTGGCTGTAGATAAACTCTCTGCAAAGAAAGAGGAATTCAGACAGGTTCCTTATTTCAGTGTAGAATCACTTAATGTACACAGGTTTACTATTTTCACACCATTATTTATAAACCACTTATTTGCTTATAAGTTACCTCATTCATTACCATGCAGGTATAGGATTACAAAGCTTTTTTTCACAGGTTTACCGCTTTTTATACTTTTCAAGGTAGTGAAACTTTTCTGCTTGTATAGCTTTCTGATGGAAAGATGGCAGCCTAACTGCATGCCATCCAATGTAAGATCAAGGGCACATAGATCATAAAAGTGTTATATTGGTTCTTTAAGAAAAAAAAAATCACAATTCTACAACTTACCACACATATGCTAAAGTTTTATCAATGGGATGGATGAACCAGAAATAGTCAATGTAATGTAATCTTTTGACAAAGTCCATCACGTTGGCTGTTAAGGAAAAAAAAGATATTTTGATGGCCTGAAATAGATGAGACAGATTATCTATAAATAGGCAATGGATTGAAAGGCAGAAAGGAGAAATAGATTTTTATTTTAGCAAAGTATAATAATTAAATGTTTGAAGTCCTGTACAACAATTGATGTAATCTATTTCCAATTGATCAAGCAAAGCCTAGCAAGGTCTTCAAGGAACAAAAAAGAATCCAGGTTAGTCAAGACAAGAAGGATTGCAAGAATCTGCAGAAGCAGCTAAGAAAGTTGGTGTGTGCAGAAGTCAGACAGGTGGAATTATGTATCAGGATGTGTAAATGAAGAGGGTCTGGAAACAACTCGAGAATGGCTCAAAGTACTTGTAACACACCCGGGTTCTGAGTGAAATGCAGGCGTTCACATGGGCAAAAAAACCCCAAGAAAATCGCAAGTAGGACAACAAAAGATTCTGTGTACTGAGAATACTGTGCTAACTGTTAAAAACATACCATTCCCTCACTCAGAATAGTCTGCTCAGATACACTGCCACCGTATTGCAAGAGAATAGTGAAAAGGAAAGCAGCAAAGGTAATGGAAATCATTAAATATGTAAAATGTGTCCTGTCTGAAGAGCTACTAAAAAAGACAAGAATCCTCTTTTTAAAAGGGAATCCAATAAGAGATTGCACATAAATCAACCTACATGCAGAAGGTGAATCATAGTCACGACAAGGATGTTAGTTGAAAATGTTATGATAACGAGGAAAGTGTTGTTTTGCAACACGTGTAATCTACCTGTGGAAATCGTTGCCATCAGATACCACAACAGATTTACAGTTTAATCCAGTTAAACCAGGTTTGGGTGCTGGTATAAAGATTGAGGTTGTCTGTAGCTGTATTAGACAGGGTCTATATTAATTAAATGATAAATACCCAACTGCTTCTGCTGTATGAGACAGTTTTGGACTCACAGCAATAGGGATAAAGGCAGGAAGGGGAACGACCCGCACGGCCGTAGGGTCTGCACGTCCCTGTGAGAAGTGTGGGCTGGTGCAGCGTGGCTCAGGATGCTGACAGGGAAACATCTGGGGTGATCCGCACTGAAGATTTCCCTGTTTTCATATTTATTGGGTTAACGGTGAGAAAGTTGTTACTTCCAATTAAATTCACTCCTGGCTTTATAAAGCAGCAGTTAGTTCTTTTTAGCTTACTTTTTCAAATCTTTTACAGGGCCTTTGAACAATGATACTGAAAAACATTTCAAGTACATCACTGTGCCTAATGAATTACAGAGCTCTTGATTAATGGCACTTGTTCAACATCACACTGACAGTAGTACAAAGTGTAAAGAAAACCATTTTTCTGCCTGTTGTGTTTTCCCTTATGAGACAGACCAGACAGCATCAGCACAGATTTATTTTTTTTAATTTTAATTGCCTCTTTTTCAAATTTGTGTCCTGTTGTATTTTTAATTTTGTAAGCGTGGACATTTGCTCTGCACTGGAGCTCAGATGAGATGAGTTATCATTCCGGAGGTACGCAGCAGGTTTTGCTGAAGTGTCACTACTTAGCATTGAGTCTGCAGCCAGAAAACCTCAGTCCTGTATCCTAACGGGCAGCACAGAGGCGGGGAGGCAAAAAGCAGGAAGAGGAAAGGAGCCGAAGGCACGCACTGGTCAGATCCATCAGCAAACAAACCAGGCTGCTGGAGTATCCATCATGATGCCACGGGTGAATTGCAGTTGACCGGAGGCATACTCCACTGCGCAGTATCAGAGTTTATGTATTTTACTAACCTTATTTCACTGGGTTGAGGCTGTACAGTTTTATGGGGCCCCCAATCTCCTCCAGTTTGAAATAAATTCCTGGTGAGCTGTATATCACAGCCTGACAAGGGGTGCGGGGCCATCCTTGTACGTACCGTTGTTGCCTGTATTTCTTCTGCCGCTTCCAGACCAGAAGGTCACTCTCCTCCGGGATGAGCAGGGAGGCACGCCGTAGGACTAGGAGACAATAACGATTTTCAACCTTTTGTTAGAGTCTTGCAAGCTGCTCGCAGCACCGGTGGCGGGGAGGGTTTGTGTTATTGCAGCTATCTCTGCTCTCCAGCATCCCCCTTCTCCCCCCAGCAGCACCCGTGACACAGATTTTACAGCAGTGATAAGCCTAGTTTCATCTGCAGAATTTCTTTCCCATTCATTATTTTGTTGTCTTGGCTAATGAACACAACTGTTCTCTGCGGGAAAATGCTGCCAGAGCATCCTGGTCCTGTCTTGTCATCAAGAACAGGTGAACAGGTTGAAAAAAACCCAACCAAGCCTACCTCTCACCCTGGGTAAGAAGTGCTACAGAGGGACGGAGGTGAATTAAAATCGCTCTTGGAAATATAGCAGCTAATGGAATCATATGAGCAATCTATTTTTATGGGTTTTGGGGAATGAGCTCCAGTAAGTATCGGGAAAGGTTCCTTCACCTTAATCTATAGTACTGTAAGAGAAGCATACTACTGGAGAAAGTAGAAACAGGATGAAGGCCACTGAAAAAATCATTCTTTTTTCTTTGGCAGTGCCTCTGGGCCTTAAAGTAGTTTTCGGTACTCTAAAGATATTTTCACTGCTGAAGCAACGCTACTTTGTCTGTAATGTCTGACAAAGTAATGTCCTTACCTGCTCTTTCCTCAGCAGAAACGCTCAGAGCCTGATTTCCAGCAACGACATCTCTTTGGTGGACACAATTTCGCACTGGCCGTGCGCACCGCCTTTTCACTGCAGCTAATAGGTAAGTGTTGAAATGGCGACGTTGATTCCACCATGAATTTGAACCTGTGACTTTTAGCTACACAAAAAATGGATATAACTGGTAAAAAACTGAGTCATGAAGCTAAAGCACAAGCTCCTGCTTTGTCTTCGTTTGAAGGCAGAGGTGACCCACAGGTAGACCGAGAGCCCTGAGTCTCGTCCCTTCTCTCTGCCACCATACTGTGTGGCTCTTGGTAACGTCTGCCTCAGCTTCAACATCCAAAATGGAGTAGTATCATCAAACCTGCTCCAAGAGAGGCAGCGAGGGCTCATAGCGCACGAAAAGGACTGTGAGATCTTTGGGCTTTGTGGTCCATAAAAAGTCAAGGTATTGCGAGCAATGTAACATCATTAATACATGGGCAAAGCACCAATACATTTGTATCCAAAGGAGACAGAAATAGTCATGTTTTCCTTTTCTTTGCCACAAAGGACATATCCCATTGTAACATGTACAACACAGAGAATGACTGACATCATGGCTTAATTCTTCCAAGAAAAGCTTTTTTCCAGCGATTATCAACGGCATCTTCCTGACTGACCATCATATTTCTGAGGCAATGCAGGGAAGGGTGGAGAATCATAACAGGGCTATGAAGGAGAGGAGCAGGGCTTATGAATGAAATGAAAATGGTATTGTGTGAGGAAACAGTATAGCACACAAAGCCCCAATGAGAAAAATTTTGTTTTGTTTTGTTTTTCTTAAAGGTGACAGCTTACCCGTATGTTGGACCAGCAGTAGTTTCTGGTTAGCTAGCATGGTCATCCATAGGCAGAAATAATTGTGCACTATTACCTAGAAGTGATGAAACATAACTCAGTGGTAGAGAATTGCAATCCAGGTGTGTATTTATAGGGATGAACCTGAACACCGAATTTACAAAGTCTCACAACTATCTAACAATGTCCCTCTATTTTTCTGTAAAACGAGTCTGGGTGAGATTCGTCTCTGAAGCAATTTTCTTTTGCTGAGAGACCAGAGTGCTTCCTGGGCATGCCCTTGCCAAATGTAGATATTATTAAATATTATTTTTTATTGCTTCCTAGAAAAAAAAAAAGAAAAAAAAATTATTTATATTGTTGCATTTGTTTATTTCAAGCTATTTCATAGGCACTGTGGTTTTTTGGCTTCCCAATAGTAGCTCATGCTGTGTTATTAACCTGATTTGAACAACTCTGCACGTAAGAAGCAGTTTTCAGCATTCATAACTGGCTGCACTGAAATTGCTGGAGGCTGAATTTTGTCTTTGTGGGGCCCCTTCTATGCAATGCCTTTGGTGAAACTGCAGGCTGCCGGGATGTACAGGGTTTTTATCAATATGCCTTCAGGAGCACCCACGTTGTAGGACATCTGCAGCATGCCCTAGCGCAATAAAGGAGTTTTCGGTCAATGGATGCCTTTATCGGGGAAGCGAAAGATCAGAACTGGGAAAATTTCAACATCACCCACAGCTGGTGATTTAGGGCACGTCGAGTATGTTTGAGCTTTCCCAGTGTTCATCTTCAGACACTTAGAGCAGTGCTTTTCTTTTTCTTGTATTGGATTTTCTCCATGGGTACTCCTTGGACATTGCTGAGATAAAAGAGATGTCATGTGTTGTTGACTGATATGTGAGCATGGACAAGAGCTGAGGGAAAACAGACTCAAGAGCCGCTTATTGGAGACGTAAGGCAGATTTGAGACTAGACACCCATTCCAGCAGCCTCTGCTTGCAGGAGCAGCTTGCCAAAACCCGGCTTTTAGGAGAAGCTCAGGGGATTGAGTGCTTTAATAAATGACATTACCAAACCCTGAGACTCCTGATTCAACCAGGACCCCAGGTAAAGCAGAATTGAGGGACCGCACACAAACAGAGGCATTTTCTTGACCTTTGGAAGGAGAGGTAGATGATGACCCTTCTGTCCTTGGGTTGTCCCTCTACCCTGTCTCTTCTCCCCCATGCTCACGAGGCACACCTTAGGAGGTGGAGGTTCCTTTCTGTGGTCTCCATACCGACACACAATCACCTGCTTCAGCATCTGTAGGTTTTCAGCAGCCAACAGATTCAAAGCAGAAGGAAGCCCTGGTATTGGGACAGAAGGAGGATGTTAAACATCAGCTTTATGTTAGGAACAAATACCTGGGGGGCACACAAAACCCCAGAAACTGCCTAGTGCATTTTCTGCCCAGAAAAAACTTCCAGTTTTCATTGCTTTCTTTCAAAATCGGTGCTGTTTGAGATGTCTAGTGGAAACCTGTAGCTCCTGTACAGGCAAATTCAATGCCCATTCATGGAGGGCAATGGCTGCCTCCAGCAGGTATTAATTACAGTTGCCTGACAACACTTATTGCAAAATGGAAAATTAAATTTTTTTGTGCTGGGTGAACAAAAAAAAGCAAAATGAAACGTGCGTGAGCGTTTGCTTTTTTTTTTCACTGTGAGTGAAGACAACTTTTCACCAGTGAAGCTGCTTTATGCTGACTAAACCCAAAGTTTACACATTATGCTGGCTAACGACAGCTGAAGTTCAGAGAGCCAATTCCCGTTCCCATAACGCTTCTTTGCAGGTTGCTCTTTGGCAGTGCTTGAGAAGAGAAAACTTTTGTCAGGAGAGAGCTTGTAGAAAAGGAAACTATGTATTGCTTTTTGGAAGAAAAATAGCACAAGAACAGAAATTCTGGCTGAGAAGCCAAGCTGGCTACATGTTGAATATTTTAGAACTATTCACTCTACTTTCTGCCTTTGGCAAAAGATAAATTTATTTTCCTGAATAAAAGAAATTTATAAATTATACCGGGACAGACATTTTTATTTTTTTGCAAGGAGACGTTTCAACTTTGGAGATGCAATTTCACTATGTTGCAGGGAGAGACTTTAAACTTCAGTGAGAAGGTGTAAAAGGTGAAGAAAGAAAAAGGGAAAGCAACCTTTACTAGTAAGAACTGGGATAGAGTTTCAAATGAAATTACATTCTGCAGTGAGCCCTTGCCTCCTCCCTGTCTCTCTAGCAGAAGGAGCTGCGAGAAGGCAGTCGGCAGCCAGGTCTGACAGCAGTAATTCCCCGAAACGTGCGTGGCTGTAGCTACGGGCAGAGCTGTGTATCCCCTCAGGCTCTGCCATCGCTGTGCCTGGCTTTACCAGGATAATGCCGCCGCGTAAGCAGCAACCCAGACTTCGTGCATAAATTCTCAGGAGGGGGAAGATGGGCTGGACGTGGCTCCTGCCCTAAGCTCTGTATCACCTTCCCGCAGGTGAAAGCAGGGAAGGCAGCTACAAGCAGCAACTCCCAAATCAGTACATCTTCCCGCCCAGCCCTGCCTCTGCCACCCTGGGGAAGGCAGAGCAGTAAAATCGTGGCTGTGTTTCTCCCCAAATGTGGGGCTGAGGCTGTGCAGTGCCCCCCCTGCCCTCCTGCTCCCTGCGCACCTTTTCTTCTGTGACAGTCAGGCAACTTTTGTGTTTTTGTGTGCACTTCCCAGTGGCTGTGGTTCCTTGTGCTCTTCAGCAAAAAGAAAAGACTAAGGAGGTATAGAAACATAGAAACATAGAATAGTTTGGGTTGGAAGGGACCTTAAAGATCATCTAGTTCCAACCACCAGTCAGGTTCTCATTTGATTTCTCCTGCTTTCATTTACTGCATCATCAACTAGAAGTGCTGGAGTGCAGACAGAAAATAAAACAAAAAAAATATAAAGTGTCTGGGTTCTCTAAAGCCTGTTTTCCAAGAGACTTTTTAAAATATTAAAAATCCCACAAATACCTAATAAGTCTTCTATAGAAAATCCTATCATCATACTTCATAATTCAATGAAACTGAGCATGTCTTTTTTGCTCATTTCAGATGTTCACCCCAACAGGACTCTAGGCAGCCGGGGCGGTGGACAGCCAGGGAAAAGGCACACTGTGTCACCAGTATCAAGCACTGCAGGTTGTTTTTCAGCCTTGGAGAGGCACAGAGATACAGTGGTGGCAGGTGACACAGGGAAACCTATAAACTATGAAATAATTGCAAATAGAACTATTGCAGTAACAAAGTTTACTGTGATACTCCATCCATCCTCCCTTTCTTTATTCCCAGCAATGTCTGTTCTCTGGCCACGAGGTGCCTCCAGGCAAGCTGTGTTGGAGCCCTGTTGAGAGGAGCTGCTGCCTCCCTGCTCTCCCATCCGAGGTGCCTACCTCTCTCTCTGTGTTCAGCATTTCAGTCACCATGGTGCTTAGGCACCATCCACACGATTTTGAAGTCTTCACAGTTCCCCCATCAGTGCAGCTGCATTTCTCTGGCCTTCTTTAAGAAAGGAAGTCCTGCCACTCCACCAATGCCTCTCTTGAGGAAAGGGCCGTTCCAGAAAGTTGGACTGTGCTCTGAGCAGTTGTGTCTTCCTTTCAATTTTCCCCTGCAAAGATTTCAATGCAAATGTGGTTCAGCTAGCCCAGGCTGCTTTGCCCTGAGCGCAGTCAATGCATCCCTCCTTGGTGTGTTCGGGTATGGGGCGCAAGACACTTCAGCCCCCTACTTCAGTGGGGACATTATCAATAAGGAAATCGTCACCCCTGCCTGAAAGGTCTGGTAGGGTCTCTAAGGAGCTGCTGCACAGCCGAGCTATAAGCCATCCTCTGAGCCCGCTGTAGGCTATAACGTAGGTGGTGCATGGTAGCTGGAGGTACAAGGGACCTGTTGCAACCGTGACCTTGGAATGTGTTCCTGTAGAGATCCCCCTGCTGCTCTCAGGCTGCCTCATCACTTGGAGAGTACCCAGTGGGGCTAGGATGGGTTAGCCCCTCACAGGAGCCCTGCACTGCATCGTTAGAGCAGCAGAAGTGGGGAGCGTTACCCGTTCATGGAGGGGTCTTGTGCTAAGGCATGCCCTCCTCTCCACTGCCTTCACTGAGCCTCCCATTTGTAGGAGCGCAGTGGAAAGGTGGACCCACTGCAGCTCTTCGGGCATTTTCCCCATGTCCTTCCCAGGCTTTGGAAATGAAGGTGGGAATTTAGATGAGTTCACCAGCTACTCCACTCCAAAATACGAACACACAACCCCTTCCCAACACGACCCCCACCCCGCCCCCCACCCCCCAAATATCAGAAAAATAGATTTTACAAGCAACACGAATAGAATTCATGTCTCTTGCTGGGTTTATCACCTAACATTGGCAATGATGTTAAGGCAGCAATCTTGATGGTACACAGCTTCACGTGCCGCTATCAAGTTTATGTCAGTAGCAAAAGCTGAAAGGAGGCTCTTTAACAGCCTTGACGTTTGCTGGCACCTGAAAAGCTCAGAATTAGACAGTTTCTGATAGCAAACACTCTCCTTTGCAGATTTGGTCTTTACTTTCCTGTACAAAGTTAGAAATTTGCTATGCAAAAGTTGTTAGTTACTATATCCGATAAAGTGACATTAATAGTCTGTATTAGGGTTTCCCAGAATTACTACTATTGCTGCTAAAGGGGCTGCTTTACAAAAGAAAGGGGCACAGCAGGTGGTTCCCCTAAAGCAGCGGTAGCAGCAGCAATTATTAGTAGCGAACAAGACATATAATACAATACCGGGCTTTAGAAGGCCTTGTCTGCGGTAAAATCACAGCCGTGACAAGGGGCGAAGTTACAACATAGTTATCCCCCGACCCAAATACAATATGGTCCTATTTTGTAGTGTTGATGGGTCCATAACTATGTTCCACAGCAAGGCTTAAAGGTTAAGGTTACCAGCTGCACTCCACAATGAAACTGTGTTGTAAGTGGGTCCCATGACACAATTGTATTTCTAGTACAGAAAAACCCTAAATAGGCTGGGTGCTATAGATCTCTCCCTTTTTCTACATCTTCCTTGTGCATGCATACACACTTTGCCCTAAGGATATCTCTAGAGAGCCGTGCTTCTCCATTTACTGTAATAGGAAGTGCTTTGATATGATGACAGGGTCATTGTCTATCAAAATCAGGAGATCAAAAGATTCAGTTAGCTAGTAACAAGTCATCAAAACTCTTTATGACAAAATTTGAAAGAGCCAGGCCCTTCTTCTCATTAAGCAGTGACAAAGCAAACATTTTTTCATTGTCTCTTCCAGCAATTTAATTGCTATTTTGCAGTTTACTCAGGCTCCTTCATCAAATATACCTGATACTTCCACTCTGTGCAAATAGAGAAAGCTTTGCCAGTTTTATCAAGGAACAGCTGAAAATCAGGAAAAAAAAAAAAGAAGAAGAGGCAGTCTGACCTTTATAATGACTGCCAATACTAATAGATACCTTTCTGCTCTTTGACACTTACATGCCAAGTACTGGCTGCAAGACAGGAGGCAGGGAAAGAGGGATGGGAACTACCCTGGTAGCAGCAAATGTGTAGGGATCTGAACGCTGTTGGCCTGATCAAGTGATGGAGATACATGACAGCTGCAACGTCACTCTTTTGCATCAGTGGAGTTCTTTCACTTGATGGTGTTATGTGCCTTATAAATGGTAGGTTTAAGAAACAGAGATACTATAGAAAGCAAATACTAGAGGTCAGAAGGCTAAGGAAGTTAATTAAAAAAGGTACTGATTCAGGGTCTGTGCACTTCAGTATCTTCCAGACTTCTTCAACATCTATTTTTTGGGCATACTGTATGAGTTTTCATTGTTATGCCAGTGACTCCCCACCAAGGTCTACCTGCTCCATCAACTATTCCTGAGGGGAGGTCTCAGCTCCGCTACCATGCCAGCTGACATGTGAATGTGGATATCACTGGATTTCTCAGAAATCTTAGCTGAAACGCTGAAAATTAGATCCCTCTTAATTTATTAAAATCTGCACTGGATTTTAAAGAGGGTTTCCCCCTTCCTGGGCACTAATCTGATCATCCCTTCCAAAGTTAATTTCTATAATGCTAAATAATGTTGCAGATTTGTGGATAAAACAGCGTGTTGCCTTAGGCACCTGGTGTTTCATAACATGGTGTTAGAAGTTGGTGCTGAAGAACATGTACAACTCAATAGCAGTAAAGGATCTTGTTACAAAGTTTGCCCCTGCTCCTTTCACACTACCACCTAAAAATAATGGTGGACCAGGAGGTTGCTTAATCCAGCCAGATAGAAGAGTGGTGCTCCATATTTTCCTGGTTTTGAGAAACAATTAAATCCACCTGTATGTTTCCATAAAAATATCTGAAGGGTTTTGTGACTGCTTCAGTTTTCACATCTATTGCATCTTTCCAGGTCGAACATAAGATGATCATCACATTCCTTGAGGCACAAAGAGCAAAGCAGGGCAACTCCTGCAGTTCTGCAGCAGCAGACAAAATGAACATGAAGTCTGGGGAAGATGGGGAGAAAGGAGGGGAGGCACTCAGGCAGGCAAGCCTTAACAAAAAGGGTTGCTTATTATTGTCATATGACAATGATAGAGAACCCCAAAGTGGGTGAGACAGAATCATAGAGTCATAGAATGGCTAGTGTTGGAAGGGACCATAAAGATCATTGAGTTGCAACCCCCCTGCCATGGGCAGGGACACCTCCCACCAGCCCAGGTTGCTCCAAGCCCCGTCCAACCTGGCCTTGAACACCTCCAGGGATGGATGGGGCATCCACAACTTCCCTGGGCAGCCTGTGCCAGTGTCTCACCACCTCATAGTGAAAAAATTCTTCCTAATATCTCATCTAAATCTGCCTTCTTCCAGTTTAAAACTTTTACTCCTTGTCCTATGTGTCCCACTGTTTCTTTTTATGCTGCAAGCATCTACACATGGGGAGATTGCTTTGACTCAGTGTCAGTGTGTGAGTGGGAGAAGAGGAACCAAAGGCATCCATGCAAGTGAGGTTCAATTCTCTATTATTTTGTTGGTATTCAAACATCTGGTAAAGCTGTTAAATGTTGTGGTGTTAAATGAATTAGATAAGCCTTGGATAAATAGGTGGGAACATGGCAAATTATTAAAACATATGTTAAAGGCCATTAACTTTATGTTTCAAAGTGCTTCACTGAATGGCACCTTTCAGGTATCTGTTGCAGGGCAGTACTGTGGAAACCATGATATAAAAGACATAATAAAATTCAGACTGAGATTCATAAGCAGACAGACAGCTTGCAAAAGTGGATGTAGGAGTCGATGAAACCAATGAAAATGGGGCAGTGGATTAGTTACATCCCTCAGGTATTTGCCCTCTCTCGCCCATGACATTTTTAACCCTGAGGCAAAACCATCCAGTCCATTCATGAATCAGCTGCTGGGCTGACACTGGTTTCACCATGGCTTATTAAGAAAAAACAAAATCTGGATTAGTTCACGTTAGTGTGGCAGGCTGAAAACCGGCAAGTCAGGAACTGATTTGTGAGTAGATCATTTTATTCTGAGTTGGCCATCCATCTGTTTGAAAGATGGGTGAAACAGCTGAAGGCAGTAACAGCTTCAGCATCCTGATTTTAATTCACTGCCACAAGTCTATCAGCCCTCCCAGACACACTAGAGGGTCCCTCTTCCCTTTCTGCAGGCACAGCTCTGCCATTTCAGCGCTACCTATATTTTTGAAGGCACTTTACAGGCACTGTCCTAACCCAGTTTAAAAAAAAAAACAAANAAAAAAAAAAAAAAAAAACAGAAAAGAACAAAATTCCCAGGGAAATTCCCAGGGGAGTTATTTGTTTTACACAACATATAAAGTGTGTTGCTATTCCTGTGACCTCTTTCCAATTATATAGTTTTTTGGTATTTTTCTTAAAGAAGTTAGACATAGAATAAATATATTACACATAATTTGCAGAGAAAGTTTTAAAATCAGCATTATATGATAAAGAACTGGATATTAATTAAATGGCTAATTAGCTACATGCTTTATGCCTTACTAGCAAAGTAGAGTCACTGACTATGCTACTACACTTTTGTTACAAGTAATCTGAAGACTTGAGACACATCTCAGAAAAATTAAGAAAAAGTAGATATATACCTGAATTTAAGCGTATGAACTGCCTAAAATAGATGACAGTTCACTGGACTGAATGTGTTCTTAATCCCATTACTGCTTTGCATCCTATGCAAATTCAAAAAAGCATCCTCCCACCAGAACTGGTTTATGTTTTGCAACGTCCTACTGGAGTTTCTTCCGAGCAAATGGGAAGAAGCAGCAACAGAGAGGGCTCAAGCGCGTGGCTTCCTCACCTCACTAAATTTACGAGAAATTTCTTACATTATTTTGAGAGAGAGGTTTGGAGGTCACCTCATGTATTCAAACTAGAAGCAATGTCAAATGCAATCAGCTCTCAAATTCTGAAAGCGAACTTTTTCTGAGTAGTCACAATCTATTAGCGAGTGGGCCAGAACTGGGGTGGGCTCATTTGGGGTTTCCACTTTTGGAATGACTCTGCCAGCAATTAGTAAATCGCTAAGCATAGCCCTCCCTAGCCATTTAGGTAATTTAATATTATTAAATGTTTCTAAAATAAGAAGTGGGTTATAAAGTGTATCATTTAACTTAAGAGTAATTTGTTCCATTATTTAAATTTCCCCAAAGGATTTTATCATGGTACAGTCTTACAGCCCATGTACAACGCTACTGTACCTGTGACAGTCGGGTCTTTAATTCCAGAAGATGCCATCATAATAACTTATCTTAGTTTTGATCTTTTCTAGCTCATGCACTTCTTTCCCCCTTATACTCACAGTCAGCTATGGACCAGGTCAACATTTTTTCACACCTACAAAAGGTTTGTTCTGTGTGGAGTGGTCCAGGTTGCGTAGAACATGCTTGAGATGAGTTTGTGTGAGCACAGGGGTGCACAAATACAGATGCCTCCTTTTTAGCACCTCCTTCAATATAAAAGCAATCCTGATGAGAAATGTTATTTGAAGATGTATTGCCAGAGCACCATAAACAGGAATGCCTTGCTCTGAAGAGCACAACTAATCTCTCATCTCAGTTGTCTTCCACATTATCATGTCAAAGTCTTGATTCCACTTTAACCCTGCTAGCCCCAATGCTTACTTTGCTGCTTTTTTTTAATTCTCTATGGTCCTTCTGCTTTCATGCCCTATATCAATGGGATAAACTCCTTATTAAAACTGCCACTGCACTCTGCTTTTTGGCTTGGTTCTCCTGAGATACACAGCAGAAAAATATAACCTCTAGCAGATTAAGTAATAATTATTCATTAACAATTTGCTCCCAAGTTTGAACCATACTGCTAATTTGTAATAAAAAATACATTTTCAACAGTATGATTCTTTATCCAGACATAACACTGCTGACTGTGGTCCTGTTAGATGCTGGAAACTTGGTTGCGTCAGGCAGAGTAATGTCTTAGGGAGCCTCTTACCATCGAAAATATCAGCGTGACAAGAGTCAGCACACCCTCCAGCTGAGTCAGTTGTGAGTAGACGGTACAGGCTGCCACAGAGCTGAAAGTGCATTCATCTGAAAAGTGAAATTGAGATCCCCCACCCTCACAGACATTTAATGTATGCTGTGGTATTCTGCATATGAGTAAGTTACTCCATATGAGCTGCCAAAATTCCATTGGAATTCCAATTGGTAATTCCATTGAAATTCTATTGGAAATGTTTTCTACAGCGCTGGTTCATATCTAGCTGGTCATGGCGAGTGGGGTTCTAGCCTACTTATTTTGGTGGGACCAAAATTTCAACTATTTGACTGAGTGCTAATTCTCCCTTTGAAGTCTTAGCCCATTCGCTCCCCGTCCTCCTTGAAGGCGTGATACTTGAAATGAAAAACTGCAGAGCAGGTGCTTTTAAAAGAGAAAAGGCTGCCTGTATTTTTTTTCCTCTAAGAGACACCTGTAAGAGCAAACTCACACTGTTGTGTGGCCTCCCCTGCTATGTAGAAGGACGTCCTTCCCTGGGGACACATTCGCTCCTAATATTTCCCTCCCCAGTGCATAAGCCCACCACTGCAGAGTTGCATGATTTAGAGCTGCCTACAACACCTCAAACCCTGGGGTGTGCCCAAGGAATTAAGTAGAGATGCTAGAGCTTTAACAAATGCCAGCAGACAATTAAAATATTCTATTCCCTGCAAGAACTAAGTACTTTCCTTCATGTTGGTTTTTTTTTTTTTTTCCTGAAAATTGGTCCTTGTTCCATCGAGGTTAAACCAGCAATGGGTAGAGTCATCACAAGGAAATTTTGTTTTCCAAAGATGTTTGCTCATCCAAAGCAGCAACTACTTCTACCTTCCCTTTCTGCCTGGTGTCTCTCCTCTTATTCCTGCTTAATTTCTGTCTTTTGGTCTTTCTCTAATTCCCTGCAGGGTTATGTAGCAAGGCCAGTAATATCCACCTGCGGTAGGCGGAGGGGACCAGGGGCAGGGTCCGGCCCTGAGCATCCTGGTGGTGGAGAATGGCCGTGCTGTGGACAAGCTGTGCTGGCAGTAGGATTTAATGGGTAATGGATCTGTGTATTTATTGTATGTCTTCAGTTCATTTTTTGTGATAAGATACCTGTATGAATACAAATCTCAAGGTTATAAAGAGTGCCATTGATTTTGACTTTGATGATTGAAGTTAGGCACATTCTTAAGAAATTTGGCTATTGTGTGCAGGCTGATGTAAGCACAGCTATAAGTATTTATGTATATATGTATTATAAATGTTTATATAAGCACTTATAAGTATTTGTAAGTGTTTATGCCTTGGAAATGTTTTGTTGAGTCAAAATAAATGCTACATCTGTGAAGTGAAATTTCACAGCTGTGTCCCACTTTCTTTAGTTGATATCATAAACATTCCAAAGACCAAGACTAAAGACTTCTTCATAAGTTAAAAAAATGTATTTTGACCATGAACTTCTATACCATTGACCCTGCCAGAAATTCATGTACTGCCAATATCAACATTTTGTCTTAACATGCAGATGCTTCATTTTTAGGAATTATTATTTCCACTTTCCAAAGGTGACTTCTTGCTTTTTCCTACAATCTGGAGGCTTAGCAGCAGACTTACAAATGAAGGACTCTCACATATTTACAAGCCACCAGGTTCTCCCAGATTTGATAAAATCATTGTAACTGAGGCTTCTGAATAAGACTGCAGTTCTTTCCTATTCTTCATTATTTCTCGTTATAGTGATGATTTTGAAACATTTTACTCTTACTTTCAAATATGACAACCAAGTTAATTATAATTTCCTGGTTTTGTGTTTGTAACTTATTGCATATTTTTTCTTGAATGTGTCTTTATTTCACATTAATTTTTTTGATAAACTTACACAGACACCACGTGTTGAAATGTGATGTGGGTCCTTGATTTAACTTATGCTGCACCTTTAGATTTTGTGTATTTCTGTGACCAGCTACTTTTCCAACTGATTAGTTATGATGTAATTCCTTTCAATTTTTATACATCACATATAATCCTGTGATATCTTGTCACTTCGTATTCCTGTTAGCACAATTACAGGAACTGTTAACATAACATTAAAATCTCTGTATACCCAAAATAACCTCTAAATGGTTTTAGTATTATGGAGCTTTTTATTGAGGGCAACAACATAGAATTGCCTTTATGTTATTGGTTTTAATTACAGTGCATGCAGCTATTTTCTCTCAGCACTGAGAAGCAGAGCTGGTACCCATACTGTGTGCAGACTGTGCTTCGTTAGAGATGCTGGCAGGACCTCGGTCATCTGCCCAGCTGTTTATCATGAACATACAAAAGCAGCTGTGCACAGTTAGACAGTGGCCAGCAGGACTCAGCAGAGGCCACTAAGGAGCAGAGTCACAGCAAGGCAAGCAGATGGCAATACCTTGTTTTCTCGTAAAACTCACAGGAATATAATGGCTTTAGTCTATACTCTCTTGGCAATTTCACAGAAATTGGCCCAAAAGGATGCTAGGAAGGAAGACACACATACACACACACAGACAGGAGTACATGCTAACACCCCACGAGAACATGACCTTTGTCTCTTTAGAGAAGCAGGTAAGAAAGAGATGTGAAGCCAATCTCATCCCCTTGCCTCTGTCTCTTGCCCATTGCCTACTTCATCTTCATGGCCAGACTGTCTTTTTTGTTGCTTTGCCCACTTGAGATGCATCAGTTCAACAACTGATGAAGAAGAGCAGGAGTAAAAAACATCATTGTAAAAGATGAGTCATGCCTTCTTTTTTTTTTTATGAGGCTTTTCTTGAGGAAATCTCCTTGGATGTCACTCTGACTCTGAGGTTAGGTTTGGTTTGCCATGCACCCTCCTTGCTTAATGAAAAGCCAGTAATTGTCATCTGTCTCAGTGTGTTTCCCTGCTTTCAGGGACAGTGAATTAGATAAAGTGGACTTCAGAGGGGGGGACAGCTAAAATAACCAATGGGGAAGATGTCCTCCTGCTTTTCTTGGTGACCTGGATAGGTGGCAGAGAGTGTTTCGTGCCTCTAAAAGAGTATGCTGGGAAGGGGAGAGAAAGATCTGCAAGAACATGAAAGGCAAAATGTGCATGGAAAGGGCTGGGAGGACTTACAGGACAAGAGGAAAGAGTGGGTTGGGGTTTGAAAGATACAAGAAGACAGACTTCCCTTGAAGACAGGCATTTAACTCACGTGTGGGAAGAATCCTAAAGGATCCGACATCTCCACTGCAGACCTCACATTAATTTTAATTTCTTTAGCTGACTTCCACTTTTGTAGAATTAACTTCTTTCCAATTAGACTTGCCCTTAAAATAAAATGCCCTTGATCTTTGCTAATATTTGTAATGGAATCAAAATCCCCACGGATAAAGATATTAGGATTCAGAGGCAAGCCTATGCACATTTTTGTATTTACTTTTCTATTACTTTTCTTTAGAATTAATACTCTCCTCAGCCTGGATTCACCCTTGGAAGTCCACAAGGACCAGCTACAAAACAGCCCTCCTTCCCTCCTGCTCTCCCCACACATGCCTGTGCTGGGGAGGCAGCAATCTCCTCTTCATCAAAGAGAGACGTTCTGGGTGCAGAGCGAGAATAAGCCTGTTCCTGAAGTTTCAGATAGAAATTAAACTAGTATCTTCTCATAAACTTAGAGCTTATAGATGAAAGGAAATCTTGTCCACATTTCCACTGTGACTTTTGAAAACTGACTTTGCCCTCTCTTCAAGCCTAAAGAACTGGTCAGACGCTCAGACACTATGGTGGTGAAGACCGCATTGCCCCGGTATGTCAGGTAGGACTGCTAAGTCTTGACTATCCAAAATAATTCTATTTTCCTGCATCAAAGTACTTTTTCCATCAAAGGCATCTTCATTTCTGGAGTCATTTTAAAGTGTTTTCCAGCTCCTATATGTAAAATACTATTTATGTTCAAAATTCTGCTGATATATTGCATTAAGATTTGCTTCCACGAAGCTTTTGCTTCAAAGTCCCCAGTTATTACCAATATCGCTACTTCTGGTGGCATATGCTGGCAGTGAAATACCTAACAAGAGGATGGGCATTTATCGGTATAGTGAGGGGAGAAGGGATGGGTCACGGGAGGCTGGGAACGTTCAGCTATTCTGCAAGGTGAAATGGTCCGTGAAGTGTTTTAGGCTGGGTTCAAAATGAAAGACATCTCAAAACCAGATTAAATTGCCAGTCTCTTTCCATGCCAAACTTATCCCGAAACTGCATACCAGACCATCCTGGATGCTCTTCTGATCTAAAGGGTTTGTACATCAGTCCTGAAACACAGCTTTGATGATGGGAACTCAAAGCTTGCACAGAAACTTAAGTCAGGTCTTGTTTCCATGTTTTGCCAGCTCAGAGGGTGGGTAATATGGCAACACCCTTTCACTTCCCACGTGCAGGTCACTACTGCCTGCTGCTTGGCTGTCAACGTGAGAATAGCAGAAGATAGGAGTTTTCATGTTCAGGTTGCTGTTGTGCCTGCTGCCGCCCTGGAAGATGATCTGAAAAAAGATGGCTCTGCACTAAACCTTGGTGGTGGCAGCAACTGGATCAAGCTCAAGGGAAAAATGGAAAAATGCAAGGAAGAATATGGCATGGAAATGGCGTTCTCCCATTTCTTGGACGTCAAACCCCAGTATATCATGGCGATTTCATAGACAGCTGCACACGCTGAGACAGAAAGGTCATGTGCCCTTTGTTTGAGGCTCTTTTCCACTCCCGTTTGTCCAAGCCCATAACAAACCTGGCAATGCCTCATTACAGATCTACCCAGTGACGTAGTTAATGAGCAGCATGTGGAAAAAAAAACATAGCCAAAATATCCAGGGGTGGTTAATCTCCAAGTGTAAAATTGTCCGTTTGAACAGTGGTGGTAAGAGCGACGCATAGCCTGCTCCAGCAGCCGGTCGTGTGAAATGGTCTGGGCTGTGCACATCACCCCGTCATTTAATTGACGTTCAGCTGGAAGATGTGCAAGTTCCTCCATCCCCTGGTGGGACTAAAGGCGCCGTTTCTAGAGCCCAGCCTCCTCTCCCACCCGATCCAGTCCACCTCCTCTTGCAAGTAAGGAAACAGACACAGATACTTGACTCTTACCATCATGCCCTGTGGATAATGGTATCCGGTGTTTCATCTAATTGCACCCACCCACAAGCCACCACAGGGGCTGGGCCAAGACTGCTTCGTGGGTGGCACCATGCATGGTACAGGCAAGATCAAGGCCAGTGTGGGAAGGTGACTTGTTGCTTCTCTGCCATTGCTGAGTTGATTGCCATTAATTCTCTGCCCTTTCACCCCTGCGTAGTGCCCATATACACCAGGGACCCCCTTTAATGAGTAGCACTTGATACGTACACAGGCTGCTGTCATCCCCTCCTGCCCAACTGCTTCTTTCTACCTTTTTTTTTCAGGCAGCAGCTCCCAGTGCATCACAGGAGCTTTCGCAGGGAGCTGCACAGCCCAGGGAAGGAAAGGTGATGTGCTGTTTGCCTGAGGCAGCTTTTCCATGCCCAGAGCATTCCTGTACATGAAAGGAGTTTTAGGACTCCAATAATATGGATAAAGGGAAAGGATGAAGGGGCGTAATGAATGAAACTATCATTAAGCATAACGTAAGCAGTTTCTTCGTGTTGTCTGAGGTGATCCAGACTGACAAGAAAGCAATGCTGTTGTCACGCAATTTAACAAAAAGGGATGCCATCTGCGTGGAGTGCACTGGAGCCACAGATGTGCCGTGTTTAAATAAACTAAAGAATAAAAGAAAGCTCTTGACCAGCCCAGTGTATAAAATCAGCGAGTTTGCTTTTTCAATTAGCATGGTGAGAAGCGCTCCCTCCTCCCTCCTGCCACCCCAATTAAAAACGCTTTACTTCTTTGGACCGTTGCCCTCAAAATGCTCTTGTACTAATTCAAGTGAGAAGTTTCACATTCCGTCGATTGGAAATTTTACCGTATGAACGACAGCCAGTTCCTCCGTCATGATTACGTTCCCTTCTGCTTGGTGCTTTGGTGATTTAAAACATCTCTCACTTCCAATGGCCACTTGAGGATTGTCCCCTGTACTCATAAAGTCCTCAGAGGGAGGGTTCATGTGGTTCTTTTGCCATGTCTCGCAGTTCCTGTATTGGAAAGAGATGAGAAATTCTTTGATAAGAAAAAGGATCCAGCTTTACGCTTGTTTACAGCCCTTCCGGGTGGCATCAATTCAGCGATCACAGCTCCTGCAGCTCGGGAGGAAAAATGATCAGCGCATCGACAATATTCGGTCGGGAGCAGAAACTCTTCTCCCAGTGACCATCAGGGCATTGCACGTCCTCCTGCAACAGACCCACATGGCATTTGGGAGCTTATGTCCACTCTGAGAGCCTTCCCACGCACAGGAGTGACTACTCTGGATCTGGGATTTTTGCACTCCAATAGGAAAAAAATCTGCATTTATGGAGAGGGGGAGAGGAGAAGGAAAGGGGGAAATCACTCAGTGACTGCTAATAACCTGAGGTTGGAGTGTCTCCTAGGCATATGCAGGACAGTTAAAATTTAGGGAGGAGTAGGAAATTAAATATGAATTCCTCCCTGCAAATTTTCAAAGCAGGGCTTAAGAGGGCTGTGTTTCCAATTCTTCCGATGTCTCTGCAGACCTGAGCCCTGGTTCCATGCTCATCTTCTGTATGAAAACGAATGGCAGTGCATGAGGGGAAAAAACCCACACACCTTAACAAAGTATGCAGTAGATATGAACTCAGGGCAGCAGTTAAGTACCGCCATGTAACCGAACACTTCTTTTAAAAGCAGCTTTTATGCTGTAAAATCAGCAACAAAACATTTCTGGGTTCAATTGACCTCCACGCTTGAGTCTGAATACCCAAGACGCATGTCACCTCTTCTGGAGCTTTGATCTCGTGTTAGAAAGAAAAATATAATAATTATCATGTTGTTCAACTCAGTTGACAGAGGATCTGATATTTAAGGAATGCTTTTGAGATGCCTAAGTTGAGAACAGAAGGATGCTGCATTCCTAATTAAGGTGTAGTTTGATCAGCATGATGCTCCAGCTGAAAATAAAGCACCCAAAGACGATGAAGCTAACAGCTAATGAAAGAAGTGCTTGCACATAAGATGAACACTGACTGATTGGCCAAATCTCTCCCTGACAGAGACCATTTAATTACATTTCTTCACCATAACATCACCTCTTTCAGGACTGTCGGGGTCTGTCAGCTCCCAATTTAAATCTTAATTTTTGAGGCTGAAAATGTTGGCCCATCCCAAGACACAACAGGCAGAGATGTGACATACTGTATGAAGTACCAGCCAAGAGATACTTGTATTTCTTCTAACAAGTGAAAAATATTTTAATCCTTTGAAACATGATTGAACTTCAAACAAAATGCAGCATTGTTAGTCTTCAGTGCTCAAAAAAATGCTGTGCTATACTGTCCCCTCCCAAGTTCAAGATGCTAAGTTATAACATTATTTATATATATGCACATAGATATATACACAGAGTTATAAATATATACACATATATGTATATATACATATATATACACATATATTTGCACTTGTGTACCTATGTCTGTGTATATATATACACGCATAAAAGGATCTCCTCATTTCTCATCTTCATATGTAAGATATTATTGGGTACCTGCTTCTCAACTGAAGGACTTTTCATCAGTCACTATTCTAGGTAAATTACTTTTTTTTCTTTCTTTTTCAGTCTTTTTTTTTTTTAGTTGGTTTTTTTTTTTCTGTTTGTTTGTTGTAAGGTTGATTTTTTTAACAGTCTGAAAATTTCAGACTTTGAAAATTTGTTCCAGATATCACATCACATTTGTAAGGGCCTGAGTGCTGAAAATGGAAGTTTGATGCAATGTAGGCTTAGTAGATTATTGGTTTTGGTTAAAAAAGAAATAAACACTTCAGTTCAGAGGAACGGGAAATAATTTCATTACCTTTCACAATTATTTCCTAGGCTGTGTGTTAAAGTACAGTTAAAAGAAATTGGTTGAAATCAAAACACTTTATTCTGAAAATGCCAGCAAGGGATGTTTCAATAAGATAAAAAAATTCATTTTCCAGCTTCCTTCTAAAGTAGGTGTCCAGTGAAAACCTCCATTGCCTAGAGATGTCTGTGTGACCAGGTCCATCCAAGTATAGTTGTTACTTCAGACACTGAGACCAAAGCTGGAGACTGTCACTGGGATGGGTCAGATCTATCCCTGGCCACGGTCTCACCTTGTCCACAGGTCACACACACCTGGTACAAATTATGGTTGGTCTTGATGATCTTAAAGGTCCCTTCCAACCTAGACAATTCTATGATTCTATGAAATATTGCATCTTACCCATAGATACATAGATAAATCTTACTGTTAATGTGACGTTTTGTAAGGGCTGTGTAAATTAAAGACATGTTGATTCTTTTTTGCAGGGGACAGATGCCTGGGTTAGAATAAATTGACTGCCAGTGACAACCTTGCTGTGGCCACTGGAGCTCAGGGCAAGCCTCCTCTGATGGTGCTACTGGTGCATCTCACGACAAAGGTTACCCCAAGTCAAAAGTCATCCCCTGGATCTCCTGCACTGGTCCTTCGTCTTAGATGGTAGAATCTCTAAAGTACAAATGAGTTAAGACTCTTGGAGCAGCCACAAATTTGACTAGTATGTCTGTTCAGTGGATTTCTGTTGGAAGCAAACCCAAACGTGGAACTTGCTGGCAGCCAGCACTCGTATGTGCTAACATCTGTTTTAATCTCAGTTTTAATGTTTGATGTAATTATTTAAAATGCTGCAATATGAAATGAAATGGAATGAGATAGTGCTTCCTTTAATGTTCCTTTTAAAAGATAAGGATGTTTCATTTTTTTTCACCTAGAACTGGTGGAAAAATCTTGATTGAAATGAAGTTTCAACAAAACCAAGGAAAAATACTAAAACTTTGAATGAATATTTTCTTCTGGCTTCAGACAAGTTCTGCTTTCATTGCACAGGAGTGACTAAGAGAACCCAAGTTTCTTTTTCCCTCAAACGAACTAACATCCTTACATACACTCTGAAATGATCATCTTCTTTTAATTCAACACAAAAAAGGCATATTCATCTTTTAAGCAATGACAGAGACACCAATAAAACATAAATTTCAGCTAGCATCTGGAGATTTTATTTGTTCTAATCAGCATGACATAGTTTCCCTCATTTCATAACGATGTTTTCACTTTGAATGGGGCTTTAGATGCTGTATGTGTTGCAAAAGAGAATGAACTAAACCAACTCAAAGTTGCCTACAAGGACCATGTGAAAATAAGTAAAATAGTAGCGGAACCTGCCTTAGAACCTGGCCGTTTTTCTATCCATCTCCAGTTATATTTATGGCATGACAGCCATAAAGACAAATTACTTATCAAGGTTACGGTTGCAGTTGCCTGGTGTAGGGAAAGCAAACCAAGGAGCACATTTTAATGTTTTCAACGAGAAAAATATGTAATGTTTTTGTGTGTCTCTGACTTAGCTTGGGTACTTTTCCTTCCCAGCTTCTTTTACATCTTCATGCTGCAATTCTGGTGTGAGTGATGACAGCCACAAGTAACACAGCGCTGGGCTTTTAAGAACTGAAGGCCCGTTATGCAGTCAGTAAGAGAGTCATACAGGGTAAAAAGAAAATGATCATGGTCTGAGCCAACACAGGCTGAATTGGACAGACCAAATCCTCTGATCCACCGCAGATCACCAATTTTAAGATTTATTGACATCTTCCCACTAGAAGGCACCAAGAAACACACTGTTGGTCGTGAGACCCTATTGAGCAGCAGTGAGAAAAACCTCAGCCTCGTTACCAGTGCCCGTACAATACTGTGTGGACATGAGGTCTGACATTTCTAAAGAAATTCCCTTTTCATGGGGCGCTCCCTTAAGAAGAATTGCCGGTGGGAATAAAAATGAATATGCCTAAACCAAGGACAGTGCCCCTAAGACTTTATGCCTATCTGCCTGCTTTCTATCTGACCCTAAATTAGGCCTCGGAAGGTGTCGTATTTAATACAGATACCGGGTACAATGTACCTTCTCACAATTAGTAGAAAATGCTGTTTTGTAATTAAAGGGTGAAGTGGGGCATGATGAACATATGGAAAAGGAGACCCTTCATAAGTGATGGAGCCGTCAAAAGAAATTGCTAATTAGTATGCATTTGATGTGTACTATACCAATTTTAAGACTTTGCCCGGAATAAATTGCTATGTTGGGTGTTCGAAGGAGTGGTGAGATTAGCATTTACAAAGGGGGCAATTTTCTGTCTTCTTGACTCTGTTAAATGGAGGAAATAACTTCCAAGACTGAAGCAGTAGTTAGCCCATCAATCATCCTCACAGCTGGAAACTGGGGATCCCAAATGCCGCGATGAGTTAATCCGTCAGTTAATAAGTTCATAGTGGCACCATATGGCGCTGGGCCACTCCACACCGGGGCAAGGACAGCACTGTTTACACAGGCATGCTGCTTTCTCAGGTACCTCCCCGCTGGCAGATCCCTTTGTTCTGGAGGATCAATTTACTTTGCACAGTAAATTGACTGAATTGATCAGTTCAGAGCACGTAATTGTTGACTAATCCCCGGGGAATCATGTCCTGCCCATACGGGAGCGACAAAGGGTGCTGGCAGCGGGCGAGTGTCTTGCTCCATCCTGGGGGCTGTTTTCTCCGGACATGGTGGACATTGATTAAAGCTGCCGGTAGGTGGGTAAGCAGCCTGTATCGACTTTAAGTGACAGAGGTAATGGGAGGACGGGCTTCCTTCAGTGAGGCTGCTTGAGGTGTCTCAGCCCGGCTGCCGCCGCTAATTGCCCCAGGGGAGGACGGCGCACGAAGGTCGGTACCACCGGTTTGAACGCCGACCGGATCTTCTTTAAAACCCAAACACCGAATCATAGGCTAGCAAACAAGCGAAAAAGAAAATCAACGTGTTTAAAGCCACTCAAGTGGGGTAATTTAGTACAAGGCACAAACAGGCCATGCCTCTCAGGTAAGGGCTCACCCAGATGTGCCTAGGAGCTGCAGAATATATAACTTTTTACCTTTAACCTTGATATTCCGCAATTTTGCAAGTGTGCTTGAAGACATCATTGTAAAACACAGTGATTACTTTTTAACTTAAGTAATAAAACTCAAATCAGTCTGCAAAAGTATGAAGTATCCCATTTAATCTTTTATTTTTAATCAAGCTTCTCTACTATAACCAATGCCTTCTGATTAGTTTCCAACACAGGTGGTAGATTCTTCTTTCACTTTACAAAAAAAAAAAAAAATCTTTTTCTTAGCAAGTATAATAAATAAGATATTTCAAAATATCAAAATTATACATATTTGGAAACTGTGATGCAGCATTAAGAACAATTTCCCAAAGGTGGGATTGTACAAGCCCACATTGGTTAGAGGGTTTCCTTGTCTTATCTCCACAGCAACTTCTTAGTGTAGGTTGTGGGGACTTTTCTTAACCTATAACGTGCTGTTTATTTCAGTCCCTTTGAAATCTGTGGACTGAACTTGATGGATAAGTATGACCTAGTATATATAAAAAAACGTTTTCTGAGGTATACTGCAAATCTGAGCTGAAAGAGCTAACTCAAAGACAATTGGCTTGTGAATTTAATTGTTTTGGAGCTATTGTGTTCATTCATGGTATGTTGCTTTTGGATATTCAACTCAGTACACAGAGGCAGTCATTGTTCTGACAGCCAAACAACCGTAAAAGATAAACATCGCTTCCCTTCCCCTTCCCACTTCCCTTGCCTTTCCCTTCCCCTTCTCCAAAACCTGTTCATTCATTTTAATAAAGAGGTGCTGGAAGGAGTCTCAGGGTCTCAGGAGTTTTTTCTTGAATTCTCCCAAACTTCAAAGAAAGTTTGTCTTTTCAGCAGTGAGAACTAGAGTTTAGAAAACTACAGTTCAGGAACATTCTAGGATGAACTCAAAAACGTGAGTGGCAAATACCTTCAAAACCAAAGGGGGAAGCAGTAAAGCAGTGTATCCAACTTTGACAGCGTTATATAAAAGTAAGACGTGATTTTTTTCAAGATGTAGAGCAGACAGAGGCACAGTGGACGAGCTCAGTTCATCCAGCAAAAGGGCATCACTGCATCTGCACTTTACGTTCTCAGAAAGCAGAGTTTTGCAGGAAAAATACCTGTAAGAAACTGTAAATAACTGAATGTGTGCCCCTTTTCTGCCCCTGCTGCCCTTAAAGAAAAGAACCTCAAAATAACACTTTTAAGACTAACTTAATTTTATGCATAAAAAAGTTAGAAAATATTTCCTGTATATTAGCGATTGTGCTTTTAAATCCCATAGTAGGTTAGGTCATATGTAGTGTAACATTAACTACAATAGAAAATTCAGATTGCAGGGTCTGACTTTATGTTTAAATGAATGATGGAACTTTCGGGGGAAAAGACAAAGAGAGGTCTTTGTAGATATTATTATTGGGAGTGGGCCTATTTTCAAAATGACAGGCAAAAATATATATAAAGGAAGCTTTTTCCATTAGGTGATCTCATATTCAAGGAAAATAATGTTGACATACAAACCCCTCAAAATACCTGAGGTAGTGACCACTAACCTTTTGATCAACAAAATCAAAATTCAGTACCCCAAAAATAAAGCATTCCAATGGCATGTTTGTAATGTGTACAGTATTCTATACATGAAATATGTAATATATAGAATGATAGGTTGGTTTAAATTTTGTTTCAAAGCAAATATTTTGTAGATGAGCTCTGCAAACATCTCAAAAGCTGTCCTTCTAATGGAAATACCGACCATTTTTGAAAATTTGAAAATTTATGGCGGCATCATCAGGGAAGGACAGTGACCGGCACATTGGTGGGCATCTTGCTCTTCCTTGACCTAGATGCAGCAGGGTAGAGTGTGTGAGGGGGAGGGATAAACTGCTTCACGCGATTGCTCTCAGCCCATCAGCGCTCCCTGCAACGCTACTGGTAACGAACGCCCCAAATAAAAGTGTTTAATGCGGCTCTCCGCACCGCCCCTCCTTGCTAAGCTGCAGAGCACGTATGATTTGTAATAGGACAATGTATTTCTAAACTCCAGCTGTACTCCTGAGTGCACTCCAAACAGCAGCACTAGTGTGTCAGGGTAGAAGTGGTCATTGCTGCTCTCAGTTTAAATAAGGTGATGGTACGAATTCTAAACCCTTAAATCCAAGGTTTTCCATGTTGTGGGTTGTGGGTGTTGAATTGTTTTTGTTTTTTTTCCTTTTCTTACTAACTTCAAATATTCCCAGTCATGGCAAAACGGCAGGATATTTGGAGACACCTTCACAACTATTTGTTTGTGAGTTCCCACTAGACTTGTCCTCTCTCTGGACGATCCACAGAGAAGATGCCTGAAGTCACGAGCGCCACCCGACACTGAGGGGACAGACAGGTTCTTTTAGGGATCCTTGGCAGAGTGATGGCAGCATTAAATCATACTTGCAATTAAAGCTTTATTTTCTTAACAGAACATTATGATTATTATAGCACGGAATTTATTATTAGAATGGCTCAGTATTTCTACAAGCAGAATCAATGTAGAACAACTTATAAGTAGTGTAACACAGAGTTTATAATAAAGCTGATTTCACGGTCAGTGCTCTGTGCTGTGACATTTTCCTCCCCCGTGCCGGGGCCATCCCCACCGCTGGGTGCGTGGGACCATCAAGGCTGCTGAGGAGGGGACTAACTGTCCTGGCGCCCAGGAACCTTGAGGGAGAGCAGGAAGAAATCTGTTTGGTTTGTCTACTTGGTGCACACGACCTTCAGGGCCTGATAATGAGGGGAAGGGAACGCATGTGTCACCCGCACAGTCACAAAGAATGGCTGTGTCCCTCATAAAATGGCGTTAGTTGTGCTAACCACATTACCGGGGTGGGGAGCAGGGGGTACTGGTCACAAGTAGCTGCCAGAGTTTGTCCTTCCACTCATGCGGCTGAGGTCAACGTGTTGAAGTCTGAGATCCCAGAGACCACCAACACATCCTCGCTTGTGATCCCATCTTCCCCAGGAGCCCCTGTCAGAGCTAGGCTGTACAGACATGAGGTACCATGGATGTCCTCTCCCAAGGAGTGTAAAGGACTTATCTACACTTTTCATCCTCAAAACCAAGCAGAAACATCAGGTGCATGATGCTGTGGGATCCAGTGGCTAAATATCACTCAGCTGGTCCAGTTTTACCCCTATTAGCTCTTTCCTTTCTTCTGGAGGAGTAGGAAGCCACAACATCTCCTCATCAAGCACCATGTCCTCCTCATCCCTGCACCTTCTGGCACGCGGGGCAGGGAAGGAGCTCCAGACCAGAGCTCAGAATTGCCCACCTGAATTTGGGCAGACAGCTTGCCTAAATCAGAAAGACTAAGTGACCTCACACTGAGAGATTTCGGCTTCAAAAAAGCAATTACATAATCGTGTCAAGGCAGAGTGAACTCTTGAACTGCCCTTCCTGAAAGTTTCAATAATTTCTTGCTTTATTAAAGTCCTTATACAAAAATGAGTTTGCAGAAAGTGCCTGACCTTACGCTTCGCCGCCTCGCAAGGTCCACAATACCGACACTATGAAGGAACAAAGGGAACAGAGCATTTTGGTTGATTTGTTATCTGTCTTTAGAAGGTATCTGAATGCCCATTTCCTGTTTTGCCTGAATATGTTCTTTGGACATATTATAAAGGTGAAAGGTGAACCTCTTTTGGCTTGTACACATAAAGAATCACCGTCAGTAGGACTAGAGGCAATCTCAAATAAAACTCTGCTGATGTCTAAAAGATATGATTTGTACAAAGAACCAAAAAATATGAAAATTTCTTCTTCTTTATTTGCTGAATACAATTCTACTCAAAGAAAAGCGCTTCTTTGCAAAAATTGGCTTCACAACTAACTAAACTGCTGGAGCTTCAAATTCTTGGCTGCAATGGTAATAAAAGTTTTCCCATTTTTCCTTTGGGGACAAGTCATCCAATTCCCATATTTTTGAAGTCAGCTGTGTTTTCTCAGACCCTTGGTAAGTCAGTCCTCCCACGTTCCCGTGCCCCTCACAGACAATATCTCATTGTCTGCCAACTGCAGACAGTTCAAGCCAAATTTTTTTCATACTCATAGAAAGAGAGTGTAATGCAACCACTCCCCATTCAACAGGGAGCAGCGGCAAAGGACAGAAATTGTGCAGGTGTTAAGAACAATTCTGCTCTTCCAGTTACACTCGTGGAATTTGGGGTGCAGCGATACTGACCAAGAGCAGCTAATGAGCTGCCCTGACCGCTCATGTCATATCCATCACAGTCGAGGTTTTGGGGGGTTTATGTCTGAATATTGCATGCAGGTCTGGACAGCCATAACCACAGTGCTAACTGAGGATATTCTGCTGCTGCCTGTGGTTGTGCACACCTTCCTCCCACAGACTCCCAGGCACAAACTGATGACCCCAGGTAAGAAAGTCGCTTCTGCAGTGGGGTCAGACTGAACTCCCCTTGTGGAGACAGGGAAAATAAAACATATCGCACCGTCTGCTCGGCTGCGAGGCACTGTCCAGTTTGCACAGTACATAGCAACAAGTGACCTGTTAAATGATGACAAATCCTTTAGCTCCTGGCTTTAGACCCCTGACCTCTTGACTCCCTGCCGGTATCCAGGGAGCAGTCTGGGGAGAAGAATGCAATAAACGGCTTGTAATCTAGTGGTCTCAAAAGAAATTACATCAAAACCAGCTGTTACACCACTAGTCGTTAAAGACCAACAACGTGTTCACTAAAATAGGGCCTTTATATTGTGTGGGCTTTTGCGATTGCTGAAGGTCCAGCGCCGCTCCCCCCTCCCCCCTTTATGGAAAGAGCAGTAAATGTCATTACAAGTAAATATGTCCCATCAGCCTTTAAACTATGAGTAAGATGTTTTTGATTGCAGTCTCTTCTTTCTCATTTTAATTAACCGTGTTGGGCTGTGTTTCTCAGCTCTGAGCTTTACGATGTGTTCCCAACTTCAGAGCGCAGGGGTGACTCAGCACACGATTTCTGCATTTCCAGTTGCCTCTCACTCATATTTATACTTTGTTTTGACTGTAATTTAGAATTTCTCTCTCTCTTTTTCTTTTGGAAACATTGCATACAGGTAGACAGGATTTATGATGAAATAAACTTCACGTTTGCCTCGATGGTTTCAGTGCTGGCACTTGAAATGATTTGAGAGACAGGTTAAAACAGACTGTGTCTGACAGTGGATGTCAAAATTTTACCATGGGATGCTTGAAATACAGACTCAGTCTTTCTGTTCATCCATGCATGCATCCAAAACACAGCAAATCAGCAAGTATCGTTAGGGAGAAAACCAAAAAATGGAGGAGCGCGGTGGTGTTGGAGGAGCTCACAGAGGCATGCATGCTGCTAAGCACCTCTTAGAGTCCTTCAAACCCAAAACGGTTGTCTACCACGTATTTGAACAAGGGTATAGATGAAAAGGAGAATGCCTGAGAAGGACGGTCAAACCTTTCTCACCACCTGGCCCTTCCTCATCTCAATGTTTTTCTTCAGATCTCCACTTGCGTCCATTCCCTCTACTCAAACTCTGTGCTATAATCTAAAGGAAAAAACTGGTATTGGAAGTTCAGCCAGCAACTTCAGTGAAGCCATAAATTTACCTCTGCTGTCAGTAAGATGCAGTAATAAAAATTAAAAAAAAAAAGTGAGTAGTATTTTAATAGAATTAAGAAAATAATTATTTTCAAAAAGAGGTTGTCTAAAAGGGTCAGTTACGTCTCCTGATGATGCTTGTGAAAAGTGGTTAAAAGCTGAGGAAATCTGGCAAGATAAGGCAGCTACAGTGAGTTAATGTGAAGCCAAATTATATTCCCAAAACACAGAAGATACTGTATCTTTTCTATTGGTGGAGAAGAAATGGAGAGTAACATCTAACCTGGAAAAAATAATATCTATTAATAGATATAGAACCCTCCTTAATTAAGCCTAGACTGTATCCGCAGGTGCCTAGGACCTGCCTCTCTCCCTGTCAGCAATGCAGTCTGCCTACTTTTCCAAGACCGCTCAAGCTGAGGATACATCAACACGCTCAGAAGAGCTTGTTCTAGAAAAACAGGTACATACCTCTTGATATCAGATATAACACAGGATTAAACAGATAATTGTTTAATCTGACTAGTTAGTACTCCACTAGATCAGATGTTGGATCCTTCACCCAGAGAGTGCAGGTCTGGTTTTGGGAGGATCTCAGCCTACATCCAAAGGGAGATTCCTGATCACCACGTATGCTGGGCGAAACACCTTTTCCTCCAAACCAGGCCATTAAATTTCTAGGAATGAACAAGTGAGCAGAGAAGAGACAACTTGATGGCTTTATGGACTTCTTTTGGGAGGCACTTCGGAAGAGGAATGCCCTGGGATCCTGCTCCTTGTTTTCCTGACCTAGGTCCTACACAGCCCAGCTCAGTGGCCTGGGGCCAGGCCCCTGCTACATCTCTCCCGACAGTCACCTGTCCTCTTGTCCCCTTTCTTATCAGCCTCCAGGACTTTTCTTTTCCAGCCCTCTGCCAGGACCCTCCCTTAGGACGAGGGGACAGTGTTGAAACCACCAGTTTCTGTTACTGCTTCCACTGTTTCCCATCCTTAAAAATGTGGGAGACCTGATCCCAGGTCAACGGTATTTCCTCCTGTTTCTCTCAGCAGTCTGAATAGAGGTTGATACTTAATTGAAGTTAATCCTGTTCCACACACTGTCTCGGTGTTTGGTTTGGAGGAACGTATCACCTCTGAGCCCTTGCACTAAAATCTAGGGAAAGCAATGTGCCTGGTGCACAATGGATCTCACGACAAATAGAAAAAAGGTGGACAAGAGAACAGAATTACACTTCAGGGTTTCAAAATCCCATGTTCTTTAGAGCAGTTTTACAGATCTGATTAGAAAAAAAGTGGTTTATGTACCCAAAATGTATTTCTTTACACTTCAAACTCCATCAGATGTGGGAACTAACTGAGCTGTCTTCAAGAAGTATTCTTATTTTTGTTCTACCCTGTATTTAAGTTGATACATCACTTGGTATGTGCATATATAGACTAAAATTCTCTCTAAAATTTCTCTTTTGACTGTTCACTTTAACAATCTGCCAGAGGAAAATGAAAGCTCATTTTTCCTATGACAATGCAGAATACCTACTGAAAACTCACTTGGGAAAGTAATCCGATATAAAATTTCTTTGATTTTGAAATTATTTTCTGTTTCCATTGATCTTGGCCTTAAGTAAATTTACTTTGTAAGAAAATGGAAGAGTATTTTTAGCTTGTTTCAGTAAAAAAGAAAGAGATTTTTCTGCACCAGCTAGAAGGAACATGTGGCGGCTGCTGGTTTGGAAAGTGACACCTTATGCAGCGGAGCAGTAGGAAGACAAGTTGATGTAACATATGTGGGTTATAAGTATAGGAGCAGAAAGCAAGAAATGACAGTTTCTGTTCATTTCAGAGAAACACTAAGAGCAAAAAGATGACTGTCTTGAGGCTTCCCTTTCTTCAGCTGTACGTTTGCCTGATTCTCTGCTCTTTCTTTTCTTTCCATATAGAAAAAAAAGTCTGAGAAATATGCTTGCAGGACTATATGTGCATGTTTGCCAGCAGATTAGGTAGTAATGCCATTTTGTTTATTTATTTCTTTTCAATTATTATAAAAATGTGTTCTTCCCTGCAACGTGAAGGATTGCGAAGTTAATTCCCCAAAATTGTCCAGGTAGACCAAGCACAGCTCTTTTGTTTTAGATCATTTGTTTCAGGCTGGTTAACTACAGGGAGATTTGGGAGTCATCTCCACTGTCATACATCTTATTTTCCACTTGCTTACAAACTGTCTCAGTCAGATTTCAGAGTCCCTACACGGTGCTGCAAACCACCCAGGCACAAGGCAAGCAGCAGGTGAGACCTGCTCCCTCCCTCCAAAGCCCTGTGGTGGCCTCCATCACCACGTTGGCCTTGCAGCTGGAGCTGGAAACCAAAACATTTCCATTCTGTGAAAACGGGAAAAGCTCACATCCTGAATCACGCTTCTGTTTATACCTGTGTATGGCCGAAGGGGACTGATATGAAGTGGGAACTTTCAACAGAGAAAAAAAAAACCCAAACAACCCACCTTTTTCTTCTGGAGGCTGGGGCAGATCTCAGTCCTCTCTGAGAAACGGTGTGTACCAGTGGGAGCGCGTCCCCTCCTAGCTCACGTTGCACCAGCTTGCCTGTCTCTGGGTGCCACAGCTGCAGGAACCTGATGAGAAGCAGTGTTATGGCCAGGGACTATTGCCCCGCTGCAGCTGAAGAGGCCCATGAATACTATATTACTACTGGAGCAATAGTTTATTCAGCCTTTTTTTGGCTGCAAACTTGTTCACTTTAAAAATACGCTGGAAATTATGAAAATGAGAATTTCCTGGTAGGTAAATACTCATCCAAAAATCCTTAGTGGGTCAGAGGTCCTTGTTTCTGCAAAGCAACATTGGCAATTCCATTTTTTTTTTTTGTTCTTTTCTTTGCTAAATCACCTCTGTGATTTCCCTAAATAGTTCTTGATGTCCTAAACAAAATACTCCTAGCACTGCTTCTCCTCCTCCTGGATAATTTAGGTTCCAGAGGGGGATTTACAAGTCACCAGTCCATGGACTTTTAGTGTGTTCAGCTAAACATTAGTACATACAATTGCCGAGAAAATATTGAAATAATCTATAGCAGAAAACATAACTCTCAGGAAATATAACTATCCTACTCCCTCACACATTTTGTGCAAGCTTTCTGTGCTCTGAACTGGATCAATATTTGTATAACTAGAAAATGCACTTTGTGCAAAGAAAAACATTATTTTATAAATGCAGAATAGGAGGAATCAAAGTTCCTACTCTTCCCTGTAGCTACCTTTGTATATTTAATGCAACTCATTTGCAAACTGATTTTTGTTTTATAAATCGGTACAGCTATGAGCCAGTCAAGCTCTTCCAGAAATGTACTGAGACAACCGCTCATTTATATTAAGGCTTCCTTAAACCACTCCTCACACCTGTAAGGCCGGTAAAGGGACTTTAAAATGTGTGGAAATGTCACTTAGTCCCAGACTAAGGACCTCTGCCCTCCATAAAGTGTAAAGTAGCATTAGCAAAAATGCCTGTAAAGTTCACTCTTTAACAGAAAGCATCTGAATGAGACTGCAAAATTATATCCTTTGTAGTTCTGCAGTGAGCTGAATCTTCATTTTAGATTATTATCTTAGTAATAGGAATAATCTTTGTGGTTTTGTCAGTATCTCGGTTGTATAACGCAGGCCTTGGCAGGTTTTTCTACCATTATCCGTGAAAGCCAAGCTTGACCCTCTGTAGCTCTCCAAATAATTATTTTATGGACTGAAAGGTATGTGTTAGAGACCACTGATGTAGAAACTGACAGCCTTCAGGGTGTAGGCATCTTTGGCTGAGTCACTTGTAAACCACTGCAACTAAATGACAGTTTACCAGCACGCAAAGCCATTAGAAATGCACAGCTGAGTGACTGTGAGAGCATTGGAATGACATATTTGATCTCATTTGCTGTTTATTTTATATGCTCAGGTTTATCAATCAAAGCCTACAAGCTGAGGACGAAACACAGAGATAGCTGTTTGAAATCCGACAGCAATCCTCCGTTCAATGCAGCATATAGTAAGGCATAGTTACTGTTTAAAATAATACAGATTAAGAAGCTGTGCCTCAGCTATTAAAAACTGTGTGTGTCTCTCCAGCAGTTACCCTCAGAAGGCGAGGGAAGACAGCTATACCATCATGTACACAAACGTCTGTATATAATTTCTAGGTATCTGCCATGAACATAAATGTCTGTCATTTAAATACTAATTATCAACTGTATGAAATAGATGTATCACATATAAGCAAAAAAAAACCCACCTGTGCATACAGCTATGCATTTAAATATCAGCTATACATATGTTCATACACACATGCATCTATAAATCTACAGATATTTTACAAATGTTTACACTTTACAGATCAGTCATGTGTATTTATAGTGTTATATTTGTGTCCTTTGCACAGGGAAAACAATGCAAACATATGCAAACGTGTGCCTGATATCCAAGACTGAAGTTTATATACATATATATGCAAATGCAAATGTGAAATGTCATTTTCAAACAGCAGATCTAATTCTTTCCTCCCACACGTTAGCCTTCAACTGCTACAATTTCTTTGAAAAGAAATGTATTACTACAGATTTACCCCAGCACAGAAAGCTTCAGACTCCAGGTCTGCAAATTTAGTACCTAATAGGCTTCATTCTTGCCATAACAGGTTTGGAAAAACCAAGTCATGTCTGCCGTCTTTTTTCTTTTATTTGATATTTGATATTGCCTCACAATGCCCTGTGGAACACGGTCACAAAATAACCTCTGTAATTTGGTAGCTAAGTGATGGAATACCTGTGATCTCGTTAGAAGTCACAGCTGGACTAAGATTTCTTCCTTTTTTTGGCTTAAGTGAAAATCTCACTAAAGGACTCCTGTAGAAGTATAGTAGAAGATGGACTAGGTCTGAAGAACAATTTCTATGTAATTTTAAAGGAAAGTAGGAAAATCTACCAGCCTAATAAAAACTTTTTTGTTTATATTCTGTGTGACTTCTGTTCACATCTGTCATAAATCGTTCCAGTTCTTATACACTCTATTTTCAGGCTTCTTCTAGAGGCTGTAGTTAATAAACTACCCAGTAAGGAAACTACTTCTTTCTTGCTGAATTTAATCTAATCTTCATATGAATTTTCCAAAGAAAATTCAAATTCTTTTAAAACCTTGTTTCATGTAACCCTCATTTTACTCAGCATGAAAATAATTTTCATTTACAAGAAGTTGTTAACACAACAGTTATAGCCACAATTGTTCAGGTTTTGGCTGCAGGTGCACTGGCCCTGGTTATTAAATGTCGTCTAAAAGGGAAAGGAATGGAGAATCCTGAGAAGAAAATTAATATATTTTAAGTTTTGTCTCCAAAAGAAACACTCCTGGTTTACATCTCATTATTTCATCAGTTTGTTGGCAAACCATGGTGAAATACTGTTTTTTGTGAGTCAGTGCAGAACTAGGTTGGTTTTACAATTTTGAGTCTCAGTAAAGCTGTATACCTAGAAATACTAGATAGTTCTAAGGCTGTAGTGGTGACAGCATCAATATTGTCTCATTAATTTCCCTACCAGGTCAGGATATAACTCATGGCTTTTGCTTTATAATTAAAGAATTTATACTCTGAGACAGGGATGGCATTTTGTTTTACTTGAAGGAGTAAAATATTTCACTATTTCATCACCCACACTAATGCAAATACTGTTAAACATTTATTTCTAACATGTTTTTGCTGAGTTATCTGTGGAAAAGATGTGCCCCCTTTATTTCTTAACATAATTTCTTCAGCAGTTGGGAACAATATGTGGACAAATTGGAGATAAAAAATGAAAGTGAAATTTTAACAACGGTAAATTCAGTAGACAGGTATTGATTTTAATGAAGTCAGCCTAAAATATACAATTATCACATGACCTTCATAAGCAATGAGTCAAAAGCGTCATCAGATGAGGTCAAGAGAAAAACTCAATAATTTTCGTGTACAGAGGCAGAACTGTGTGTATTTTTGCTTGTTAACTATAGAATACTGTTAGGGTTTGAGAAACCCACAACAATTTGTTGTCATTTAGATAATCATTCTACCACCTGATGACCCCTCCCCACCCAGGAAGGAGAATTGGGAAAAAACAAGGAAACCGAGGGGTTGAAATATAAACAGATTTCATAGAATCATAGAATCATAGAATTGCTGAGGTTGGAAGGGACCTTTAAGATCATCAAGTCCAACCATTAACCTACCCTGACAAAACCACTTCTAAACCACGTCCCCAAGTACCACGTCTACCCTTTTTTTAAACACCTCCAGGGATGATGAATCCACCCCTTCCCTGGGCAGCCTCTTCCAATGTTTAATAACCCTCTCAGTGAAAAAATGTTTCCTAATATCCAATCTGAACCTCCCCTGGCATAACTTGAACCCATTTCCTCTCGTCCTGTCACTTGTCACCAGGGAGAAGAGGTCAGCCCCCACCTCTTTACAACCTCTTTTCAGGTAGTTGTAGAAGGTGATAAGGTCTCCCCTCAGCCTCCTCTTCTCCAGGCTAAACACCCCCAGTTCCCTCAGCTGCTCCTCACAAGACTTGTGATCCAGACTCCTCACCAGCTCCGTTGCCCTTCTCTGGACACATTCCAGCATCTCAATGTCCTTCTTGTAGTGAGGGGCCCAAAAATGAACACAGTACTCGAGGTGGGGTCTCACCACTGC
>VUYV01000236.1:1104484-1174571 GCA_008711295.1 Anarhynchus alexandrinus | reverse complement strand
AAAAAAAAAAAAAAAGAAAGAAAGTTGAAATGCAACAGCGGCTAAAGCTAAGTATTTCAAATAAACAGGCCTGGATAACTAAAATACTAGAAATCTAGCTGAACTATGCAAGGACTTCTCTGAATCATAAATCATTGTTTTTGATGAATGCTAATAAACTGGCAGAGGATCTCCAAAGAAGGCCTACAACACGGTGCAAAACTTGACTTGGATTGAACTAGAAAGTTATACATCAGTTAGAGTAACTTTAAATAAAGTTACACAAACATTGCATTGAAGAAAACAGCTAATCTGGGAAGCAACTAGAGGATTAAAGTCTAGAATTAGAGACAATCAGTACAATAATAAGGATACTTTCATGAAAGGTGGAAGTTACAAAATTCTTGATTTATTTTTGCACATCCATATATCTGGTCAATAAAGTATTTTTATATAGTATATGCCATAATAATGCATGAATTTATCCAAAACTTTGTGTTGCATGATGTTTTGGCATTTTTGAAACAGGCACGAACTGAAACCGAGTGAGTTTAGATTAAAATCCGATTCATCTTCCATATTTGAGATCAATTGGTCCTTCAAAGATGGACCTTCCTAATGAGATACCCCATGGACTAGTTCTCGTTCCAAAACTATTCAGTATATTTATTAACACCAGACTCTGTAGATTGGTCGTGCTACACTGACTCACAGAGCAGTACACAACTATGGCAATGAATTATAGAATAGCGATGGCTTGAATAATGATGTTACAAGGTCACAATTAAGAGAATGTGTTTCAATAAAACCAAATGCAACCAAGAAACATTCCTCCAAAAACCCCCTGAGGACAGGGGGACAAACGTCAAGTTTTTCAAAGGTAGCACACTCTAGGTGAATTTGGGGGTAAATATAGTGGCAGAGGAACTAACACAATGATTGACATATGAAAAAAAAGTTAGACTCCAGACTGGTCTTGCTCTGCGTGTGCATTGGTGAGACTGGCATTGCAATACCCCGCTCCATCCTCGCTGGATCAGAGGGGTGGGAGAACGTCAAAAGAGGTCCCAAGCGATGACCGAGGAGGAGGATGGGGAAAGGGCACACAGCGAGTGCCTGAGATGTCTTTTTGCAGGCAGATGGGCACTCGCTGTGCTCTTGCCTCGAGCGGATCGACCCAGCCAGCCCGGACCCAGGGAGGCATCTCACAACAGGTACTGATGCGGATTTTGGCAGGCAGAGAGGCACCCAGGGGGCTGTGAGCAGGCTCTTTGGCAGCGCAGCCTCCGATCCCATGCCATCACCACACCGCGAGCTGGGCAGCTGCTCCAGCTCCCTGCCGCCTTCTAACAGACAAGCTCAGCTCAGGGCTGGGCTGCTTTGCCCACGGGATCGGGGTTACGCCAGGTCAAGAAGGAGCCTTGTTCCAGCTCAGACTGGCAGAACCCACTGAGACATTTCACCTTCTGCAAGGTGAAGTGATGGCTGTTACACTGGAGCAACTAAGCATCTCTCAGGGAAGCCCCTCCATTGTCGAATCTTGCTATTTGATCACAAGGCTCACCCAATTTGATATTAACAGTTGCATTTGCAGAGACCAAGGAATCTTACCTGCTAACCGAAAATAAATAATTCAATATTTAGCTGTTGGAGATGGGGAGTAAAGTCAGCACCTGTGATCTCTCTGTGAAAACAGCCTGAAACCTCACAACAGGAGGCAGTAGTCAAGATGCAGAGACATTTAAAAACCAACCAAAGGCAGACCTAAGCTGGCCCAGCCTTTTGTGGGGGTTGGAGAAGGTAACGAATGTCCAGAGGTCCCCTCCAGCCTTCGTGGCTGTGTGACACTAGATGAACTGGTCCTAGCCACTTCCCAGCCTCTACCATCTTAAAATCAGATATTAAATTTCTGCTGGTTGTTCAAGCTCACCCTCACATCAAGGGAGGACAACATTGTCCAAGTGCTGTTTAGACAGGTAACTGGAGATGAGATGGACCACAGTCTGGAGATGTCTCTCCCACACCAGTGAGGACACTTCATGACATGTTTAACTTATGGCAGATCAGACACAGGGATTTGAGTCCTGGTTAAAGCCTAGGTAGCATGCATTTAATTGTTAGACTTTCAGAGCCCAGCTACCTGATTAACAACTGGGACGTGGAGCTGACCATGACCTTTACGTGTTATCTGGGCTTGCTTTATTTGTGTAACTATTTTTATATGATCAGTCTCATGGTTATGAAAATTAATTACATCCGTGGTACTTGAGGATTTTTCGCTCCCGCAAAATATTATTCTTGCTTTCCTATTTCTAAAGACCCCTGAGTGATTGCAAATGAGGGAAGAACACCTGTAAATGTAGGTTAAGTTCCTTAAACCCGGGGGTGGATGTGACATTAGCTGGGGGCTCAGCGCAATTATTGTATTTATTTTAAAGGAAGCCTCTAGGCAGCAGTGACTTAGTACTGCTAATGATGTCTGGCAGAAAGGTTACGCACTAATATGGAAAATGACAGTGCGGAATACACTTATCTTCACAGTTCATTCATGATGCTTCAGGGCACCGTAACTGCTCCAGGCTTTATCGGCTGTGAGTGAGGGACCCCACACCCACCAGGAAGCAGTTCGCGAATGCGGTATCACAGCGCTCTCCCTCCTCTCGGTTGCACACAGCGCCTCAACGCCGAATCAAGACTCAACAACTCGGGAATGGAACGAGAGTATTGAAATACATGAGACGCAAAGCTCAACGCACAACCCTGCATGCAGATACCCGCAGAGTAGGCAAAACGCCAGAAGCCTCCCCAGTTCACGCAGAAAACCTCCTGGGAAACACCTGTTTTATACTTACGAAGCGATATTGCAGCGGCCAGGAGCGGTGTGAGCCACGTCAGGAGCGGGCACGCAACAGGCTGCACGGCTTTCAAAGGAGCCCCGTGCTCCACAGCATCAAACAGCTGCAACGAGGATCAAGAAGAATTAAAACTGAGGATGTGACAGAAGTAATCCACCTTTGCAGCATAAGGTCATTGCACCCACCTTCTTTATTGAAGTCATCGCAGCTCCGAGGCCTGAGCTAAAGCTCCCTGGCCTGAAAATGTTTCTAATTAGTGTATTAGCATGAAGATGAATCAGGCTTGCATTTACTCCTGCACAACCATTTCCAGGGCGTTTGCAGACAGGCTGTGGGTTCAGAAGTTCCTTGTCACGAGCGCTCTGTCTGACAGTCTTAAATGAATTCTCGCTCAAAAACTTGCTTAGCAAAGAGGGAAAGAGCCTGATTCTGGCCTCAGACTGGTTTAATGAAATTACGTTTGCATAAAACCAATGAGAGGCTAGAATTAGATATAACTGCTGATAAACAATATGTAGTACGCGCAAGCACACAGACTACTAAATTGCATTAGTTTAAGCAAAAGCAACCTAATATAAAAGGACTGAAAACAGCCAATGAAGTTAAATATTCTAAATTATAAGTAAATATTCCATTATTATTAGGATTCACAATAGTCAGTTAAAAATTACAAACCTAGCCTATGAAAATTCACTTCACAGAGCCTCGTGATAAGAAACATTTGCAGCTACTGTCAATTTATGCATGACTAATGTGCACACGTACACCCTGATATGTCTATTAGGCATCATCAGTAACACAAAGCCAGCATGCCGTTTGGGAGGCAGCCACTAGAAGTCTGAGTTTATGCACAAATAAAGCTCAGGAAATCTTCCACACTTCCAGTCTCACACAGCCTGAGCCCTAATAAACTGCAAAGGAAATTAATTTCTTTGCTGCACACCTGTGAATGGATGGAAAGCCGCTCCTGCTTATTGCACTGCCACGGGCTCCCTCAGTCCCATGAAAAAGAAATACCCGTGCACACTTTCTGCTTTGCTCTGTTCTTAATGCAGCATCTCCATTAACTTTCTGTCTTCCCCTCACCTGATTTTGCTGAATGGGATCTCACGCTAAAATACTGCACCTTAAATTTTTTGGTCCGACAAATTAAAAGATGCTGCTGTTTGAGACCGTCAATTTTGTGCGTTGTGGTACTGTGCAGAGAAAGCTAGAGAACTACTAAATGAGTTTGTATTGTCTTGTGAGTTGCTGTGGTTGTTGAAAAAAAAAAATAAATCAACACTTTTAAAAGCTCTGCCTTGACAGAAAAGGAAATTCCAAAGTTTTTTTTCACAAATTATACAGCACAATATTTCTAAGCCAGTATTTTCCCTGATCTTGGAGACTCTTGTCTCTATACAAAATAGCTGCAAGGGCTTATTGGATCCATAGCTCTAGGGCAGCACTGCCTGCAGGTTGACCTGATGTCCGAGGACTACAGCACTGCCTAACTCTGGCTGGTCCCCTAAAATGCCTTACAACAGTTTTCCTGGATCAGTTTCACAAACCAGAGACAAGTGGTACAGGAGCCCTGGACTATAAAGCAGAACTTCAAGGTCCTTCATAAAAAAAAGTCATGTGTCTCACAAAACTTCTGCCTTAATAAGACTCAAGGATCCAAAATGACAATATAACGAAGAGCTGTAGACACTGATAAAGTCCAGTATTTCTTAACTATGCACCTGGGTTGCCGCAAAAGACTAAATCCAGGCTGTTTTCTGTGGGAAAAATTGCATGAGGGTCAAAAATGTCATCAAAACAGGTGCATTTGCAGACCTTCATCTCTGAAAACCAGCATTTTCCGAGAGAACATTTTTGTGTAAATAGTCCAAGTAGGCCTTATTGATGACTAAAATTCTTCAGATGATCTTTCTGATGGGTATAGAAATATTCAAGACCAAGACATCAAAACACAGATGTGAAAAACAGTGTCGGAAATGTTCAAGCTTTGATTCTCTTGCGGACCTAAACCAATTTTGTTTTTAAATTTTCATGCACATTTTTTCTTTGGAACTGCTTCTTTTTAAAAAGTTTTTTAAATTTGGGGTTTCATGAGAAGGTCATGGAAATGAAAGAATTGTCAATTCAGCTCACCCAGACAGGATGTCTCGTGGACATTGGGGGTACTTTGTCCCCTTTATACAGCATCTCTTTTCCCTGTTTATTGCTTAAAGTGGCTTATTTACATGATCCCTGAATTTAACTGAGCCCTTAAAGAAGTATGGATCATGGATTAAAATGTCATGACATATTTTCCAGTCTCTTCCCCCAACACAACTTAGTTGACATGTGCGTGTTTGTACCACTGAAAGATGAAGCAAGTCAGTGCAGAACCAGACCCAGGAAAAAAAATAATCTTCCAAGTAAAAGGCAAATCAACTACCCTGGAGATGTAAAATGGGAAGGACAATCTGAAGAATATGGTCAAGGACCAAAGGGTGTCGAGACTGAGAGAGTACTGTATCAGCATCAGCCAGCTGAGGTCTTAGTCACAATTTTCTTCATAGAAAAAATATCAGCAAAACACTGATATTCTTTTAGGGAGAGACACAATCAGTTCTTGAGTGAGAGGGGCTGAGGTACAAAATTACAATAATTATTTTAAATCATCCCTGATTTTTCCTATCTGCTGCAGAGTAGGAGTTGCCATTGCTTGCTAGAGCATTTTCTACCCAAATGGAGAAGATTCTTCTGGATGGTGTAGTTATAAGTGCATTAGACTGTTTTGAAGGTAAAACCAAAAATATTAACCCAAACTTTGGCCATTTAAACGATCCACCTCTAAGTAGAGCTGTAAAAAACAAATTTTAAGTTCAACAAATGCCCATAAAGGACAAATAATTCATGATATTGTATCATTCATTAATACTACTCAACACAGACTCAACAACCCCCTGCTTTCTTTCTTCATTGTCACCACTGTTTTTGAAGATAAGTTTTCTGAAAGGAAAATCAGAGATAACAGCTGAGCTGGAAATGCTGGCGTTCCTGGGGTAATTCATTCTGCAATGAAAGCTGCATTTTCTTTCTGGGCCACAGGAACCTGCAAGTCACCAAATCACAAAAGCTGTAAAAGCTGGGGCAAGGCAAGGAGATAAGCAGGGGAAAATCTGACTGGATGACTGACAGAGATCTCCTGTCAGTTAGTAAGTAAGTCAGTTTCCCTTCAAGTCCCTTGCTCTACCATCAGATGCTATTACATTTTGTGATTATTTTAATAATTGTCTCTTTCCTAACAACTCTTACAGTTCTAGAAGTTCATTCCCCAGATGCTTCACAACCTTCAGCTGATTTTCCATTTATGCATGGCAATTTTTAACCACCTGTTCCTATGCCAGTCCCATCTTTTTCCATAATAGTTTTTTTCCTTCCCTGATGTTTGCCTATGTCATATAACCAGAGGCAATACTATGCCCTTTCGGTTATTGCTTTGCTGGTCTAAATAAGCCAAACTGTTTTCTTCCCTTCTTTCAGGACAGCTTGCTTGCTCTATTGTCTTCCTCCTCAGCCTCTGGGCTCTCTTCTGGTTTGATTTTATCCTTCCCACACAGGAGCAACCAAAGCCTTACAAAGTGTTGCAGATGGACTGTCACTGGTAGAAATACCTCACTTGTGCTTTTCCAATGGCTGTATCAGCACTGATGGCTTCAAGCCATCCAACAACCAACAGCCTCAGATTTTTTAGGGAAAAAAAAAAAGACAATAAAAACTATTATGTTATTAGTCCCTCTTAGAGTAGCTCTGCACTCTCTACCTTAAATTGTATCTAGTTCATATTATTCCAGTTATCAAGATTCATCACTCCCCTTGTTGTAGTCTGAGCTTCCAGTGTTGCTCCTAATTTTGAGCATTCACAAATTTCTGTTAGTACATTACTACTTTTTCTGCCAAGTTGCCAAGGTAACTAGTGATTAAGTCACTATTCATGAAGACTGGACTGAATACTAAAGCCATAAGGAAGTCAATTCTCATTGCCCTCTGGTCTGATGCTTCTCCTTTCAGCACAAACGTTGTCCACCTTTTATTTCAGCTCTATGTTCATGTCACACTTTTTCAACTAATCCCCATCTTGCCAGATTAACTGAGAATTTCCATTATAGCAGCATATCAGATGTTTTACTGGTCAGACAGCTTTTATCTCATCTCTATCTCTATCTGTATTGCTATCTCTATCTCTATCTCTATCTCTATCTCTATCTCTATCTCTATCTCTATCTATAGAGTAGCTTTCTCCTAAGTATAATTTTAACTAAAACTTCTAAACATATCTAGTTAGTTTGCCGGAAGGCTACTTTTAGGTAAATCATGTTGCCATTTCAGTTCACTTTCCATTTACTAATACCTCTTCATACTTTTTCATTTATTCTTTCTTTCAAAATCTCTTCTAGTCCTGTAATGCCTACTGTCTGGCTTTCTTTGGAGCTCAAATTGTGACTCTAATTTTCCCCTTTCTGCCATAGAAAAATTTTCTATGCGGAAAAATGTGTCACGTGAGTTTCAGCATATGAAAAAAAAACAAAACAAAACAAACAAAACAAACAAAACCAAACCAAACCAAAACAAACAAACCAACCAAACAAAAAAACAACCAGACCCAAAAGATTCTCAAGATAAATACGGAAAATGCAAGAAGTGATTATGCCTAAAAATGTCAGTTGCAGAACTAAAATTAGAGAGCCCATCTAGCTGAGAATAGCAAGTGGGTAAAAAAGTTGGCTTACTGATAATTTTCTGAGGAATTTTTAATGAATTACGGAAGAATAACAAAAGCACTATGAGCTATAGTTAATCTGTTGAGTTTATTCAATAGCTACTCCATCTAGACAGGATTCAGTGGTCAATACATGATTACCCCTGTAAAATAGAGACATGAAGAACTCATGAATCCTGAAAATTCACTGATAAGGGGAGTGGGCAAGTGTCAGTTTCAGACTAGAGTAGACAGAAAAAGGGAAAGATCTTTGAGATCTCTATGCATTTACTAGGGTAAAAAAAAGCTCAATAAGATCAATTCTTCAAACAGCACAAGCAAGTTGTCCCATCCATATCTCTGAAACCTAGATAATAATTAAATTTATATTTGAGACATAGTGCTGGAGAAACCATAGTTTCATAGAATAGTGGTCCAGAAATTCAAAACATCCATTTAATTTTGTGCAATCTTTTTCAATAGACAAGATGTAGTCATTATTCTCACACTCTCCTTGGGTGAGATGCTGGCAAATATTCAGTGATAGTTTTGTGACAACTTGAGCCAGAAGGTACACTTGAAATCATAACACTTTCTGTGCTGCAGAAGCATAGGCTACAGTTCCAGGCACTGTTTCTCAAAGCTTGACAGAAAATACAGCTAAGCTACCCGTTATCATCAAAACATAGGGAGTACTGGTTTCTCTTAGTTAAAATAAGTCCACCTTACAACTAATTACACTGATTGAACAGCAGAGTAATAGAACATAACATAACTTAACATAATGTATCATAACATAACTTATAAAGTAAAGTAATGTAATATACTCAAAACAAAAGCACAGGAAAATAAGGTTTCACTCTAAAAACACAGGTTAAGAAGCAGAGGTCTGGATCGCTCGATGCTGGAGAAATTACAGCTGGTGCCAAGAGACATCTTTGCTTTTTATCCCTTTCCTTCCTCTCAAAATTGTTCTTTAAACAGTTGGCATTTCTCCTCAAAAGTATTAACCACATCTCTAGACAGATGGTGTGATTCCAACTGCTACTAATACTATTAATGAAGACTGCTGGCTCTTTCCCCTCAGGAATTCTAATTGGTAAAAAAATTATTAGTCCTATCATCTGGTGGAGGCTTCTTCCTTTGAAATGTGCCTGCTCCTTTGACATGTCTCTGCTCCGCAGGAATATTTCCAAGCACAATAGTAACAAAATGCATTTCTTACTTTCCAAATAAAATATTAGCCCCATAGCCAACATCTAAAAGGTGCTTCTTTAGTGTTATGTGCAATTGTGCTTTATCCATGAACTAGCATAATAGTTTTAAAAGCAGAATCCAGAAGGTGACTCTAGTAATTCATACCTTAAATATACAAAAAAAAAATTTATGAAGTGGTGATTTCCTGCTGGCTTTTTTTCCAGTTTACTAATTCTTACAATTTCATCATACTTTTCATGGTATATGGTATTTTGCTTAAAACAACTACCTGTGTCAGGAAATTGCATGAGAATCTCAGCTTTCATTAAAAAGTAGACTTCTGGGCCTCATGGCTGCAAAGAAATACTCAGTAACATCCTGCGTGCCAGAAAGACTCAGAAATCAGGGGGCAGAGAAATAGAACACAACAAAAATTATTGTATAAATCCTGTTGTTTTACCTAGTTGTGTGATTCTGTGAGCATGAGTAATGATACTTGAATGTGACAATCTGGATAAAAAAATATTTTAAAAGTATGTGGGTTTTTTTTTTATTTGTAGTAGGCTGATGACTGGAAATAAGTATATTTCCAAATCTATTTAGTAGTTAATCTGAAAAGGATTATTTATATAACTACAATGTATAAAAAGCTTTTCAACTGGCAGGACAAAGTGTGTTGAATAGATGGAATCTTGATGGAATCTGGACACGCTTATAAGCAGGTGTAAGGAAAGGCAACTGAAAGTTTGGGATCAACAAGAAGAGTCAAAGGATGTCTCAGAGATGCATTGAGCCAAAATGACTCATATGCATCTCCACTGGGCTGAGGATGTCCCAGAAGGGTGTATTCCCCAGGGACACCCATAATGCTGTTGGTAATTGCCCACCAAAAGAGGAGGTTGTGACTCGAGTCTATAAGAATAAGAAGCAGTGAGACCCAAAAGGGGGTCCAGAGGACACCTGCAGCACCAGGGGAGAAGTCCAGCAGTCTCAGAGTTTGCCCTGAAAGCAAGAAGCAAGTAGAAAGTAAGGTCTTTATGTGTAAATTATGAAGCAAATTTAACTAGTTTTGGCACTTTGAACCTGACAGCAATTAGTAATAGGATAATGGTCCAGATCCTGCCCAACAACTCAATATAGCTCCATTGACACCTTCATTTCACAGCCACTTTATACCAACTGACATTTTGGTTTGGCAACCCCATCAAAATTAATTTTTGTTTATTGCTCCGTAATACACAACCTAGGATTTTAAACAGTTACAAAGGAAACCGTATCTTCTGTGGCCACTGCGGTGTTCTCAGGGTTCAAACAGCAAGAAGCATTTGTCATTGTGGAGAAGCGGTGAATTGTAGTTGAAAATACATTTTTAATTTTAAACTGGCACTTCTGAGCCTTTTGTGTTAGCACCTACCATCTTGCTGACAATTCATATAATTTGTGACCGTAGCAGTACAAGAGGCCAATATCAGGAATTATAAATCTGCTTTCATTTAGTTTAACCTCTTCATTGCTCCTCCTCTTTATACTTCCACAGCCATAGCATCCTGTATTGCTGGTACCACAGTCAAGCAGAGAGAAGTCATGTGCAAACCCAACGCTAAGATTATTGCAGAAGTGGGGAATTCCCTCTCCTGCCTGTTTCTTTCATGGCCACTGGGAAATCCAGGGAGGGTTCTGCCAAGATCCCTGGTAAAATGTCTTTTTTGCTAATTTTTTGATCACCGAAGCCCAAAGTGACTGAAGAACATCTATCCCACCAGGGCAAGTCCACATGAATCAAAACACATATAGAATGCTGACATACGGGCCAGCACTACAAATCATTTATAGCCTGATGCATGGTATTGCATGGTAGAAATAGGAGTCCCATGGATTCATAGAATCATGGAATCGTAGAATGGTTTAGGTTGGAAAGGACCTTGAAGATCATCGAGTTCCAACCCCCCTGCCATAGGCAGGGACACCTCCCACTAGACCAGGTTGCCCAAGGCCACGCCCAACCTGGCCTTGAACACCTCCAGGGATGGGGCAGCCACAGCTTCTCTGGGCAACCTGGGCCAGTGCCTTACCACCCTCAAAGTGAAAAATTTCTTCCCAGTGTTTAACCTAAACCTGCCCTCTTCCAGTTTGAAGCCATTGCCCCTCGTCCTATCACTACATGCCCTAGTAAAAAGTCCTTCCCCAGCTCTCCTGTAGGCCCCCTTTAGGGACTGGAAGGCCGCAATAAGATCTCCCCGAGCATTCTCTTCTCCAGGCTGAACAGCCCCAACTCTTTCAGCCTCTCCTCATAGGAGAGGTGTTCCAGCCCTTGGATCATCCTCGTGGCCCTCCTCTGGACACGCTCCAGGAGGTCCATGTCCTTCTTATGTTGGGGACTCCAGAGCTGGACGCAGTACTCCAGGTGGGGGTCTCACGAGAGTGGAGTAGAGGGGCAGAATTACCTTCCTCACTCTGCTGGCCACGCTTCTTTTGATGCAGCCCAGGATGCAGTTGGGCTGCGATCATGCATTGCTGGCTCATGTTGAGGTTCTGATCCACCAACACCCCCGTTTCCTTCTCCTCAGGGCTGCTCTCAATCCATTCTCCTACAGCCTAGATTTGTGCTTGGGGTTGCCCTGACCCAGATGTAGGACCTTGCACTTGGTCTTGTTGAACTGCATGAGGTTTGCTTGAGCCCATCTCTCCAGCCTGTCCAGGTCCCTCTGGATAGCATCCCGCCCCTCCTCAGGAAAACAAGAAGTGTTCCACACCAGGTGGCCACAAAAAATGCAACACAGTTATGAGGGGATAATATTGTTTCCAGAATATCTAAGAATTATTTTATTTGCTAGAAGGAGGTTTGCTGTTCCTCTGGAGAAGGACAGAGGTGAAAAACTGAGAACTGTATTCTCCCAAGTTGCCACCCAAAGTTCCATCATGCTGCGAAATGTAAACTTCCTTGGTTGCACAACTCCGGTTTCACTAATACATGCCTAGAATTCACTTAGGCTATCGGTGGTGTTGTGAGTATGGGTTTTAAAGACCTTTGGTTTAACATTTAAATAAATGTCTAAACATTTGTGTCCTTCCTTCAGCTGACAGACTCATCTTGGATCGCACTGGTAACAGATTTATGGCCTTTGAAGCTGCGCTCTCTGCTGCATGAGGATAACACTTTGCACTTTGATGGTATATTTCATTTTGAGATCTCAAAGCACTTTGCAGGTGCACAACAATCAATTAAGCTTTGCAACACACCTCTGTGGGGTGGTACTGTGCTATTACGTCCATTTAACGGTCTTTAAAAATGGAGTATGGTGACGTTAACAGAACAGGCACAATTGCAGCATGCTGTAGACACAGCCACACCAACAGGGACACTTATTCCAAACATCACCACCTCCAACATTCTATAATCTGCAGCGTGACATGACACCAGTGTCATTGCTCGAATTTCAGCCTGTGCCTGCTGTCCCGTTGGTGTGGATGGAAAGTTTCTGTGTAACACAACCAGCGGTGTAACGTTCAGCTCCTGCAGCGGGACGGTAAAGGCTCTATCTTGTGCACTTCACGGCACAGGGACCCAGCTTGCTGGAGGCCACTTACCCTCCTGAACAGCACGGCATGCAGCAGGAGCGGCTATTTGGCCAGCAGCGTTTTCCTTCTCAGGTAATCTACTCTGCCCCATTTCTAGCTTATTTTAGAAGTTTCCTGTAAACGCTCTGGCCTGAGGCAAATATCTAGATGCTGTTAATGACACCCAGCAAGGAGGAAGCCTTGCGGTTTCTGCAGCTCATAGCTTGGACACGCTGTGGGTGGGCAAGCACCTTGTGAAGCCCAGCGCTGCTCAGATGAGCAGGCATAGCAGGAAACACCAAGGATCTCCCATGGAAAGGGCCAGAAGCAATGATAGCAAGTTTATGGCATGTACGAAAAAGTGCAGAAGACACCTGGCAGTCCAGGATGATATAAAACTAATTGAATTGTCCATTTCCCTGAATAAGGTCAAAGAAGAAAGCATAGCTAGACTGGACTCAGAGACGAGGAGACAGACCTGAAGATGTTGCTGAGATCTCCATGACATCTGCTAGGAATGTGAGGAAGGAAGTCTGAAGATGAAAAGAAAGTAGAGGAGAAATGATTGACTTTGTTCATTAAAAAAAAAAAAAACACACAAGAATGATGGGTTTCAGGGCTTGTTGCAATTAGTACCCTTTCAGTCTAAATGAATTGCTCATTGCAGTAATAAATTCAGGAACTGCTGCTTTCAGTCTGCCCTTTTCACAGGCAAGAGACACAGACATGGCACAAGCCCAAGGCAAAACCTGAAATATGACCTTTTACATATCAGTGTGTATCACACTGTAACAAGCCTGGATTTATCTAATCATTCCCTCCTTTCCTTCTCCTTGTTCTAGATATTGCCAGAATACCCTCCCTGATACATCAGATCGTTTGTTAGCTGCAGAAAAATGACCCTTTTTGGTGATAAAGGGTCCTGAGAGGATTATGAAATGGGACTATGGAGTTTCCCAGGCAATTAAGCACGTATGATCTCTTTTCCCACCAATACTCTCCAGACTTTCCTGACACCCTGCACTTTTTTAAAAAACTGCTTAAAACATATTATGAAGCTTATTAAAAATACAAGGAAGGACAAACTACAACAGGATATTCAGGGAAAAAAAAGTTACTATAGACTAAATCTTCACCTGAACTACTTTCACCCGTGTAGGCGTGCTGCATCGTGGCCTTTCCACCACTTGCATTACTGGTGATTCTTTTCTGTGGTGCAGATTCTGGAAGAGCTTTGTTTGACTTGTTTTATATTAATATGACTAGAAGAAAATAAAAATCTAGAAGCTATATAACAGTCTTTTTCTTCTCTTCTTAAATTATTTAATTTGTGAAAGCAAAAAAAAAAAACCTTGTAGCAATCAGACAAGAACTCAGCAATCCATTAAATACCATTTGTCTTTCATCTTCCAAGCCAGTCTTGAATCATAGCATCTGAGAGAGCGAAGATAGAAACAACCAGGTCCTCTCACTGCCTAGCACAGAGTTATTCCCCAGACAGCACCTTGTCATACTTCTTTTCAGTCTAACATTGATTATACAATGTAAAGGGGCTTTCACCACTTCTTTGAGACAATTACTGTATCATAAGAAAAACACCTCCTCTAGGAATTTTTTGATCTACATCCTAAATAAGGTGCAGCAGTTCTGTTACATCACCTCTGATTTTGTTTTCTCATACGATCCTCTGCAATAGCCATCATTGTTTCTCATCACAGATGTTTATTTGATAAAAGGTTGACTAAAAAATTGACTACTACCAGGGTTCTTCCTCGTTTACTTACTTCATTTAAATAGTGAGTGGTAATGTTCTAATACTCCAAGTCTGGTATTGAAAAATTGGAGGAAAATTTTGAAATGGAAAAGGAAAACATTAATATACAAGCAAAACATGAAAAAATTTGTCATGTTCTATTAGTAGTTTACATTTTGACATCTGAGTGTGTTAGCCTTTGTTTTCACTAATTGGATATGAAAATTGCTTGAAATGATTGCGAGGTCATATCTTATTAGGGCAATCAAATGGTAAAATTCCATGATATTAATGTAACGTGATAGAAAATGGCTAATACCATAGACAGTTGCTAATATGTTACGATGGGTCATGTAGATAAAGTCTATCTTGCTTTCACATACTTTCCTGAACTATTTTTACTCCTTTTTTACAAAGGGGATGGAAGGTGACAAAGGGACAAGAATGCAGAGGTTGTATGCCTCTGAATGCCCTTTCTTGTGAATTTCAGGGATGCCAATGGTATTCCTTGGTTGAAATCCCACAAAATTCAGTGGGAGCCATTTTGCAGTTGTTTTATTTTCTTCAGTTCAGGACACAGAATCAGTCCCTTAATTATCTGCACTTTTATTCGGAAAAGATGGCTATCAAAAATAAAGGTATAACTTGGCTTCTTTTCGTTTAACTTTTTGGACAGTGATCCATCTGATTCCTGCCAGAGAACACGGGCAAGAGTTGCCCAAAATTTCAGATAAATGGTATCTGCCCATGCTTAAGGCAAGTAATGAAAGTTACTTGCCTGTGCTTACACTACCACACTCAGAAGCTTCTTGGCAGCCTGCAGTTATGCTCTTTCTTATGAGATTTGAGGTGACCGTCTGGACCACTAGTTAGGTTTAATCCTTTCGTTATCTTCTCCTCTAAAACCTTATGCCACATCTTTCAGATAATGTAAGTTTTGTAGTTTAGAGAAGATTTTACTTGATCTACATCTCTGAAGGACCATGTCTCCACCTATCCACAGCTCACAGGGACATCTTCAGCTGCTTCCTGAAGGAAAAATCTCCTGGTACAACTGGTGAAAACATTTCCCCCAAAGGGAAATGCAACCTAAGAAAGAGAAGGGGATTTTGGTCCTCAGCACACATTGAATCCTTGCAGTGTTCCCAAGCTTTAATCTTCATCCTGCAATGGGAATCTCTCCTGAAGAAGAAAAAGCCATACGTGGAAACTTCCAGTAATGTTTTCTGTCATGTTCAGGCTGCTGGAGAAGAGACGATGGGAGCTGAGTCCTTGTACACCATGGGGCTACACCTTCCCTTATCACCTGAGCTTCTCATGGCTCTGGAGTCAGCACAAGACCATGGACTTGGCAAGGAGATTTCCTCTTTCCTCCTTGAAATTGCAAGCTTGTCATTGTCATCCTAAACAGGGAAAGGAGGAATGTCCCAAAGGACTGTCAGTAGTATTGAGTTAAGTGACCGAACAAAATCCTTTGCTGCTGGGAGATGTTTTGACCCTCTGGCAAAACATGGGTTTTTAATCACTTTTAAGGGCTGAACATTAGGTTAATCAGGGTGAAACAGTGCACAAAAAAAGCTCATTAAGTTCCCTAATGTTCCTAAAAGTTAAAGTAACTTAGGCATTTTTCTGCCATTGTACTTTAAAATTTCTTCCTTTTTACACTTTTTTCCCCCATTCAAAAACACTTTTACCATGCAATGCTAAGTAAGAAACTGCTGCATTGAATAATGAAATTTGTGTATTTGGTAATGCAATTTTAAAAGACAAATAAAGCAGGGCCCATTGTTATTAATTCATTCCTGTTTCTCCTCTTCCAGACCCCATCTCCCCTAAGAACATTGGCAAAAACGTGCATGCACACAAATCTTGAAATATTAAGGACAAAACATCACATTTCAGAATGTTTGAAATATACATTTTTTAAGTGTTATTTATTCCTTGTACCTTCTCACTCTGAGTCGTCTTCTTTCTCTCTCTTTTATGCTTATTTTAAAACCCTCAAAGATTTTTTTAAAAGATTATATTCCAACTGGCAATACTGAGTTCTAATGTTTATCTTAAAGTAACATTTCATAACCTGAAAAAATCTTTTTATTCCAAGGTGACATTATCTATGGATTACAAAATGATTATGATGATTTGCTTGGAGGGCTTGGCTTAGCAAATCTATCCTTGACACACATTACTTTTATGGAAAAATGAATTTATCTCAATTGGCTCTTAATGTCATCTGAAGAAGGGAACTATTTAAAATTAGCTGCCAGACACAGAAATAACCTTACTTGAAATACAATATATTTCATAAAGACATGAAGTGGCTAACCTGGCTTGTGGATGGTGCAAGTATTTTAACACATCTTGTTACTACCTGAAATATATTTCAGATGGGCTTTTAGAGACACTATGGATTCTTCTCCTACATTCAGTACAGTGACTTAATATTCCCAAAATGTTTGTAGAAAACAGGATATATTGTGCCGCTGACTTCCGTGGAGCTTTTTGGAGAGCTTTACAGTATCAATATAACGAATTAACCGAAATAACAGCTGTGCTAATTACAGGCAAGTTTAAAAAGCTGAGACTTGTGTTGGGGTTTTCAAAATGCCAGTGGACTCAGCTAATTACCACACACTGTCACGGTGAGAGCAGCCAGGTCATGTTATCAAGACCTTTGTTGTCCAACAGCAAAGAAGATAATGAAAGGAAAATAAATGAAATAAAGGTGGTGGGCAGCAGATGCCAAATCCAGCCCCTTCCCCTCCTGAGTGCCAGCCGGGTACCAGAAGCAGGAGAGTGCATTCAGAAAATTAAGCCCCAGGCATTTAGGGATGTTTTCTCTCTTTGGATTAATTTTTAAGCAGTTTTTAAAGTGGTTCCCTCTCAGAATGAAGGATTTTGCAACTTGTTCTCGTGATATGTTTTTAATCTTATTTGGGTAACTCCATTCAAATTAAGGAATATGAAAATCTCTTTCTACCAAGAGTGGAGCCCCTGAGATGTCACTGTCAGTGATGACAAGGACTCCCCTGTTTGGAGGCACTCTGCCAATTTCCATTCCTGATCCTCCTCTCGCTCATGGTGGGGCAAAGGTGGGCGAGTTAAGTGAAGCCAGTGGAGCTATCCCAAAGTAAGAGCTCCTTCAGATCAGAACCAAGTTCTAGTGAATTCAGCAAAGCCAAGGATTTATGCGGGAAACATAGCATTTGGCTGGAAAAAAAACCAAAAACAAACAAAACACCATCAACATCAGGGGGCAACAACATAACTTGAACACATTTTTCTTTTTCCTGATTTCTTTTTTGTTTTAATGAATGCTCAAAATTTACTATGCATTGCTTGGCTTTTCTGTTTCCTAAGAGGAAAATAAAATTTGTCATCAGTGCAATCCATCTACTTGAAATTCTACACCCAGGACTGACAGACAGGCGTGCCCCGCCTTCGTTTTGACATCTCAGCTATGGCATACACAAATCACAAGCTTTAAATTTCCACAATCACATGCCCCATTATCAGCCACACAGATAGCAGAGCAAGCGCGAAATAAAACTGCTTTGTTCCACCCGGGAGCTCAATAATATCCCTTATAAATCAGGATTGGTTGTATGGTTTCTTGCACACATCCCACAGATTTGCTCTGCGAAAGGCATTGACCATCCATACCACTTTCCTGCCTCTTTGTATATGAAGAGTTACGCTGCTCTACGGGGTGGGGGGAGAGAAGGAAAAAATTATGGGTTATGAATATTGACAGAGAAGATATTCTTTGTTTATTGAAGTCTTGTTTACATAAAAGCTCTTCACAGGCTACCCCCTAAGTCTAGAGGTCCTAAACCAGTGTCAGTGAGCTGTCTGGGTATTTTTTCCCACGTATTGCGCTGCTATTCTGCCGACAATAGAGACCCATTAACGTTTGGCCCTTCAAGTTAGTGCAGCTCAAGCCTCAGTGGCAGGACGTCTGCCCAATATGTAAAATAATGGAATGAATGGATTCCTTGGAAACAATGATAACAAGACCTGGCTGAGCTAACTGTGACAGCATGTGGTAATTTTCCAGCCCGCTGACCCTGTAAAGAGAGCTGGAGCACAAAGCTCGGACTGTGGGGCAGGTTGGTCTGAATGGCTGCAAACAAGTGCAGAATGTCTGATGATGTCATACACACAATTTGACAGATGGGGCAGGATTTCTGTTTGTTTTGTTTTGTTTTGCTTTGTTTTAAACTTGAACTTAACTGTTTATTTTTCCAACATATTTATGCGCCGCGGGTATAACGCGGAAAGCCACGGCCGCTTTGAACGCGCCTCTCGGAAGCGTTGTCGTGTGTTAGGTTTAAGAAACAACCTTAATTCCTGGTGAAAAATGGTATTGCTTGTGCAGTGAATGCTCTGGGAATGGCAGGAGAAAGTTGCTATAGAATGATGCATTATCTCTGTATTCAGCCCTGGGACGATGTTTTGAATCCAGCTCCCCCCTGAATCCTAATACACACTTTGAATAGCATAAAGAAGCATTGTTATTGCCTCAGTCTAGTCATTACATCAGAGAAACAGACAACCAGAGATATCTAAACGGGTTACCAATTTAGGTTTGGTGTCTGGGAATAAAATGGGTTAAAACAAGTTTGTTTGAGCGTTACAGAAGCAGCGTGTGTTTGCACGACTGCACAACTCTAAATATGCTTTGGACGCTGGAAATGCGCTTAAGCACAAACATACGCTGACACAGTTGCATACCTCCAGGAGCGTGTTTGAGTTTGCATAAATGTGGGCTGGGAAGAGATGGTACAGCATAATTAGTTGTGAATCGCCGTCGGTATGGCTCCTTACAACTTTATAGCTGAACGAACACTAAAAGACAATTCCAATTCCGTGTTTGCAGTTGAGGTGGTAACACAGGTGTAGAGCACACTTCTGAAATTTTTACCACCTCTAAAAGTGGATTAGACTTTTCACGTGCCCCGAGGGAAAGATGCTACACAGAAATTTTGAGCATATTCCAATCGCATCTTTTTCCCTCCCTTCCAGTGTTATTTATCTTATTGGCTGTGAGCTCTCTGAGGCAGTGCCCGAAGCACTGCGAAATAATGACAATAGGAAGAAAGCAGAGCTACATAAGTAAAAAAGGAACATACACTGATTATGGCAACATTTTCTCTAAGCCTGACACAGTTAGCCAAAGTTAAGATAAACACAGACAATCTTTTTAAATGACTAAGCGCAGCCTGAGTAAACAAACCAGAAGGCCAAATTTCGAGGACTGCATTTCCCTACTTGCTTCCAGTGTCGTTTTTCAAGCAGAGAAACTGTCGGGAGGGATAATTTTTATCACAGCTTGAAATTATCATTATCACTGATGTGTATTATGTTGCTGTCTTTTCAGCAGCCATGGGTTCAGTCTCTATTATATTAAACACTGTTCAAACCCACAGTAGCAGGCAGTCTCTGACCCAATGAGTTTGCAATGTAATAGGCAAATTCTATACAGAGGCAGGCAAAAGGTCTCCCTATACACCCATTAAATCCCTCAAATCCACAGTATGATAGGAAGTGCCATGATTTTTTAGAATGGGGAAAAGGAGTTTGGCCATCTCCTACATAACTTGAATTGCAGATTGATTTAATTGCTAAGAAATTACTTTCTGACTCCATTTCATTGCATTCTATTAGAAATGTCATGTATTAGAAACCTTTGCGACACTGGAACTTCAGTGACCAGAGAGGAGACCAGAGTGAAATACCCGAGTTGTCTCTAACACCCACTTTTAGGCTGTAAAAAATATTTCCAAATCTCTGCAAGCTTTGCTTTTTTATTACTCCTTGCTTTACGGGATGAAATTTTCCAAGTATGGGAGGTTTATTGCCTTTTATTTAATACCTAAAACCAAGACTTTTCCACCCAGGAGGGATGTCTGCTCATCAAAGAACTAGCAAAATTCTGACACAGAGGACTTTTTCTTCAGGTTTTTTAAATTTAATTTTTGCGACTACTGAGTACGTTGGAGGACAGCAGCCTGCACCCAAAGGTTCAGCAGCTTCACCCATTTTGGTGCAGGTGTCAGAATCCATGAATGCATACATCCCGGAGACTCCCAGAAAGCCCTGAAACAAAATAAGAGAGCATGATTCATTGACAGGAATTCGTCTTTTCCAGGTGAAGAACTCCTGCAGCTGTTTGCAATGAAAAAGAGCCAACAAAACTATGGGAACTATGGGAACTAATGATTTAGATTTACAAGCTGGGTTACTGCTATGGCAGTATGACAGTGACTTCAGCCTGCACCGCCACCCTGGTAAGGACCCAACAGTGCATCTTGGCTTGCTGGATGTGAAATATTCTGTCATGAAAACATCTGCAGTGGGGCAGAAAATGACTCATCAAACCACAGTTGATAGCTTTTTAATTAAAAAAAAACCACATTTTTTAATGTCTACATTTTCGAGCAACTAAATGTATCAAGTGCTTAATTTTTAATTGGATTAACAAATTGCCTGCATCATTATTATGAATTATGCTATACTAAGTAATTTTTTATGTTGATAAGTAAAATATAACATAAGGTATAATTAAATACTGTAAATTGTATTTATTTTATTATGACAAACAAAGAGTTATTGGTTTTAAACAAACTATGAAAAATAAAGATAAATTTCAATGTTTTTAGCATGTTACAGATGCATCTTTGTTTTAAAGGAGACACACTGAACCTCCCCTAGGTATAGGAAACTTTGGTCCCAGCTTGTCTAAACTGATTTAATATAACGAGTCAATCATTTTCCTCCAGAAGGCAGGTGTTGATTCCTGCAGACTCTCTTTCTCCTACCTGTATATGTGTGCGTTAATATAAAGTAAGTCTTCAGCATTGTTTCTTTTTTTATATGCACCTACATTCCTTCTATTTCATATGTACATGCGCAAGCATTTGCCTGTGTGTGTATCATAGAATCATAGAATGGTTCAGGTTGGAAAGGACCTTGAAGATCATCGAGTTCCAACCCCCCTGCCATAGGCAGGGACACCTCCCACCAGACCAGGTTGCCCAAGGCCACGTCCAGCCTGGCCTTGAACACCTCCAGGGATGGGGCCTCAACAACTTCTCTGGGCAACCTGTTCCAGTGCCTCACCACCCTCAAGGTGAAAAACTTCTTCCTCATGTTCAATCTAAACCTGCCCTCTTCCAGTTTCAAGCCATTCCCCCTCGTCCTATCGCTACATGCCCCAGTAAAAAGTCCTTCCCCAGCTCTCCTGTAGGCCCCCTTTAGGGACTGGAAGGCCGCAATAAGATCTCCCCGGAGCCTTCTCTTCTCCAGGCTGAACAGCCCCAACTGTATGTGTGTTCTCTGTTTACATCTCAAAAATAGCCCTTCCTTAATTTCTGTGCTATGCAGCAGTTGTGGGGTCCTCGTGGGTCCGTCACTTTGATCTTAGCATCCCTGCTGTTCACTTTTCGGCAGAGAAGGCAACATTATCTTAGGACATTGTCTTAGGAGTTCTATGGATTCCCCCTCTTCACCTGCAACTTCTCCAAACCACTGATTTTAAGGACCACAAGTACAAACCATAGACCATACCTTGTTCCCTTGCCAAAACTCCCACTGGCAGAAAGTCAGTGAGGGGTGAAATGCAGAAATGGAGATAGTGGGAGAGTTTAAGACATACACAACCTCTTTTCTTCAGAAATGCCTGAAGACTTCTTGACGTTTTGAGATTCCATAAATATTGATGGAAAATAGACAAAAATGTCCATGTAGCCAGCCACACCATCAGCTACAGCTTAGGAATAGTATCCCACTGCCACTCATACCTACAGGTGCCAAATCTGCCCCAGTATGGAAACTTGAAGAAACAGGCTTGAGTATTAAAATATGTGGACAATAAAGGAACTAAAGGGACAGTATATTAGTACCTACCCAGGCAAAGATCTGACATTAAATATACCTATTAGGACAGTGCCATATTAGAATTTTAATCAAAAAGAAATGTACCATCATTTTACACTTGTGCCACTGTATTAATAATTCTTCATTTCTGTATAGCCCAAGAGCCTTCAGGTTTTTTTCCTCTTCTTTTTTTTTTTTTTTCTGATAAGCAACATGGAACAAGCATGACAATAGATTACTGCTATGCCTGTTTGACACAAGGAGTTTTTGGGGAAGGAGCATGAAGTGACATGGAAGAAAGACAGGAGAAGAGGCACAGAGGGACGCTGTCTCCTTCCTGCGCTGGAGTCATCCATTCTGCCCATGGCCAGGCTCTGTAGTAACATTTTCCTGAGCATTATTCTGGAGCTTGCACGATGTTACCTACTTACACTGCAACGTACAGGTGTGGACTCAGGAAACAATTTCACCCTCCGACATTCGCAATGCCGCGATTCTGACCCTGCCAGCCAAGGTGGCTTAGACCCAGGTTTGAATCCAACTCGTTCCGCATGGGATCTGGTTAAAAAGAAAAATTTGAATTTAAGATCGCTTTCTGGAAGGATATACAGTGTATTAATTATTGGAGACTCATGCTTACAAAGCACAGCTATGTTTTTAATGTAGAATTATCAAAATCCAGGTTGAAATGATTACCTAATTTTCAGTCTGTAAAGGAGAAGAGAAAGGATATATGGCCTTGTTTACGCACAAAATTGGTTTTAAATCAATTAAAATGGTGAAAAACCCTATGTGAACACATTTAAATTGGTTTACATCTGGCTTGTATTAATTTAACTTCATTCAGTTTTCACCAAATCAATGCAAATGTGTAATTAGCTTAATGGCTCTTGCTCTTCCAGAACAATAGTCTTTCATTCTCGACAACGGGGAGCTGTTTTCATTTCCTACAGATTCCAAAGGAGGCGTCGAGCCGCTTTTATACAATCGCTTTTACTATTTCACTATTCTTTCCTTTGACTATGTAAGGGCTGATTCTGTGCATTAAGTAGCCGAAAGCGACAGGCCATGAGGGCAGGTGCGAGGTAACCCTGAGAAAGCAGCTTTTCTGCGTTTTTATGGGCTTGTATAAAAGAATGCTCAGAGACAAATACAGACCAGGTCACTCACTCCAGCTCCTGGGTATTTTTGGGGTGTTAATTTCTCCATCTAATCTCCAACATTTGTCACTTGTCAAACAACCTCGTGTTGCCCTTTCCCAGGCTTTCGTTCCCTTCATTAATTGATGTTGGGCTTAGCTATTTTTTTCTGCCAATTAAAGTAAGCTTTTCTTGCTTCAGAATAAAGTCACGACTCGTGGTTTTGTCTAGGCTGATAACAACCACTTCTCCTTTGAGATCCTTCCAGCAGAGCTGTGAGACGGTCGCTTTATTGTCTTGTATTGGTTCCCCTAAACTGTTGGCGTTTAGGAACATGTTTATGCGGGGACAAGTCCTGAAAAGCACTGTAGGCTTGATGGAAATTTCCAAGTGCCATCAGTGCCCGCTGAAGACAACAGCTACGAGCGTAGCCGGCAGGGTCACCAGGTGCTCTGCACTTCACAGGGTCCAGCCTGGGGCTTTGACAGAGGCTGTTAAAAAGAAAAAACATCTTTCACGTAAAAGTAGCAGATTACACATAATAACTCTCTGCTCTGAACTTCCCTGCACGTTTGTTTTCTGTAACACACTGTTCCTTAGTGAAAGACAGGAATAACACAGGAAATAAGTTTTAGGACATTTTTTATGTAATGGATTGGATGTCACGGGAAGAGGGGCTGAAGCCAGAGAGTTCATCCGCAGGCCTTGGGAACATCACAAACTTAGAAAACCAATGAAGCAGTTTTCAGCTTTACCGAATGCAGTCATTATGTGAAATCCTTTTCCATAAATCATCTTAAAGTTATTTTCAATGGCGATTCAATATAAACCTACTTTTCCAACCAGGCATATCTGTGGTATGAAACACCAAAGAAAACCATGAAAGCTGCTTTTGTTAATTCACTCTGGAAGTATAAATAACTGGGCTAGTAGTCAGTTGCCTTTGACGTGGGAGAAATGCTGGAGAAATTAAGATGCCAAAGGATGGTCTGAAATATTCAGTAAATTACATACTGCAAGCGCTGATGGAAACCACTCATCCATTGTTTGAAATGATTGGCAAATGAGTTACCATTTTGTGGCCAATATTGTCCTTGCCCATCTTGGCTATAATTTTCTGCAAATTAACACATTTTTCTGAACTGCATATATTGTTGTAACCAGGAAAGTTCAAAAACAAAATTCTGTTTCCACTGTCGAAAATACAATTGAGTTTCGATTGGAAGTAGATACTGCATCACAAAAATGTTGAGCAACGTGTGATAGCACTTTTCTTAAGTGACTTATTATCTAACCTTTTTAAAAAATGTTTTTCCTTTATGTAGTTCCCCTATTTAATATCCTCTGTCTTGCAGACTCATTAGATAACATGCCATAGCATACCTAAAAAAAAGGAGAGGAATAAACAAAGAGAAGTTTATGCAACGGATGATGATTAAGATCGATTCAGAATTCTTCTAAATTCAAAGCTGTGCGCGTATAAGTGTTTATGCATCTAATGTAAACCAAACATTTTTAATTGTATGTATTGTTTTCTAAAATATGTTTGTGTATTTATACATAAACAAGTAATTACAGATATGAATGTATTCCACTCTTAATCAAAAAGGAAAGTTAGAAGTTCTTTTACAAACTGGTGTCTTGAGACCATGGCTGGTTGTCACTAATTCTCCTTTTCAGAAGCAGAACATGGCAGGTGGCATAGGTGTTTGATACTGCTACACCACACTGCTCCGTGCCAGGCAATTTCTAAATCTCATTTCTTGCCCCAGAGGTGCACAGGCTTTGTCTCTCCCACAAAGGTAATACATAGAACATACAGTAAATAAATTATTAACTTACATATCAAATTGGTATGTAAAGCATAACACATGCCAATGTGCTACCTGATAGGTTTTCAAGACTTTTTGTGCATATTGTTTAAGTAACACAAATGAAGCAGGTTCGTTTGGTAGTTCTAGTTCTGTTTAACTTTCTGTTACACAGAGTAAATGCAGACATAGAAAATAACTGATCCTATTATCAAGGAAACGGAGAACAAAGACATTGACTGTATTCTCTAAAACTACCTTTCTTTTTGCATTTTATTTCTCATACTATTCATTAAAGATGTCAGTCTTGAGGATGACCTATACAAATCAACACAGATCTGTTAAAATTAACAAAAAAAAAGAAAGCTTTGATCCAGGCAGGAGGCTGCTCTTGCTCTCATAAGGTTTTGCTAGGGTGTCTTTTGTCAACTGCAAGATTTACAGTAGCCCACATTTGCCGTTCTAAGTTGAAGATCCAAAAGATAAATATGATATGAACAGTATGTGAGCGCTTGACGGCCTTTCTGTGTGTTCAGTGTACGCTCAGCATTGGTTTATCTTTGTCAGATTTGTATGATTATTTTCTGATATGTCTTACAACACCGATGCCAGCAGAGGTTACTGTGACTGGAGTGACAGCACTTTGAAATTTTATCCAAGCCAGATTAAAAGCTGTGGTAATTCAAACTTCCTTTCTCCTCTTTTATGATCAAATTTAAACTGGGTAACACTTATGCCTCCTTGTTGGTTGAGTAAAAAGCGACATCTTCTCCTTCAAAGAGAAAATGGCAAAAATAGATGGGGAAAAAAGCACTCATTTTATAGGTATGAAAATCCTTTTACTGGAACCCTAAGTCTTTAGAGAAGGTATAATCGTCACAGATGGCCCACTTAAGGCTGTTAATGTATAAAGTCTTGCCTGCTGTGCAGTGCAAGGCTATAATTTTCATCTTGGGGTTCCTATGACTCAACAGCTCAACTCAGCTCTTTCAGTTTATGACATCAGAGAAATCCTCAGTGAAATTATAACCTTGGGAATACCCTGCAGATGCTCTTATTTCTACTTACAGGCTCAAACTACTTATATATCATTGCAGAGCAAGATAACAGTGAGCAATAAAGCACTGTAATATTTGTTTAATACATGAGAACCATTTCTTTGGGTCACATAGCTCACATTAATATCAATAGTTTAAAAGAATGTGGTCTTATCTTTTGTGTGTTTTTTTCCAGCCAGCTGAGCTCTTTCAGTAGAATAAAATTCACGTCCCCAGCAACTGGGCACACTGGTTTGGGCTAACTCTGTACCAAGCCAGCCCCTTAGACGTTTCCTGTTGTGCCATGGCTACTACAAGGTAAGAAGTTTACCATGCTTGGGCAGGTCTTCCCCAACAGCACTAGCGCTTCTTGCCTGGCGGGTGCAAGCTTTACCTCCAGCGTAGGACTTTTGGTAGACCCTTTGACAGTCTACACCTCATCCATCACCCCGATGTTCTTGCTGTGCTTGGAGCAGTGAGGCACCGAGGTGCTTTTCAGCCCCGAGGCTAACATCAACTGAAGACCCTCGCGGCTGGACAGCTATGGCCAGCTTCTGTGCCTGCTTAATTTCTGTCCCTGTCTTGATCATAGAATCATAGAATCACTCAGGTCGGAAAAGATGTTTAAGGTAAATTGTCTTTTGTGTTTTTGAATCACTTAGGAATCAATCTAGACTTTCATAAACCCGAGAATTATCCAGATTTTCATAAACATAAGAATTTTTCATAAGTACACAGTAAGTGGTTTTGAAGAGGAATTTTTCAGTGTGTATGTGGGTGGTCTGCAGCTTGTTTTTTCTAACTACTTGACATTTATTCATCCAGTTATATGACCAGTTGCTTTGGTCATATGAGGAAGATAGCCCTCCTCAGTTGGATGACGAGGATTGTTAAAGCAGAAAAATTGTACTTACAGGTAACCCCCTCCCAGTACACACATTCTCTGCAAGGCACCTTCTGGATAATGCTGCACTTGATTCTCAAAATTCCCAACAATTCCTGCATGTGTGTTGTTGTGTGCATGGGTATAAAGTACAGCATGAGACCTACAAACCATCATGCACAGACATCAGCATTTTTATGTTTAAGAATAATCATAATTGCTTTATGATTTGAGATTTTCTTGAAATGTTTAAAATAACTGATGTTTAATGCTCATTAAGGAATAAAGGAGAAAAAAGAGTATGTGGGTTTTACAGCCTAGAATTGTAAAAGATAGCAACAGTTTTGTCCCTTATTTTTATTTTCGTGATAAATCAGCTTGTTGTTTATTAATGCATAAAGTGATTCTGAGCTTTCCACCTGTCCTGTCACTAACTGCCACGTTGCAAATCATAAGGCAGTAGGATGAATAGGAGGAGGCCACATGAGATCGCTTCCAGTAGTGTAGTCTAGGCTCCTGCATGGTGGCAACTTAACGTGCAGAGTTCTGTGGAAATTTTCTTTAATTACACTGCAATTCAAATCACATCAAAAGTCACATCCATGTCTTATACAGGGTCGCATCTACAGTAACCTGCTAGAAATCTGAAGTTCATGGAAGTCAGAAGTATCACAGTTTTCTTTCCAGACTGACCATACCTGCTATTTATTGTCATAACAATGTCCTCCTCAGGAGGATTTCCTGGTGACAAGTGATAGGACAAGAGGAAACGGGTTCAAGTTATGTCAGGGCAGGTTTAGATTGGATATTNACTAACTGCCACGTTGCAAATCATAAGGCAGTAGGATGAATAGGAGGAGGCCACATGAGATCGCTTCCAGTAGTGTAGTCTAGGCTCCTGCATGGTGGCAACTTAACGTGCAGAGTTCTGTGGAAATTTTCTTTAATTACACTGCAATTCAAATCACATCAAAAGTCACATCCATGTCTTATACAGGGTCGCATCTACAGTAACCTGCTAGAAATCTGAAGTTCATGGAAGTCAGAAGTATCACAGTTTTCTTTCCAGACTGACCATACCTGCTACTTATTGTCATAACAATGTCCTCTTCAGGTCAGACTATGTTGTTCGTCCCTGGAAACATTTGACGTCTTGCTACTGGTAGTCTTCAAAAATTGCTATGTTTTACCAAAAAAAACGTTAGAACTGACTGTATGGATAATATCAAAACGCCAAATGGATGAGTAGTAAAACAATTCTCCTTACTTTCACGATGTTGCAAAACCTGATTTGAATACAGTGAAAAAAATGCTGATTGCTCATCATAAAAAGGCAAATTATGTTGTGGGGTTTTTTTTAAATCACATAAATGGGTTTGTTTCTACTTTTGCTGCTCTGCTTCATGTTTCCATCATCTACAAGAAGCAGACTACTGAAACTAGTAAAACTTACTTTCACACAAATCTAACTGCAGTGAAATCCCCCAAGAAAACCCAACACGTAGGTAAGAGAGACTTGAAGAATAAATTTGCAAACTTTTGGATGCTTCCCCAAATCACATCACCACATCTTCAGAGGCTCGCTTGTCATCTGTTATCAGCATTTGACTTTTTTTTTTTTTTTCATCTTACCTCTGCTTCTGTTTCACTACCCTTTTTCAAGGCATGGGAATCAGGCCTTTGGTGTTACTTGGTATTAAAACAGATTAAAACCGGTTTTCTTCCACAATAGTGCTACATTTTTCCTTTTCTAGTTTTCTTTTATCTCATCAGATTTGCACATATCAGGATTTTGGAACACGAGTGAGTATACCACGGGGTCTTTCAGTGTTCCCATTATCATTCAGAAATCATGATTTTCAAGGTTAATATTTCAACAGTTGTAAATCTCATCTTGCTGAAATGAAGCAGCCTGGGTTTGAATCTATTCTTTTCCTTCTAAAATTGGATTTAACCCATTAAATCTCTTTTCTTGTTTGTTTTTTGAATGATACAGGTGTATCAGTAGACCACCTCCTCAGGAAGTGCTTCTCTGGAATCATCTCAATAACTTCACTAACTAAGAAAAGAAAGAGCTAGGAAATAGCTATTATTAGAACATTATTATTCTTGATGGTGATAGCTGAAACTGGGACCGCGAGCAGAAGCAGAAAAATGTTGACTCTACTCATGAGAGGCCATCCACTTCAGTAACAGTTGCCTTTATTTCAGAATCCACGATCCTCTCGTCTGCCTTTCCTGGATTCAAGTCCCGTATCTCTCATGCCATCAGGCTGCCCGTGTTCTCTGCTGACCTCGTGCCTCTCCCATCCTTGTCACCCTGCCCACACAGCATCTGACTGTTCTCCAAACACCTCTGGAACCTTCAATTTTGAAAAAAATCCCTGAAAACCTAAGTGGAATCCCCTTATCACCATGGCTGTCACCCTGTTTCCAGTTCTAGTGTGGAGGACACGTTCAGCTGCTATATTACAAATCTTTTTTCTTTCTTTTTCTTTCTTTAGCTGTTTTCTGCCAAAATCCTTATCCTGCAGTGCTCCTGCCATCCTCCAGCAGGCAGCATGCTTTCTGCAGTGCAAGAAGCCCACAAGTTCTACGTGGCCTCCTGACAGTGGGACAGCAAGACAGTGCCTTTAAAAATTAAACCATTTAAGGATCTGCAATTTTAGCGCCCAGTCAAGACTTTTCTTTCATGATTTTTCATCACAAAGAGTTTGAATTTATTTTCTCCAATCGTTCAGCTCCTCTTTCTATTTCTGTGGCAAGATGTGGAGTAGGAATCCCAAACAGCCCTCATGAATGCACCTCAAGAACCATTTTATGACCCTCATATAACACTTTACATGACTGTTTAATTTCCTATTTAAAACAAATTAACTGTTGCATGCTCTAATCAGGACACAAAGGATCCCAGATCTTGTCTGGAAGTATGTGGAGGTTACTGAGAGGTTGTCCAGATTGATGGTTGGGCTGAGTGTATGACCTTAGAATGAACTTTGACTAAGCTTTGCTCTTTGTGCACTTGGCAGTCTGTATTTGGAAAGCATCAATTGTCTACATTCAACGTACTAAATGTAAGGCATATGCTTTCCACAGACTTGGACCTTCTTTGTTTTTACAGAAGCCAAAAGCTTCATCAACCTTATTTATATCAGTTATATCAATTATTCCACAACTACTTCAATCTGCTTTAGTATGCATTTCTTTCATTAAAAGAGCATGTCAATTGGCTCATGCTTTCTCACCATTTCCTCTTCTAGGTTGCGTATCCTCATCGCCATCACCATGGCAAGGGTGATGAGCAATAATTGTGCTTTGGATGGTAAACTTCCATGATGTTTTTGCAAGACTGCTTTATACCTAAGCTCCATTTAAATCCCAGCTGTCTCAGGAGCCAAGAATTCCATTAGTGTGTTTTTATTTGGAGTTTGTATATGTATTGTAGACATATATGTGTGTGTACATACATACACAGCAGAGAGAGCTAACAAGAGAGAAGGAAAGATTTTTAGATCATGGGGAAGATGTTTTAACAGAAAGAACTCAGACAGACAATGGATGATACCACAAGACAGCAGAGAAGTACTGCCATGAAGAGGCAATACACTGATCAGAGTGAACACTTGATATGCACAGGGCAATTGTTTTTACTAAAAAACAACTTAAAAAAAGATCACATTATTATTTATTAAAGATTATGGTATTGCAATGGCTAATTCATGCTAGCTTGTCCAAAAATAAAAACATCAACAATTTTCCATCTGAATATGTTTTCAAAAAGGCCAGCCTTCCCACCAAACCAGAATCTTCCTTCTGTTGTCAACATGCCAATTGTCCACCAAAGCAGCTTTTACTGAACGTGAAACAGGGCTACCAAATCTTGTTCTTGGGAAAAAAAAAAGACTTGCATGTGGTGGTTTAGCTTCTGCTGTAAATTTTGTAAAAGCACACGATTTTTTAAACAATATTTATTTAATGCATTGCTATGAAAATAATTAACTGGTTTTGTGCTTCCTATTCCTAAATCAAGCAAACAGTTCCCGCTCTGCCTACTTGTGTAGGGCTATTAACATTAGTCTACTTAAGAATGTAGCATGCAGAAAAAGAAAAGGACTATTCTAATCCTCAGGACTAACCATCATCATTTATGTACCTTGCATAGAAATTCACAGCACAACTATATAGAGTTGTATATACACAAAAGGAGTTAAAAATCAGTTTTCATTCTGTTTCTAAGACCAGAAAGTGCTGCAGCTGCTGCCAAGTTTTAGATAAGGATTAAGCAGCTGGACTAGATCTCTTAAGAAGCATTTTTTGATCAATATTCAGAATAATGAAACAGAGGATAAATAAATAGCTCAACACACATAAGCTATAAATAGCAATGCCTGTAAACCAAATATCAACCACAGTTTTTTTAACGCACTAGCTTTTTTAAGGACTTTTTCAAATCGCACCAAGTGACCATAATCCAGCAATGCCGTCAGGACACGAGGCTCGATGATGACCAGCAGTGAAGACAGTACGAGTGGTAAGAGGGGCCAGAGCCTACTTGAGCAACCCCAAAATTCAAACCCATCAGGAATCACTACAGTTCAAAGCTGAGGAGACTGAAGAGCAGGTTCATGGCCTGGACACAGCAGGGACCCAATGATGGGGACCAAAACCTGAACTGGGTGGGCCAGAATTAGACTTTTTCTCGCTTGACTGGGACCACATGATATAGCCAGCATGTGAATGTATGAAGCTACAAAGTCATAAATGGAAAGAGCTTTTAAAAAGTCTGGTTCCGAGCCCGTTCCTTACACGTGTGGCTCAATAGAAAATTTTCTGGGTTGAAGTCAATCATCAATAAATAAATACAAGAAATTTAAAAAAGCATGTTAATGCATGTATTTGAGCTTGCAGATTATTTTTTTCCTCAGATTACTAGATTTATTCTTTATCACAGGTCTGAATGCATCAGCAAAGCTTGCTTTCCTTTGAGGAATGAGGCTAATTAAAACTATTTTGAAAAATGAGCCAAATTAAATGCAAGGAAATATTTAAAACATTTCTGCAGTCATAATAATAGTTTAATGGGCTTAAAGTGAATCTTTACAAAATATATTCCAGCCAAAATACATTTCACCAATTATTCAACAATGTTGTGGGTATAGTGACACTAATACAGTAACAAATATTTGTAGAGAAAAGGGGTGTATGAACATGAACAACTTTACCACTCTCAGCCTTTCTTTCACTCACAAAGATCTCAAGCTTACCTAAAATCTGGGTTACCACAGTTAAACTCCAGATGTCTGGGAATATTAGACCAGATTTCTGAACACTTCCATGTGCTGAGCGGACGTAAAAGTAACGAAAGCTCAGCTCCCAAATGGAGGACCTTTCCATCAGATTGTCTTCTTGGTCGCAGGAACCACATTTGCCCTGACAAACTGTTCCAAAAACCCACTTGTTTTACCCATCCAGTCTTAGGCATGACCCAAACGCCCTGCTTCATTTCCTGGGGTTCTGAAAGCACAACTAATCTTTTTTTCTGTCTTGTTTGACTATTTTTAGATTCACATCTCTAATGAGCTATTTTCTTATCATCTCCCTGCGCTAAGCAAAATCTAAATTTCATCTGCTTCTAAAACTGTCTCTGCACAAGTGGTTCCATGACCAAGTTGTCATTCCTTCTCATTACACTCACATGTGAATCTCTCAGAGGTGACCAGAAAATTGGAGGTTGTTGCCCTTATTAACTTTCCAGAGTGCTTTCTGGAAGTACAACATGCTCTCTCATACCTGCGCGTTGCCACTAATCTCTACAAATGCAAGAAAAAAAATCATCTAAACCATGTAAGAAGGAACCATATGGAAAAAAATGTAGTTAAAAATCCCTCTGAACTAATTGCTCAAGAAAGCTTGAGGGGCTCAAGAAAGGTGATAGAATGTTACATCCATGGAGCATTTTTTTCCCATGCTTTTAGTAAAGATAATATTTGGTATTAGTGTAGCCTGGCACCTGTCAGCCAGGTAACAAAAGCATTTGCAATGTGCACTTGCAACTGAAAGCTGCATAGTGAGGAAATGCATTGAATTTGCTTGAAAGAAAGAAAGAAAGAAAGAAAGAAAGAAAGAAAGAAAGAAAGAAAAAGAGAAAGAATGAAAGATTAAGAGCTGCGTGGCACAACACGCAGTGATTAGCTGAAGCCTGAGCTCTGCTCGTACTGGTTAGCTGGAAAGTGTTCATACAGATTTTGTTTGTGGACAAAGAAGACAAAGTGCCTTTGTGGCACAGAGGCAGGCTATGAAACACGCTGAGGGTAGCATCAGGTAATGCAGAGCTCTCTGTGGGCTAATTTACAGGGAAAACCCATTCAAAGCTGGCTTGGGTATGTCTGCTCTGTGTGACAGACGTGCAGAGTATATAAATGTGAAGACTGACAACACCTTGGTATTTTTAGGTTACTTTTTAAGTAGAGAAGCTTAAGGAGTTGCACACCTAAACGCCACTGAACAATAGTCACAGTTCAGTGTTAACTATTAGATTAACTACCTTCATATTAATAACAGACAGGGGTATTAGCAGTGTCTGTCCAGAACCAGGCTATACTCATCCCAGAGAGAAGAAGCACAAATCCAGAAGCTGGCACTGGACAGGACTACTCAGCCCAGCCCTTGCAAGTGAGCAGCCTCCTCTGCATTTTCAGTAAGGACATCTGGGTTATACAGCACGTATCAGGTGTTCCTGCAGTGTCCAAGTGCATGATGATATTCTGCTTTGTCATTTCATCTAATAATATTTTTTAAATTAAGTCATGTCCAGTCCCACAGTCTTCAGTAAACACCAGTTTAGAGTTTCCTAACTGGTTTTCTTACACACTGGCTACCAGATTATCACATTAACTCATTATTTTTTTGCAAGACACCTTTCTTTCCATTTATAAAAATTATACTTGCAATGATATTAGCAAGATATAATTGTAGTTCAGTGACAGAAGGATATCAAGCCCATAGCAGGAGAACTGTGGATTGCATATCATTCACAGGAATCCCTCGTACAAATTTTGGTGTTTTGATAGCCACAGGATTTCTTCTGAACAATAACTGCTTACTCAGTTCTGATGCAAACAGATCATTCTGCTCTGAAGTCGTTTGCTCTTTTTCCAGTCCCAAAGAGAGAGGCATTCCCTCAAAAAGTCAGACTCAAACTTGTGGCTCTTCTCAGACACAGGCAAACACAGAGTTACAGCTCGCTAAAGCTCATCTTCAGAGAAATCCCCTATCGTAAACAAATGAGGAAACAAAAGATTTTGTATTCCCACCACATGTGACATTAGCTTTTCAATCAGTTGCTCCTCCATTGATTAGTTAAACAGACCAATGAATGTCAAGCAACCATCAACACCTGTGATATTTTTTCAGAGTAAATGACATACCTGTGTAATGACTTTGCTTTAGCCACACAGTCCTTTTTATCTCCTCTGAGTCCAATTTATCTCCTCTGAAAGCATGGGTACTTCTTACACAAGGGGTGTCTCATGCTCTTTACCAACTCAACCATATTCTTCGAGTGGCCCCACTTAACTTCGTACCTGAGTTGTGGAGTCATTTCAGTTCCGTGTTGCACGCTCACCCCTGAACTGCAGTCCTTTTCCCTTCTCACAACATACTTCCTTTAAAATTCCCTCTACTTCCCCCTTTGTGCCTGCTCTTCTCAATCCTTCCATACTAAAACTTTAAACTGCTGTTAGAAATATTTATTTCCATCTCGCTGCTCCTGGCCAAGGAAGTATTCAAATGACATCAAACTCCATATAATGATCTTTGAGACTTTTTATCATTAATAAAAGCAGAATTTTGCTTTTCCCCTTTTTTAAATTCTTTTGGTGGAGCAGCAAGTTTCTCTCTGAGAAGATCTATAAAGTTTGCTGCCACAGTCTGCTTAGAAAAGGAGCATTCCCATGAGCCCCTTGAGCCTGTAAGACTCCTGCTTGAATTTCTCCTTAGAAATTCACCGTACCTTCCTAGTGAGCAAGTCCCTGTGTAAGCTCTCTACCCCCTCTCAGATCAAAGGTAAATACACTTGCAGGTTAATGCGATTGTAACTGCTCACGTGCTGTAAGTCTACTTGTTTGTTCAAGCTGGAGAGGGGATTCTCCTCTGAAGAGACTCGAACCTTCCTTTTTTCAAACCAAAATGAGCAATATTACAACGGCATGCAGTTTTCAACCCTGGCCATATAACTGCTTGGGGTGTATAAGACTTAACTCTTCTTTTCCCAGCTTCTTTTTAAAATATCAGTTCCCTCTCATGGCACTAGCCGCTAAATGAGAGGTATTCCAGACTGGGGCCAGTGATGAAACATAATTTAATTTCAAAAATTATTTGGTAGATCAGCAATAATACTATGTAAAAGCTTCAAATGGGTATTTGTTTTAAATCTCACAGGATACCTTTTACATGCTAATGACAGAGCGTATTCCTCTCTGAGAGGGAAGAACACGTTTGAGGTCTAAAAAATAAATGAGAAAAATCCTCAGCCTGGGTAATACAAAGATCCACTTCAGTATAAGCGCATTCACTGTTCATTTCCTAGCAAACCTGTGGCGGGGGGGGAGAGGGAGGGCTGATTTCACAGTCTACTCATATGTGCTGTAATTAGGGCAGAGTCCTGCTCACACTCTTGATCTGGAAAGTCCTTTTTTCCACCCCTGTAAGAGAGCAATCTCAGTTATTAAGCCGCAGGCGTGAGGGCAACCTGTTATTTTAACACTAGGACTTCGACTCGCTGGCACTCAGGATCTGGAATTTAGGAGCGTGATTGCTCAGAGCTGTCGCGGGGTTGTAATGTTTGCACTTTCCTGCTCCAAGAGAGCCGACGCGCAGCCATGGACCCCTTTGAATCCGCACCACCGCCGCTCTCCTGCCTTCTGAAAAGTGCTTCCACAACAAGAACCGCTCATGGACCTCCCCGCGGTGCGTTACTGAGTCTGAGAAGATTTGAAGTCTACTCCTCAGTGAGCGTCTGACCCAAACCTACTGGTTGGAGGCCACATGGTCTCATAGAGGTTTCAAAAGACCCCCCTGGATCAGGCTGCCAGTTTGTAGGCATTGCATTCTCCAGGAGAATTTAAAAATAGTACCAGCCTGCACGGCTGTCTCCCTGTTTGAGCTTTAAATCGTCTTTATAGAAGCTTCTCAATTGACCAAGGAAATGGCTCAGGTAATCTACTACATTAACACCTAAATGCTTTGTCAGATTGGCCTCCTTGCTACCTGCATCCCAAAGGCTGGACCTGGAGGCAGGTCATCACGTTATTTAAAAATGATTGCTCAGACAATGAACTAGAAATTTGCTACTGCTTGGAGAGCAGCTGCTTCTGGGAAGCAGATATCTCACCTCTTGAATGGGGAGGCTAGTTATCATCTACATTTTAGGTATGTATGGCAATTTCTTCGCTCAACCTGCTGTTCATTCTTCACGGGGTTAAGCTTCCTTTTAAATAAATGGTAGGACATTTCTCAATGCCAGAAAAAAATATATTAAAATTTTTATTTAAAAGAATAAATTCTCTACAGTATAGTTACACATATAAGAAGGGCAGGGTAGAAAGATTAGGCGTTCCCATCTGAGAAGGAGGTTATGGTGATTGCATCAGGATAATTCCCACTCTTACAAAAATCATTGTATTAGACTACCGTGATGGACTAGACACAGAGGTTTCATATAAATGATGATTAATCTGTCCATATATGGGTGGACTGTAAGAAAAAAAGGATTGCCTTTTATTTGCCAGGCGTACTCATGGATTAGTCCATACTCACTGCTAGGATCATGAAGGTTCTCTCCCCATAACGTAAATTAAATATCATTGGATGTTTTCTACATCCAGGCCAGAAATTTACAGCTGGAATGAAAGCTGGCTGTTGGAAAGAATTCCAGTTTTCACCTTAAGACCTAAAGAAAAGTACTCCTCCTGAAACATCTCACCTGCTTTTTTCTTTTTGACGTCATTATGGTGGTTTCCTTTCTTATTACATTGAAGTTCTAAAAAAAAGCCCTGCAACCAGCCTTACTGTTAAGGCTTGGGAATATGTAAACATAATCGGTCTCTGATTTGAGCCAGAATATTGCATTGCTGTGCTTTGAAATCATGACTGCATCACAAAACTGACAGTTTTAATGGAAAAATGGCCTTTGAAACCTGCCTTTGAAAACACACTGAATAATTCTCTGGGTTGTGACTGTTTCACTACCTGAATATTCAGGATAACAGCAAGAAACACTGCTCTGCCTTTTTCTCCACCTTATTCTCTTTATTCTTTGGAGTGACATTAAACTGTAATAACACATACTTTGTTTTACAGTAAAACCTGTGCAGGCACCTTGTGCCTTTCAAACCACTTCCCATCTGAAAAGACCACTCCAAAACATCTCATTATTTTGGTCCTGAAGAGGGTACTTAAAAGAGGTCTTGGACCTATACATCATTTACTCCTAAACTATACGTACAGAAGACCCTTAAAGCCATTTGATGAAAAGTGCTCCTTGTTTTCCCTCCTTGTTCACCTCTCTCATCCTCAACTTAAACAAAAATGTGAGAAATTCCAAAAGTTGCTTCTCTGGTTTCTCCTGGAGGGCTCACTGGAGGTTTCAAAGGTGCAGCATATCAACATGTAATTCAAATGCAGAGAGTGCTTAATCTTAACAAAGACCATCTTTATACCTAAGTGTTTCTAAGGCACTCATGTCAAATAACCGTTAACAAAAATGTAAAAAAAAAAAAGTTTTAAATGGAGTAGTAAAGATAATTCTTTCTGTCAATTAATCAAGCTCCACTTGTGCTCCTGATATGACAGTGCTATGAATTTTCCAGTCAGCAGAGGAGCCTTCTACCACAAGGATAGCTAAGACATGGATTTTGAATTTATAGACCAAATAAATCCCTCCCAAAAAATGCTTTCTTTTAAAANAAAAAAAAAAAAAAAAAAAAAAAGAGCTCAAATACATTTCTTTCCCTTTACAAGTAATCCTTAAGACAGATTTCTCTATCGGGCAACTTTACTAATAATCCAGGTTTACACAGACACACATTTTATGCTCTACGGAAAAGTACGGTCATGTCTCTCCAGCTCCTAGGAAAGATTTAATAGTGGATGCCACGACATATTACTAGGTCAATTTTTTTTTCTGTATTTTCTTGAGTCCTTTTCCAATCCTACTACACACTAGAAGCAAATGAACATAAAATTCAGTTAGAAAAATTACATTTTGTGATTCTTTGTCTTTTCTTTAATTATATCAGTTCATTTACTCACTGGTAAACAGCATTTAACCATTTGACTCACATGGACAGACGCAAGTTAGTGAAGTTTCCCTGGGACACAAGTAATAAATAGCTTGAATGAGGGCAGTGGCCGAAAGGAGATGGCATCATAGACTATGATTTTGCATTGTATTATGTTCAGCTACATACAGCTGGGATTGTTGGGTAAAACTGAATGAAAACGCAACATAATCTGATCAGCTCAACAAAAGACTTCTAACTTCAGGGTTGTCCTGAACTGCACTAAAATAAATATATACCAGTCACGTATAAACAGGAACACTTTCCCACGCTCTTTATTTGGACACTCACTTCACTTTTCAACATCAATATAACATCTCATTCTGTCAGAAGTCTCTTTACTTGTATTTCTTTTAATGTGATTTCCTTGTAGCTGCTTTGTAACTACTAATTAAAATTGAAGTAATAAAGTCTCGTTATTGTCTGCATCAAATATACTTGAGTGTGATGGATTATTCTGCTCAGTGTGAGTACTTACACAATACAGCACTGCTTCCCCCAGAATATTGGAACAGGTGCAGTAATAATTCATTACAGTCCTTTATTTTGAGATTACTTTTATGAAAAAGCTTTTAAGAAACTTTGAAGTGTGGATTTCTCAACAGCTGAAAGATTGCTGATTTAATATTTGTTTATATGATGCAGGAAAAAGGGACCTTGCCTCTTTCCCTGTGGGCAGAAACGACATTAGCAAGCTATTAATTTATGGCTTATCTCTGCAATTCATGTATTTACAGTGTTGAAACTGAGCGAAAAGGATTTCTTTGGCCAAGTGAGAAAACGCAAATTTTTCATGAGTCCAGCCCTGAATTGCCCTATAAGCCGGCAGTAGACTAGTGGAAGCGATTTTGCATGGGTACGTGGTACATACAGTCTCTTAACTGACACTGAATATTGGCTGTGATGGGACAGTTTTGCCCTTGTGGGACAAGCCCTGTCATTTCTTCTGGGAAGGGCTTGTTTCGTGTTAGGCATAACCAGGCAGAGCTAGAAGATGACCGGCAGCACCCTGTCCCAACAAAGCCAGCCTGGATATTTGGATGAAATGAAGAACACAGTATTTATGGTATTATCTTTAAATTTTCATTTGATTTCTTGATGCTAAATCTTTGTCAGCATTAAAATACTTAGGTTTTCTCCATCTTTTGAATCCAACATCTGGGGAAAAACTATGTAGCCTACTCAAGACATGAGATACCTATAGGTCCCTTTTGGCTTCCAGCCTAGACTCAGCCCACGTAATTTTAAACACTACACGAGGGCCCATTGCCAGGAGCCCTGAACTTCTTTCGTGGAAGGTGGTAAGCACTTCTAGAGAGCAACTCAGCTCATGTAGGAGTTGTTTTCCACTTGGATGTAGATTATTAACTCAGCTAATTTAGCAATCTAAAACTGGTTGTTATTAATCTGGGCCTTACAGTAAATGAATTAATAAAATAGGTTTTCACATAAACAATCACTGTGGTAATGTAACTAATCCAATACATTTTCTCAAATTAAAGACAGCAGGAAGTGGAAATAAAATCTGCCTTTGGATTAATTTCTTCATTTTTGGTAGTCTTGGTGAGGAAGTGAAGGTGGACTGGTGAAGAAGTTAAGAAGTTGCCAGGAAATGAGGGCTTCTCTGCAGCCCACTTCATCTCAATGAAGACGTCAATGAGTATCTCAGAGATAAACCACTAATTAGTAATTCATTCAATTTTTTACTGAGATACTTCCAAGACCTGAATTTATCCAGTGATTCTGAATGAATTGGAATGGCATACAGACAGTGGTGTTTCGAATGTGTCTTATTGAATGATATGATTTTAGTAAATGTAACAATTTTAACAATGTTTAGTATCTCTCTTTTTAATATATTGAGACACCTAAATAATTAAGATTTTAAGGAAATGGGTTGATAAAGGTATGATAGAGCCAGTTTTGACATCACTCTAGTGAAGAATGGGCAAAGATTTGTCAAGTCATCACAGACGCAAAATTCAGTTTCATTCCAGTGATAAAGTCCCTGATTCAAAGCTGTTCCTATCCACGAGTCCATATGGTGCAAAGACTTACAGAGCACTCAGCCTTGGAGGATTCATGACTAAAATCTTACAGAAATCCTATGAAATACAAGCAAGTTAATTTCTCCTCTCAAGATCCCCCATTCCAGGTAACTGCTTAAACCTCTATGATGTCTAACCATGGCAAGCCATCATGTTCTGTGCGAAGGATTTACTAAAACACTTCAATTTGTGGTTGGGTTGCATTTTCCTAGGTGGACCAGTGTAGAACTTGACACCTGAGCCATACTGCCAACAACACCGACAGAGCCAGCAAGCGTGGTAGGAACAGTCATGAAGACGTAACCTCCTGGTCAGAACTGTAGGATGACCACATCTTACATTGTTGGAGGCAACCAGAAACAAAAATAATGACTAATATTCCTGCTCCTCTGCTCCATGCATCCTGCTATCATACCCCTTACCTATGAGGATTAATCCTCAGAAAGCCAAACGAGTTAATCGCATAATCCTTATTTTTTCTGTAAAGCTTTCTGTGTCCTGATAGTATTGATTCATAGCACGGAGTGAAAGGGGTTTTTTCTGACCAAAGTGGCAGGTGGTAGATTCAGCCTCAGCACACCATCTCCCTTCAGGGAAAGTGGTTCTTACAAACAACAGATGGATGGCACAATGGCCAAAGGCCTGGAACTCAGGTTGCGTTATTATCTAAAAGGGGGTTTTGTTTTAATTTAATAGCAGTATGATAGGTTAATCAAATCAGTGGGGAAAATCCCGTGGTGGCGCTGGTGGAGAAAATACAGTACGTTATTCAATCTGGTAATCATTGTAAGCAGCAGCTCTGGGGGCAGTGAGGTATATTAATACAGAAAGAGGCAGAACAAGTGTTCTGGGGCTTATTCAGCTACTCTCCACACATGGCACATTTTGTGAGAGTCAGACACAGAGATAAATCCATCAAGTGAGCCTCCGAACCAAGCTATGAATGAAAGGGTTAGGGAAAGGCAGAAACCATTCAAACATGTGGGTAGACTTCCAGACCAGTGGGAACTCATGGGAAAGTGGGGGAAAGGTTGAGGTTTGTGTTTCTCTTAAGAAACTTTGGCCTGGCATTTGTCTGCCTGCAGCATCATCTGTAGTACCTCTTTCTGCTGCCACCCAGAGTTCCATTCACTGGTTTGTTTAGCCTCAAAGTGGGAAGCTGACTAACACAAATGCACCCATTGTCCGTGTTGTAATAGAATTAGGAACCTCAATACACCTCCTGCGTTTTAATGAGGTTTCTCATAGAGTGTTGTGTGGTTGCCCACTTCTTTCCTAGTAGTTCTTAAGGACTGGTGAAAGTGCAAGCTCAGATTTTTCTTAAGCTTGCAAATGCAATGCACACAGTGATTAAATTCCAAGGATGTGGCACAACTAGAGAAGTGCTGGAGGAGTGACAGTTTATGTTTACACCCCATCCTCACTGATGCTGTTGTGAATAAGAGAAGGGAAGAATACATGGTACCACCTCTCTAATTCTGCAGTCTACCCATTCGACTGGAGATGCTCAGGGTACATAGCCAATGTAACGTATTTCCTTAAAACACGTATCATCTGTCCTACAGGAAAAAAGGAACAATAAACACTGCTTTATAAGCGTAGTTTTGTTTGTTTTGTTTTTCACGGATCTCTGTATACTTACATCAGTTTGAAATAAATGTATTATCAGTTTATAGTACCTCGCAATCATAAAGATTTGCAGGTAGTTTGAAGCTGCTCTCTGCCATAGATGGTGATAATGTGCTTCTAGGAAATACGTACAAGGAAGCCACAGCAGAACAGTGAATATGTGTTCTTCTGCTGCCTTTTCATTAATATTTTTAAGTCCTGTTGCTCATGAAAAGGCACATACTGATCTCAATACAAAGGTTAAAAACTTAGCCTCACTAAAGTCAATGTATTAGCCTGGGAGACGCAAGACCAGGGGTTTAATTTCTTAAGCCTTCGCAGAATATCAGTGTCCACCAACATGACTCACCTTAGGGCTGCGGGTAAATGACACAAATTCAGGTGTGATGCAGTGCCCATGGCACATAGGTCACGCTGCCTGACTCCCCGGCCCCACGCTGCCCCGTGCACCCCAGCCTGGAGACTGGCCCCTCAGCTTGGTTCTTGGCTTGGAGTGACTTAATTCTTTAGTCCATGCAACGCGTCATACCTCATGGCCATATTCGCAACATCTTGGCACATATTCACAAATCACTATCTTGAATATTTAATGTTATGCAAGTACTTCGGTGTTTATTGAATATTATAAGTTTGTTTAGCCTTTTTTTTTTTTCCTGGTATAGTGGGCATGTTATATATTTGTTATTGCTGACTGATAGAAGCTTATTTTTCCTACTTATTCAGTTACATGTATTTTGAAAAGTCTACGCATATGAGCAAAGTGAGTAGTCTGTAACAATAAAACAAAATAAAACAAAATTAGGAGTGTAAAAACAAAGGGATTCTGAGCTAGAAGTAAACAAAAGCATCCTCTAGCCATTCATAAACTTCCTTGAGATCAATATTTTAATCTGTTACTGCAGTCCAATCCATACATCATTGTGTGCCACCTCCAACCTTGCAGGAGTCCCTGTTGCTCTGGTTCCATGACTCCACATCTACTGGTTTCTGCACAGCATCAAAAGAAGCAGAAAAAGGCAANATTCACAAATCACTATCTTGAATATTTAATATTATGCAACTACTTCGGTATTTACTGAATATTATAAGTTCGTTTAGCCATTTTTTTTTTTTGCCTGGGATAGTGGGCATGTTATATATTTCTTATTGCTGACTGTTAGAAGCTTATTTTTCCTACTTATTCAGTTACATGTATTTTGAAAAGTCTACGCATATGAGCAAAGTGAGTAGTCTGTAACAATAAAACAAAATAAAACAAAATTAGGAGTGTAAAAACAAAGGGATTCTGAGCTAGAAGTAAACAAAAGCATCCTCTAGCCATTCATAAACTTCCTTGAGATCAATATTTTAATCTGTTACTGCAGTCCAATCCATACATCGTTGTGTGCCACCTCCAACCTTGCAGGAGTCCCTGTTGCTCTGGTTCCATGACTCCACATCTACTGGTTTCTGCACAGCATCAAAAGAAGCAGAAAAAGGCAATGCGCAACAGACTTCAGTGCTTCCATGTGCGGTCTGGTAACAGCAAGATCCTAGCAATTAATTTTTCTCTCTCTTCCCAAGGGCTGGCATACACTCCTGCAGAAACAGGCAGTATTTAGACACAATCCTTCATCAGGAACTGCACTTGCAGACTTATCTCTGCAATTAATTGTGACTTCACTGTTTCCAAATGCGAAATAATAGAATCTGGAGCTCATTAGTAGGCAGATTTTTTCCTGAATTGTGTATTTTGTATTTGCAAGAGATTGTACTTGCACACTTTTTGATTCAAACATACATAGGTGCAAAATTCTCTTCTGAGTTTTAGAGTTTGTTTTAAATTTGTCAGGACTGAAATGCAAACATGACCATAAATGCTGTCTGCCTGAAACAATGCCTGGCACACCAGCATTACCTAATTTTGATATGCAGAGACACTAATAACAGGCACTGCTGATCTAAAACCCTCATAGATTTTTTCATTCTCGGTGTGTATCGAGGTAACGGTGCCGAAGTCTGGTGCTCTTTTAGTTGGAGTTCAGGTACCTCAGCAGCGCGCAAATAAAAGTTACAGGATTAAGATTTTCCTTGTGCTCAAACATAACCATAATTTGCTTTCCAGGCTCCTGGTTTAAGAAGTCGGCGGTACTGGTTTAGGAAACAGCTGTAAACTTTGGCTTGGGCTTAGGTCAGCATGGTGTGAGGGTTTCATAAAGGATTCCTGACACAGCAAAGGGAAGGTGAAGCAAACGGCAAGAGCATCAACACAGAGACTGGCCAACACTTCTGGTGAAGCTTGGGTTCACTGGATTCGTGTCTCATGTGAGAGTCTTTGGCATTTAGAAAAGTATTTAGAAATGTGTGTAGGATCACACGGAGGACTCTGAATTTATTAATAGTTCTTGTTTGAAAAAGAGAAGGTGACATAACCTTGCTGTGGTTTTATGTATGTGCTTGCCATCATCTGGAATTAAAAAACTATAATAACAAACCTAACTGTATGTGAAAATATGACAGTACGGCTTTTAAGTATTTCATGCACTTGCAGCTGGCATGTGGGAACACTGACACATCTTCAGCTGTTTGGAGGCGGAAGTTTATGCCTTCTCATGTGCTTTATGTCTCTGGGCTGGAAGGGGTTTGGATCCTAGAAAATGTCCCATCTATTTGGATCCCTACTGAAGAGTAAGAATTGGATCACACAAGCTGGTATGAAGCACTATCAGTAGATTGAGAAGCAGGCTGAAATGTCATATTTCCAAACACAAGAAATACTATTAGCTGCTGAAGTAAAAACCTGTTAGTATATGAATTGATTTGGGGAAGGGCTTTTTGCAACGGCATGGAGTGATAGGATGAGGGGGGATGGCTTCAAACTGGAAGAGGACAGATTTAGAATAGAAATTAGGAAGAAACTTTACACTCTGAGGGTGGTGAGCCCCTGGCACAGGTTGCCCAGAGAAGCTGTGGCTGCCCCATCCCTGGAGGTGTTCAAGGCCAGGTTGGACGGGGCTTGGAGCAACCTGGGCTGGTGGGAGGTGTCCCTGCCCATGGCAGGGGTTTGGAACTCGATGATCTTCAAGGTCCCTTCCAGCCCAAACCATTCTGTGATTCTATGATTTGCTGTGCTGCTAGGTTCCTAGCAAGGATGATAGGAGCTGTATTAATTGCTTCCTTAGATATCAGAGGTAAAATTCTACGGCACACAACTACAAAACTTTTTCTGACTTTAATAAAACCAGAGTCCCTCTCCAGTTCAGCTGCACTTAAAATCTATATGTTAGGCATTCGTATTTTGAAACATAATGTGGAAATATATTATAGTCATTTAGATAGATGAAGGTCTGACTTACAACTCTGAACTAAAACAGGGGTAGATCCTTCCGGTCTGTTGGGCAGGCAGGCCCTTAATTGAAGGGAAAGGTTATCCAGTTAACAACACACATGGTCCTTGTTAAAAGTGTTTAGTTTGGAGAAAAAAGATTAAAATATGACATCGGTTCACAAACATGCAAATTCTTTTCAGCCTTCTGAAATTTTTATTCTTCATGTGTATCTACCCTGCCTGACTTTGTCTTTGGAAGATAATCTTGATTGCTATGAAGGGGTGGAGGGGCAAATAAAATTGATGTCTCTAGGTTTGGTGTTCACCAACCCACTACACTGAAGACTTGCTATGATAGTTAATATGTATATGGTACATATATAGAGTATAGATACTACATTCCTGTGTTATAACTTCAGGCATGGTTGGCCCACCTCTTTGACTAGTACTGAGCTGGAAAACAGGGCATGGACAACCTTGAATTTGGGACCAGTCCAGTACCAAATGTCCCAGTCTATTCCCAGAAATTGCTTATTTCCAGACTTAGCTCCACAGCAGAGCAGGGAGTCCCCTTAAATCTTCGTGACGATTAACAATCTCGCTAGGGTAGAAAATGAGCTTTATCCTCTCCAGAGGCCGTTATATCTCCAGTTGCAACTTCTTGAGCATTCCAGTCATTTCCTTTGGCTGGGATAAATCTAAAATGGTTTTAAAAAGAAAAGCTAATTTAAGGTGATTAGCAACTTGGACTCAGAGAAAAGTGAATACAAAGGCATAAGGGAAGGGCATCTAAAACTGTAACCTCCATGCACAAATGGCATATTTAAATGAGAATCCTGGAAAGTGACTTTCTCAGAGGAAGAAGAATTATAAGTGACTTCCCCATCTCTAAAGATTTCAGTCATTCTTGAATAATACAGAGGCTTAGGGAACCTGAAACGGAAAAGTGTTGTGTCTATAACACATCTTTGCCTGTCACAGTAGTGTGAACAGAAAAGTTTGGGATTGTTGGGTTTGTCTCTGTTTTTCATTCCTGTTGTATCTATAATCTATAACTATCAATCTTCCTATCCAAGAGGCTGAATAATGCAAACCATGTAGCATAAATACCTGTCACCTGAAAATTAAGGACATCCCAAAATAAAACAAAATTGCTTTCTCAAGTGAGAGAATTTGCCTATGGGAAAAAAAAAATAGCAGAAAAATTTATAAAAAAACCTGAATAGCAGCTGAATATCAACAGCAGAAATGTTTGCACACTCATGGGAGCGGGACCACACACTTCTTTTACATATGTCTCAAAAACCCCTTCAAGCAAGATGTAGTTACCTCTCTTAAATCCAATAAACATGGAGATGACCACCTAAACTTGGTCAGGTAGGTCATGTGTATGTGAAACTGTCTTGTCAACATCAGCACAAGCAACCAATTGGCTTTCAGAGATGGAAAAATTGTGTTGACTTCCTAAAAACATTAATTGTCAGTGAATGACATTCAAAGATGTTTATCAGTTGTGAAATATTTCACTAAAAATAGAAAATGCAGAAATATTAAAGCAAAAATAATTAAAAGTTTCAAAACCAACTCTTATAGTCTTTGGTTTTGCTGCTGCTTTTTTGAAGAACTGTAGCACTGGTTGACACCTTCCAATCATTGAAGCCATTCAGTTTTCAGTTGGTTTTTTTAGATTTTCATCTTAGCTTTTTAAAATCAAACCTGCTTACAGGTCACGTTGCTACAGAGAAGGGTAAGCAAGCAGGGAATTCGAGTGGCAGCCTGACACTACATTGTGAAGTAAAAATTCAGATATACTGGCTACATTTGCAGCACCTCCTCACTGCTTCAAAGACAGGCAGACAGAAGTCTTGTCACCAGTACCTACAGCTTGCTCATTCTGTGAACTGATCCAGACATCACTCAGTAAATGAGTCTCCGCAAGCAAATAGGAAATAAGGATGTCAAAAAGAAATTTTCCTAACCCATTACTAAATTTTTCACTGCCAGGATCAGTTTTGATGGTGCAATTAATATATGTGGGGGGGAAAAAAGGTACCTTTTAAAATTAAAATAACTTGTGAATATTATGTAAATAGGATTTTTCAGCCCTAATGACTGAGCAATGCTTGAGCACTAAAGCCCAGGTGGCTGCACAAATTCTTGACGTTTCTTCTTCAAGACAAATATTTCAATTTCAACATTTGTTACTTCCACATTACACTGTTTCTGATGGTATATTCCAATACTGAAATGACTGGGAAAATATTGAAAAATCTGATAACTACAATATATATTACAGTAATACATATTTCAGTATATCCATACCTCTGGAGCAAATTTTTCTCATAATGTAAAAACTGTGTATTGCCTATTTAAGTACGAGGAGTAAAAAGATTTAAGCAATTGGCGTTTGCTTCCATGGCAAGACTCAGATTAGTGCAATTTGCTATTTTATGTCATTGATTTTAATGTGAATCTTGTGTGATGGAGAAGCATACCACATTCCTCAGTATGAACAGCCATTGATAAATAAAAACAGAGCTCTGCAGCCACCTGTTTTACATCCCCAAATCCCCGGTGGATAAAATGATTGGGTGAAGTGGAGCAGTGAAGAGGTTGGGTTTGGGCAATATGAAAGAGACACGGGATTACGGCATTATTGCCTTGGAAAGCTCCCTCTAAGCACACATGAGCTGGCGCAGGTTGTGAAAGGCTGCCTGGGGAACTGAGAGACCTGCACAGCTTGTTTGAGGCTGAGGTCACCTTTCTTGGTAGAAAGAAAAAAGGGAGAGGGCTGGGAGGGGAAGGCTTGCTCTTAGCTCTTTTTCCTCTCCTGTAGCACTAAAGATAAAACTGCAGGGCAGCATACCAGGAGCTGACTCGGGCATGAAGACCTGAAGTGTTCCTGTGTCCTGCAATTCAGTAATAGAAGAAAATAAAGTAACAGTACCTTAAATATACACATATGTCAGAGTAATCTATTATTTGGAGGGTTACTTTTCTAAAGTTAGCTGTTGTACCAAGATTCACCTAAGTTCAGATGTCTAAAGTCCAACATCTAAATGTGCCATCCTCAAGCCATGGCGTACAAGTACTTCCATCGGACAGACAATTTCCCTGATCTTAGGCAGAGGTCTTGAGATGTGGACCTGGAGGGAAGTTACTTCTCTTTGTTGGCCAAAAAGGCCCTTACAGATAGTTTAGTTTTAAACTAGGTTGTGTGTAGAGGGAACCTGAGCCTGTGTACCCATCTGTACTTGGCTCACCCTATGGATGAAACCTTCCTGTCTCATCAAGCCTACTTATTCCATCTGGTCCAGGGCTGTTGCAGAAATATTTCTCTGTGGATACTGGCATATCATCCCATACCCTTGCTAAACGTGAAAGCAGGTAAGGCTGATGCAAGCTATGTATTTTTCATTTGGGTCTGTTTTGCTTCATTCTGCATTGCAGGATAGACAACAGTCTGTCTTCAATTTGGATGAAATGTCACGAAAAGGAGCAGAGTGCAATGGATGTACAGTATGGCTAGGGAAGAACCAGTAGGACTTGAAGCAGAAAAGCAAAGGATCTGTTAAAGGAACAGACAATACAAGACAGGAGTAAAATAATGCAGAATAATAGTTCTGAGCTGGGTTCTGTTCTCCTTTACAGCCAAGCAGCCTTACTGGAGCACAGCTCTGCATTCAATGGGGCTGCATAGCTGCCATCAAGGAAGAATTTTTATCACTAAGGGCAAGGAGAAAGATCAGAATCAGAGGAATAATACTGTATGACTGGATAATCCAGCACTGCATTTATTATATACAATAGAAGTAAAAATAAAAAGGCCTAATATTTATGCAGGGAAAAACAAAATGATACTGCACTAATTCTCCCAGTCCTGCTCAGCTTGTTGAGATGACTAGTTTGTAAGGCAACACATGCATGTGAAAACTTGATTGTCAGTACACAAAAATCTGCAGACATGAAGCAGGCGATGTGGGTAGAGAGGAAAGATGATATTCAAATAACCTCCATCCATAAATATAACCTCCATCCTTTAGTAGATGGGGATGAAAACAGTGACAAAGGATTAGGAAAAGAGTGAGGTACTTAATGCCTTCTTTGCCTCAGTCTTTAGTGGTAGGACCAGTTGTTCCATGAGTACCCAGCCCCCTGAGTTATCAGATGGGGTTGGGGAGCAGAATGAAGCCCCCATAATCCACAGGGAAATGGTGAGGGAGCTGCTACAGCACTTAGACATACACAAGTCTATAGGGCCAGATGGGATCCACCTGAGGGCACTGAGGGAGCTGGTGGAGGTGCTCATCAAACCGCTTTCCATCATTCATCAACAGTTCTGGCTAACTGGGGAGGTCCCAGTTGACTGACACTCATCCACAAGAAGGGCCACAAGGAGGATCTGGGGAACTACAGGCCTGTCAGTGTGACCTTGGTGTTGGGGAAGGTTATGGAGCACATCATCTTGAGTGCCATCATGCAGCACGTGCAGGGCAACCAAGTGGTCAGGCCCAGTCAGCATGGATTTACAAAAGGCAGGTCCTGGCTGACAAACCTGATCTCCTTCTATGACAAGGTGACCCGCTTAGTGGATGAGGGAAAGGCTGTGGATGTTGTTTACCTGGACTTTAGTAAAGCCTTTGACACTGTTTCCCACAGGATTCTCCTGGAGAAACTGGCTGCTTATGGCTTGGAGGGGCATACACTTCACTGGGTAGAAAACTGGCTGGATGGCCGTGCCCAGAGAGTGGTGGTGAATGGAGTTAAATCCAGTTGGCAACTGGTCACAAGTGGTGTTCCCCAGGGCTCAGTACCGTGGCCGGTCCTCTTTAACATCTTTATCAATGACCTGGATGAGGGGATGGAGTACACCCTCAGTACGTTTGCAGATAACGCCACATTGGGCAGGAGTGTCGACCTGTTTGACGCTAGGAAGACTCTACAGAGGGATGCGGACAGGCTGGATTGATGGGCCGAGGCCAATGGTATGAGGTTCAACAAGGCCAAATGCCGGGTCCTGCACTTGGGTCACAACAACCCCATGCAGCGGTACAGGCTTGGGGAAGAGTGGCTGGAAAGCTGCCTGGCAGAAAAGGACCTGGGGGTGTTGGTGGACAGCCAGCTGAATATGAGCCAGCTGTGTGCCCAGGTGGCCAAGAAGGCCAACAGCATCCTGGCCTGTATCAGCAATAGTGTGGCCAGCAGGACTAGGGAAATGACTGTCCCCCCCTTACCTGGCACTGGTGAGGCCCCACCTCAAGTACTGTGTTCGATTTTGGGCCCCTCACTGCAAGAAGGACATTGAGGTGCTGGAATGTGTCCAGAGAAGGGCAATGGAGCTGTTGAGGAGTCTGGAGCACACGTCTTGTGAGGAGCAGCTGAGGGAACTGGGGTTGTTTAGTCTGGAGAAAAGGAGGCTGAGAGGAGACCTTATCACTCTCTACAGCTCCCTGAAAGGAGGTTGTAGCAAGGGGGAGGTTGGTCTCTTCTCCCAAGTAACAAGCAATAGGACAAGAGGAAATGGACTCACGTTGTGCCAGGGAAGGTTTAGATTGGATATTAAGAAAAATTTCTTCATAGAAAGTGTTATGAATCATTGGAACAGGCTGCCCGTGGAAGGGACATCCTCCAGAGCCTACATCAAGACAGAGATGTGCATGTCATGATGCTATATTGGTGTTATACCTACTAAACTTACCCATACTTGTTGCCATGCTTCTATTTAATTTAGAGAACAGGTGGCTTCACTGTTAGTATGCATCGTGGCTGAACAGGGAGATGATCTAAAGAGACAAGAAAAGAAAATGTGAAGGGAATGAGTTTTAAATGGTATGAAATAATCTGGAAATGTCAATAGCGGGTTTACACTCATCTTTCTTAACTATTGTGTGGAGATAATTCAGAAGATATATGCTGGTAGACAAAGAAATGCTTTGTATTTCTTAGGGAAAGGTGTACAGAATAACTATGCATCACGTGTTCTGAAAGGGTAATATAGTAATATAATTAACTGGAATTGTGTTGCCACTGTTATTGTACAATTCCTTACTAACTATACAGTTTTTGACATCTTCATTGCACAAGTGTTTTCCATTAGATGTTCTTCTAAAACTCAGACAGAAAGTATGAGAGGGTTGTATGTGTTTCAGAATGAAAACATTAATCATTTTGGAATTGATACAAACAGCTAGATCACTGTTTCTTTTTTTGCTTATGTTTTCTCCTTTAGGAGAATCATAGAATCATAAAATGGTTTAGATTGGAAGGGGCCTTAAAGATAATCTAGTGCCAACCCCCCTGCCATGGGCAGGGACACCTCCCGCTAGACCAGGTTACTCAAAACCCCGTCCAACCTGGCCTTGAACACCTCCAGGGATGGGGCACCCACAGCTTCTCTGGGCAACCTGAGCCAGTGCTTTACCACCCTCAAAGTGAAAAACTTCTTCCTAATGTTCAACCTAAACCTGCCCTCTTCCAGTTTGAAGCCGTTATCCCTCATCTTATCACTACATGCCCTTGTAAAAAGAACCTCTCCAGCCTTCTTGTAGGTGTCCTTCAGATACCGGAAAGCTGCTATAATGTCTCCCCAGAGTCTTCTCTTCTCCGGGCTGAACAACCCTAACTCTCTCAGCCTGCCTTCAGAGGAGAGGTGCTCCAGCCCTCTGATCATCTTCGTGGCCCTGCTCTGGACTTGCTTCAACTGGTCCATGTCCTTGTTATGTTGGGGACTCCAGAGCCGGATGCAGTATTCCAGGTGGGGTCTCACCAGAGCGGAGCAGAGGGGCAGAATCCCCTCCCTCGCCCTGCTGGCCACATTTCTTTTGATGCAGCCCAGGATGCGGTTGGCCTTCTGGGCTGTGAGTGCACATCGCTGGCTCATGTTGAGCTTCTCATCAACCAACACAACCAAGTCCTTCTCCTCAGGGTTGCTCTCAATCCATTCTCCGCCCAGCCTATATTTGTGCACGAGATTGCCCCAACCCATGTGTAGGACCTTGCACTTGGCCTTGTTGAACTTCATGAGGTCCACATGGGCCCACCTCTCCAGCCTGTCCAGGTCCCTCTGGATGGCATCCCTCCCCTCCAGCGTGTCGACTGCTCCATGCAGCTTGGTGTCATCAGCAAACTTGCTGAGGGTGCACTCAATTCCTACATCCACATTCCCAACAAAGATGTTACATAGTACCGTCCCAGTACCAACTCCTGAGGAACCGCACTCGTCACTGTTCACCACCTGGACATCAAATGGTTTAAATCAGCCAAATTGTAAAGGAAACTGCATCATATGTTATTTGCCATGTAGCATACTACCTAGTGCTTGTGTAGGCAAAAATGTTGGATCTGTTAAAAATCCAAGCTTATTCTTTCTTTCCAATTGAAAGGAGCCTGTGTTGCCCACGTCCCACAACGATTTTATGCTGCCAGATTGAGTATGCATTTCAAAAATTTCAAAATATACATATAGAGACAATATTTACCTCTCCTTTCTTGAAGATGGGTCTTGTGCCTGCACTGTCCCAGCAGAGCAAATCTGCAACGGGTGGTGGTGACTGTGCAGTGGGTGCTGCTCGAGCCCTCCATGTGGGACCAAGGGGAAACCTTGGGTTTGACCTGGGAATGTGGATTTGGCAATGGGTAACAGGATCACCGCCACTCCTGCTGCTGAGCTGGCTGTTGGCTTCCTTAAGAGTAGGGGTTTCATGCTGAAGGACAATGAACTGCAGTAACTGAGACCGGAGGTTACGAAAAAGTTGATCACCATGAGTAGTATCTGAATCTAGCAGGAGGAAAAACACTCCTTTTGGAGGAGAAAGACTTTATATCTCTCCTGGCTTTTTACTGTAAAAATGATGGTGTGTAGCATAACCAGTGTCAGCTCATTACCCAGCAACAGAGAACTCGCTATCCAAATTTGGAGGCACAGAAACACAGAGAAGGTTACCGTCCTCATCTCACACACATTAGTAGCTTAAAAAAAGATATGATTACCTGTCATGCACTCAGCAGTCTTTTCCTACCACAGGTTTTGAAAATAGGTCCTAAATGCTTCTGTCTCTACGATTGTTTTTATTGTATTTTTTTCAGCAGTCAAAAAAAAAAAAAAAAGAAACATCAGGCCCTGCTTTGAAATTTGCCTTTTCAAGAAATGGTTTCCACTCTTCCTAAAGTAATGTTTGATGAGAAATAAAAGCTGGAGAGTTACTTACAAAGCCTCTTACAAACCACAGGGAAATAGATATTCAGTGGTAATGAGAGGAAAGAAATTGCATGTTTCGTGCAGGCATTGGAAGTGACTTGTCTCTAGCAATGGAAATCTTCTCCCTGGTAAGGAGCTCGCCGGCAGAAGGTGGTCTATGCAGCAAGGTGTTTGCAGGTCTCCTTGCAGAGCTATCACTGCCCTGTCCAACGCAGCCGTCAGAATTTATCCTGCATTTCAGATAAATTCAGGGATGCTTGGGCACCATTGGCTGGCCAGGTGCAAACCCAGCTCTCTTTCTCCGTGTTGTGACTCATTCACGTGCCTGCCTTGAATGTCTGCTTTAGCAGTAGCATTCTTTTTTTCTTAGCTGTCAGAGTTCGCTGGCCTTGAAACCCACAGTGCTGTTTACTGCAGTGGAGCTGCTCAATCCATATGTAGCTTTCCTCTACCATAACCCGCACAGCCCCTCTGGGCATCTCTGCATGAGCTTGCTATAATTTTCTGATTTAGAGTTGGATAGAAAAAAGCAAAGAAAGCCAAAAGCCAAAAAACGGATTAGTTGGGGATTCACTGATAACTGGAACAGCAGATTGAAAATGGCTACAGCAAAGACATAAGAAAAGGAGTACATTAATTCCATAAAAACAATTCATTTCTATAATTCAAAAATGAAACTTCGTAGCTTTCACTTAGAAATGACAGTTTTCAATAATGAACTAACATGAATAACATAGCACGACATGATGGAGAATTTGTGTTCAGACTGAATTACAGGCAGCGATCGGCCCAGTGCAGGTTTTCCTGCCTTTGCTGAGTTGCCAAATATCTGAAAAGATGACTCTGTTTCAGGTCCACAATTTGTCCCCCTCCCTAAACATATTTCAGTGTGCCAGTGAGCTAAAACCACCACATTTTGCCCCTTTCTGCTGCAGACTCCTCACCATGCATGCCAAGGTTCTTGTGGCCCCATCCCCCCATAAGCCAGCTGCAAGTTTAATTCTGTTTCAGCCAACGGACCTGAAGTGCACCATGCTCCTTCGTAGATAGAGTTAATTACGAAATCTGTGGTTTCACTGATTCCTCCTGTGAGCTGTCCCCCAGCTGATATCCCTTACCCGATGTTGTAGGGTCACCATGACCTGGACTATCAAGGCGCCTCTGGATGTACTTTCAAGTGTGAAGGGCAAAGAGGAAACAAGGCTGGCTCCAAAGTTTTACAAACACTTCTGAAATCCTGTGACTCTTTGTTTCCAAGGAACATAAAGCTGGCAAGTGTTGTTTGTCTGAGAGCTTCTCTCTGCAGGCTTCCCTGACTCATCTGGAGTTGTGATTCTAACAAAATGCTCAACAGGGAAAAAATGCTTTGTTTAGGATCAAATGCAGCACAATGGCTGTTTTTACCGTTTTCTTTTGCTTGCTTTTATTTCACACAGGTGATTTTTTTCCTTTCATGAAGATGTCAAGTGCATCCGTACTCCAGGGACCCCTCTGGCAGAGGGAGCCCAAATTACGGTCCCCCATAGGACCTTAGCACCCTGGTCCTGGTCTCCATCCCCACTACTTGCTCTGCGCACCCCTGGGAGGTGGCGCAGCAGAGGCATCTGGGGGCACTTCAGCAGCAGAAGAAAGGCCATCTTTGAACGCGGGGATCAGGCAAGTCTGAACTTGGGCTGTTTTAGCTGCTACAAAGCCCTCTGAACAGGCAGCTGGACCAGGGCCAGACCAGCCTCGGCAATTACGGGGCTGGTAGTGCTCATGGACTGACCAGGTACTGGTGTACTGATGGCAGCACTGAAAGCACTACTAATTACACGTCATACGCAGCATGTCTGGTTTGCCACATTTGTGGCCATAACCAAAACCGCCAACATTTTGCCTGCCTCCCAACTTGCTATCTCAGATAAAGCTTGGCTTTTATGGTTTAGGCATGCTTCCCAGATGATTTCACGCCGCTCTGGATAGGTTTTGCCATTACCGTCCTCCCAAAGAGACTTTGCAACACTAGGAAATAATTGAAATTGTAGGCATTTGATAGAACAATGTCTTAAAGTAGGTCTATGCTGGTCAAGCTCTGTATCCAACCTTACTCCTCCTCAGTTGCTTCTCTTGTAGCACTGCCGGATCAAATATCTTGGCATGAAAAGAACTGGATGAAGTTTTTCCTTTCCAGAAAAGAGAGAGAGAAAGTAAGAGAGGAAGGAAGAGAGGAAGAGGAAGAGGAAGAGGAAGAGGAAGAGGAAGAGGAAGAGGAAGAGGAAGAGGAAGAGGAAGAGGAAGAGGAAGAGGAATTCACATTTTATGAGCTCCTACCCTTAAAGGTTCTTGAGAATGGGGATTGTGATCCCCCAGCTCAGCCCTTGTCCCACCACAACAGCCACCCTCTGGTACACAAGTCAGTTGGCAGCCACTCTAACAAGGACCCTCTCCCCACAGGTGGTCTCAGATTTACTCCCATTTGTACTTTTGTGCTACTTATACAGAAACACAAATGCTTTTTTTCTTATCATGTTCTGTTTTAGATTTCAAACTTGTCTGAAAGGATCATCATGGGGACCCCCACCTCCTAAAATACTCATCCTCTTGCAAAGACAAATGTGTTTTTCTATTTCTTTTTTCCTTCGTTTTTTATTTCAAATGCAGTTGATTTCAGGACTAAGATTAGCCCATGGCCATTTACCAGACAGACTGTACATTGTATTCATGCTTTTCAGTGTTGTTGCCTCCCTAGTATCACCATGGTATGCTGCGTTAGCAATAATATTTACCATCTTGTCAGTCGGTTAGTGGCAACAGGCTTAATGGAACCAGTCATTTGTTATTCAGCACAAATCACAGTCATTGAGAAATCAAGCTGGGAGATGCTTATTTACTGAACTTTTATTATCCGAATGCGCATGGGCTTTTAGAAAAAAATGTATAAAACTTGTGAGTTTGAATAGTGAGCATGAGATGGAGGAAAAAAAGAGCTATTTATACTGATTCTTTCGAATGAAGTCTTACCCTTTTTTGCCTGTGTAAAAAGGACGCAAATGTAATTTGCTTATTCACAATTTAAGGTCCTTTTCATGCTGTTAGAACAGAGTAAATAAGGACTCCGGGTCAGCTGTGTTTTACCTCTGTACTAGTAAACTTAGATTAATTCTGTATGGCTAAGACAGTGTATATAATATCACAATACTGTTGTGAACCTGAAAAGAAAGATTTGTGGGAATGGCATTGGCAACTAATGCCTCCAGAGAAGAAAATGTTTTCTTTTGTTGTAGAGTATTAACCTCTAGAAAGACATATCAACAATGAAATACTCTCTTCTCCTACCACAGCCCCTTTCTTTTTTAGTGCAAATAAACACAGCACAGGTGTTCAAAAGATTGTTTCCAGCTCTGAAAGTGCCAGAGGAACTCACTGAAAATTCTGATATTTCACCAGACAGTGACCTGAGCATGGTGGCCTTTTTATTTGGGATTTTTTTCCCTGTGGCTTGTTTTCCTCTCTTTTCTGGGGGGGGAATGGGCAGGGTGGGGGGAGGCAATACAAAGCAAACTTTGGAAAAATATTTAATTTTACTTTATAATTAATGAAACGAGGCCAAAGGCAGTTAAAAAAATACCCAATGCCAATGCATTAAAAAAAAAAGTAAAAAAGAGCCACATGTATGGTTTGTTAAGTACAAAAATAGAATAAAATATTTTAGCCATCCCTTCTGACAGGATTGCTTTACCACGCTTCATAAATTTTTCTTAGCTGATAGCCCTGTGTACGACTCTTCGGATAACACAGAGCTACCAGATTTTCTCCTATACTCTGGGCTCCAGCTAACAGAGCTTTGCCAGTAGCATTCACAGCACCTCAATGCCCTGGTTTGTCGGCTATTTTAATTTAAAGCATCTGTGAGGCTTCTTTCAGCCCTGCTTTGATAGCTGTAGGGTTAGAGAAATGTCACAGTATCTTGGGCTACCAGAAAAGCCCTGGGACAGACACACGCAAAATGCTCCTTTCCCACTTCCCAGAGATTTTTGCATGCACCCACCCCCGGCAACAGCCCTGGTGACCCACACACCAGCCTCCCCGCGGTGTTCAAGGCACCAAAATGACACCCACACTGTGTCAGGCAAGGCAGGGGACTTTTGGGACATCTCGCACCCCCTGAGAGAGGCTCTCAGCAGTGGAAAACTGAAGGGCACCCTGATTCATGATGAGTCACCAAAGATGAGCAGTAGTGCCAGTCCCTGGTGGGGTTTCAGGTCTCATCTCCAGCCCCCTTCCACCCTAGCCCTCACAGGGTCACCCCTGCCCTCCCCAACCTGCTGCTGGTCCTCCCTGCCCCTGGCGTTACAGTCCCTGCACACCCGCGGCAGGGCTGCGGCTCTCCAGGACTGCAAAGAGAAGGGTCTGCCTTGCCTGCTGGGGGGGTGGGGGGCGACCTGGGCTTACACCACTGTGGGTCTACCACCCAACCCTGGAGAGCAATCGCTGTGTGAAAAGGCTTTTTCCAAAGGGCTGTTTCCACCGGTACATTCTGAACTTGCATGATGTGAAAATGCGCTTCAGAATATATTCTCACGTTTCCAGTGATTACCAGTTTGCAGGGAGCTGTAAGCTACAAATCCTATGCAAATATCTATTCAGCTCCAGCAAACACTGAGAGCCCTTGGACAATTAGGGCTGCCCAAAAGAAAGAGAATAAAACCATTACTGACCACATTTCTTTTCTTTTCTTTTCCTTTTTTCCCATGGATATGTTGCGGATGGGGATATGGAGAGGGCGTGGGGAGGGAGGGAGCTTTACCATTGCTGAAACTAAAGGGAGACGAGAACCATGAGTGCAGCTGAATCATCTGCAAGTGAAATGCTGCACCGCTTGCTTGTTAGGATGAACATGCAGCAGGATAGCGTGCCGCTGTGCGCTGCGCAGCATCAGGAGTTGCTAGGTTACCCCCAGCATCAGGAATTCAGGGAACAATGTACTTACATCTTTTTCAATTTTGAAAAAAAAATAAAATAGGTATTGACATAAAATACAGTGTGGCACCGAAGCAATTTCGTAGTGGAGAGATCAGAGGAAAGGAGCCTTTCATCTTGGTGACAGCGGTTTACTTCTGGTTGTGACTTACGGAGGGCAGCGGAGGGATGGCTCGCCGGGGTGCCCATCTGTGGGAGGATGCTTGCAGCTCCTGCGCCCCAGCAACTCCTGCCCCAGCCCCGCATCCCAAAGCCAACGGGCAGCTGCTGCTCCCAGCCACATCGGCTGGTCCTACAGAAACTCCTGACAGCCCCCGTGATGTATGGGACTCGAACTGGGGGCAGGGAGGGTGGGAAATAAGCCACCCTTTCATGATGGAAACAAATCTGACAGGTCTAGCGGAGGCTCTCATCTTACTGGTGTTGTGCCTTGAGCTTTATTATCATTGTTGTTATTATCATCATTCGCCTGTTCATAGATAATGTCATAATTTACAGTCAGGCATTGTGCACGCTGGATGATTGATGTCGCCTGGGCATGAATAACCCTTTCTATAGGATTAATAATGGATCTTCAGTGAGAAAATGGGGTAGGGAGGGGGAAGAGTGGGGGAACTCCCTCATAAAGGCAGCCTTTCCTTGGATGCTCTGCTCAAGGCAATAAGATCAACTTCCTTGAGCCTGTGCCCTGTGCTCCTGTTGTCCTAAAACAATTGCTTGGTGAAGGAGAAAATATGATGTCTGCAGAGCAGGAAGACAGAGGTACCCGCCAGCGTTCCCCTGTGCAGACATGGCAGGGTGCTTGGTGGGTTATGAAGGAGAACTGTCTTGCACCACCAGATCAGGTTGTGGCACGGGCTGCACCGCCGTGCAAAACAGACTGCATTTTTGATGTTACAGATGCACCACTTCTCGGAAAAACATAAGGTCACCGCCACCGGATCCTCGTTTGGCTGCTATTCTTTAGGGATCAGAGAGGGGAGGACACAATGTCCCCCTTCCTCAATCTTACTTTAAAAAACCCCAAACCATGTTTCTATGCCAGGAGCACATTCGTTTCAGTCAATTGCAATGTCTCCCAAAACAAACAGGCTACCATAGAAAGCACATGCTCTTTTCACCTTTCTGTCTAAAGTTGCGTGCATGTCCTTCAGCAGCCCCACCAACACTTTTGTGTGGGGCAACGATGGAGGAAAGAGCAGTCTGCTTGCAGTGACGCTATGCTGCAGTTAACCCGACATCTCATTATCAATTTATTAAGGCAGCTCGGACCACGATGGCTGAGCTACAGGAAGGCCTCTTTTTATTGTTGATGCTTTTCACATCCATCTTTTCAAATCGTCAGCAGATTTTTATATTCCGCAAAAATGAATATGAATAGAGGTTGTATTTTTGTGGATGGATTCTGATGACACCATAAATTACAAGGGCAAGCCCTGAAAGGTTTGCAAAACCCCACCGCAATCCAAGGGTAAAATTATATTTTGTAATTAGTACAAGATGAATTTCAAAGTTATCAGGACTTTACCTTCATTTACTGAATCTGTGTATCTTCAGTTTCTGCAAAACTACACTTACATTAGCGGAATTGTCAAAAAATTATTGGATTCCTAAAATAGACCTGAATTTACTTACAGAAGGGATTCTTCATAGGTATAGGCATAGGTTTTAAAGGTAGGTATATAGGTATAGGTTTTAAAGTCCTGTCAGGATACCCTCTGATCCATAGTGCTGGCTAAAGCCAGAGCTGACTCATCTGTACCTTGCCCGATACGAGTTTTCCTAGCTTTCTCTCAAAAATGACTCATGGATGGTATTTCAGTACTTCCCAAGACACAACTCAGATTCTAGTGTTTAACTCTCCTCACTGTCTGTTAGGTTTTCCTGATGTTTAACCTCAGTTGTGCTTTTTATAATGTGAACTCATCATTCCCTTCTAATTCACAGCAGACAAAAAAGAGAGTTTATTCCTCTTTTTTTTCCCCCAAGCTTTTGGCACATTTAAAGAATATTATCAGCTTCCTTTTAGTCACCTCTTCATCAAACTAAGCTAATTCTCATTTCCTTCTGCTTTCCCTCCTAGCTCATGTTTTACAGAGCTGATGAGACTCACTACCAACCTCTGCATGTACATCCCCTCCCATAATCTTTCTTTCTCCCATGCAACCTTGCAAATCACAGTTTCCAGCCGGCCTTTAAATACTAATGGCATGTGCTCAGCTGAAGAAAATCAATGTTGCTACACAAATAGAATCAAGTTGACTTGAGCCACAAGTTACTATTATGATCTGTAAAGTGGGTGCAAAAATGTATACATGCTTGACAAGTTCTTTGAATTTGCATAAGAAAGCTCTGCAAAAGTAGGTGTTACTACTTTTTCTCTGCTGTCGCTAATCATCACCATCATTCTCCACCTCTAGAAGAATTAACCCAAATAAGCATCATTAGACAATGATGAAAAGAAATTGAAACACAAACCCAAAAAATAAATCTTCATACGTGGACTTCATTTGGGTTGTTTACTTTGCATTTTTTTTCTCAGTTCACACGATGCTGTATTTTGCAATATTGGTCATACCCATTCCTATTAGACAATGCCTTATGCCCCTTTTCTCTTGCGTGTGTCAGATGCCCACCAGCTCTACACTGAGGGAGAAAAGCCTGCTTAGATAATTAGGTAAGGCAGCAAGACTTGAAGAATCAACTTCAAACCTCACCTGAAAGCGGTGGTGATATTGACACAGGGTGGATAGGAAGAGCTGTGCACTGCCTTCAGCCATTGCTTACTCATCAGGGCCAGAAGACAGCCAGCTACAGAACTGAGACTTCCCAGTGGTGGAGGGAAGTTCTCCTCTACTCAGCCACCCCAAGACAAACCAAAAATGCACTGTTTTTTTTTCATAGTAAAGATAGATTAGAATCACATTACTCTGCCAGAACTTTCCTTGGAACAGCATTGCTATAAACCTTTCCCACCTCAAGAAAGAATACCAGTATTGGCAGTTAAGACTGCCAATTTATGTCACATAATTCTGGGACAACACCCAAAAATAGACAGACACTGAAAACATCTATTTTTAATCCCTTGATGTATTACTTACTGTATCTTCTCCAGTACTGGCTTAATCTTTCTATTCATCAGATAAAAGGTAATTTGAAAACATTTTCTAGAAAATGGAACATCAAATTATAGCCTGGAGTACAGAAAATCAAATTATTTTTTAATTTTAAAATACTTTTATTAAGAACTTAAATTATCTTGCAACATTAAAATTTTAATAACATAACAGAATTACAACCCCAAGTTTTAACAGAAATGGGATTTGTGTTGCTTGATTTCTGGGACTTTTTTTGTTTTTTAATGGTTTAAAAGCGCCTTTCTAGTCTGAGAAAAGCATTTGTAAAAATGGTATCATGGGATGCACATTTTTCAACTCTCTCTCTGACTTCCAGATCCAAATCTGGTAACTTTAAAAGTAAAAACATTTCTTTTCAACTCCTGTTATATTAATGTGTTATGCTTCTTGTCTGCAAAGTGCTTGACTTGTTCTTTGCAAGGAAGATGTTATTCAAGGCAGATGAAGGAAAAGGATTAAACTTTCTTGCACTGTGATGTTGACTACTCAGTTCTGTGCCTTTTATTTCCTTAAATACCTGTGGTTTGTGAAGCAACCATATGAGTCAGTTTAATCTTTGGCATCTGCAAAGCGTTTACCGTGTTTGTAGCCAAGCTGCAGTACTTCATGTTCTTCTTCAAAGAAGTCCTAGGTGTAAGGTGAAGGATTTGTACATCTTAAGATTAATCGAAGCCTTTGTGGTGTTTGGGGAGAAGTTTCTGAGGTGCACTCCACAGGACAGATCCTCACCGCTTTTGTTTTACTGTTGTCAGAGGGTCACAATTTTCTTCTGGTACAACAAAGAACAAAACACCAAGGCTACCTATGCCGGGAAGTCATCTCCTCCATGCTATACGCTTAACTCACCTGCCCTCTCATCCTCCTTTACCTAGCACCCTGATCCGTATAAACAAGCTGGAGGCATTTTGCCAATGGTAGTTTATAGGGGAAGCGCTTTTCTCCTGCGATGCAGGAACATTCAAGAGTGAGCCAACAGCCTGGCCCGATGCCTCTCCTCACCCACGCCCACCACCTACGCTCATCTTCCTCGTACAAAAGTCCAAACAAGGACATGCCTGAATGCGGTGTTTAATGAGAAGGATACAAAATGAGTACGAGCTATCCTACCACAATGGAGAATGACTCATTAACTCCATCGTCTCCAAAACCAATTAACGCTAAGCTAAAATTAGGACATGTCACATTATGGATGTGTAGCGAGAGGATTACAAGTCAAATTGTCATCTTCCTGCCTTAACCTGCAAGTGGCCCTGTCATATTTGGGAATGTGACATCAACACAGCTAGCCCCAAAGCCAGTTAAACCAAGCTAAGAAAGCTAAGCTTTCCTTTCCAAACCACTCTCCATCACACTCTTAAGAGAAGATGCACAAGACCTGTTCCCTGACTGGTGTGCTATGCAAACATACGCTGTGCAGACAAAGTGGACTTATGGCAGCACCATTGCTGAAGGAGCCTCTGAACACCATCCAAGGGCAGAAGCTGGAGGGAACAGACAGATTTGTGTATCAAGAGATGTTCCACCCTCCCCTCCTACCTTACCCAGTCCCATGCCACCCACCGGCCACCTGCATGTGACACCAAAGGTCCCCTTCCAGACAAAGCAAAACCACACTTGTCCTCCTGCCGAAAGCTACCAACAGCTGTGAGAGCAATGGCCAGATAAACCTTTTCAACAAAGAAATCTACTATATCGGCCAGTAATGCATGAACAAGAACGTGCTTCATCTTTTTACTTTGGATCCGCAATGAGTAAACAAACACAGCACCTCACCCAGACCACCAGCAGGCTTAAAATGGAGATTTCCAGTTTAGAAATGTGATTGAGTTTGCCTTCCAGTTCTAAACTCTCAGCTTTCTCGCTGCAAAAGTCAACAAGCTTACCTAGCAACAACACACAAGCTGTGCCTGCTCATAAACCACCCGAATGCGGCCTTTCTGGAGCAAACAATTACAGTATTTTGATTATTGGAATGTGTCACGCTCACTCAGCATGAGTGCCCTACAGAGATGAGCCTAAATACTTGTCCGCATGCATCTGACTACACAAGGTGCGCGTGCAGAATTTGCTCTTTCATTTCGGCTGGAAAGATGGTTTCATAACGCTATTCATCAGCTCCTGAAGATTTCCAGTCCCTTTGCTGTCAAGATTGTGCACATTGTTCCTCCGTTTAAGAGGCATATGTTAGCATCACAACTGCGCCAGCATTGCAGTAATACCAGATCCTCTGAAACAGGCTTAAAAATAAAAACCTAGAAAATGTAGGAAAGAAAATGTATGTAAAGATACACAGTGCAGCTCTCCTGTGGTGAGTTTATTAAGTTTTTCAAAAGCAATAGGAAATACCAGATACTAGATGGCCCAACAGTGACTACAAAGCAGTAATCCATGTGAAGGGCTCTGCTCATGTCATGAGCAGTGAAAGCACAGCTCCAGAGGTTTAAGCTGAGAATGAATTCAGCTGCACAGGTCAAAACCAAGAATTAGGTTCCCATTCTAATTATACCCAGTGATGTTTCCCCCTCCCATCCCACCTCAGGAAAAAATAAATGAGAAAAAATAAATACAACATCACAACATAAAAAAAAATAACCCAACCCACAAGTGGGAAAAAGGCTGTTCCACCATCTTTTCTAGTTTTCCTGTTTGCAAATCCTAACTCTGGACCACTTCTCACTTACTTTAGGTAAAGAAAAACACCTTCAGGACATGCTGGAGCAAGACAGAAAGCCTGAGTAACTTGATTTACCTCGTGGTGCTCCTCAGCTCCAGGGCTGGCTCTGCAGTAGGTGTAGCACTTAGTGTATAGTAACAGCAGTGGGCAGAAGGGGCTCCAGATGGGCTGATCTACCCAGATCCTCTGGTGGGTCTCACAGCTTGTGATGCTGAAGCTTGACAGATAACAGCACCCAAAGCAGATAGCAAAAATCCACATCTCCACACCTGTAAGCACTCCCTTTTCTGCTGGGTATTGTATGGCTCAATATAAGACAGTATGATTTACTAATGGTGAGCGATGTACGTAAAAAGGGTGGGAAAGGAAGTTGATATACCACCGCCCCATCACAAAATGGAGATAGGGCAGTGATTGCTTGCTGGTGGAAAACACCTTCAGGCTGCCTGAAGACTTGTTGGAGGAGCAGCTCAGAGCTCTTCCAGGGGTGTGCTACAGCCCAGCCAGGATTCATGGCTATCTGAATTTCTGAAGGACAATAACGGCCACATTTTTCTTAAAAATGAGGCGTGGGTTGTGTGCTCAAAAGTAAGTATGTTGTTGAGACCCAGGGTTCATGCACATATTTAGGGATGCTCTCCTTAGAAAGGAACATGGGTCATGTAACACACCCGCCAAATATATGCATCCAGTTTTCATAAAGATTAAATGTGAAAACCGAAATAAAACAGACAAAAATTTCTCAAAAGCCCGCCATTTTGGTGTAGTTAGTGGGTTATATTTGGGTTTTGAACTTCAGAAATCACTTCTTCTGAGCTAGCAACCTGCTCTGAAGTGCGAGAGTAACGAAAGCAAAACCAGCATTACCCTTCGGCTTCTGAACTCGCCCTGCCCCACATCTGCAGCAGAAAATATCCGCACTCAGAGGTTCAGGGATTCAAAAGTATTTTAGAGAAATTTCACCCAAATCAGCAGAAAATGTGTACCAGCCATAAAGACTGTGTTGGAAACCTCGACCCAGTGCCACACCTTCGTGTGCACTTGAACACAACTGGAAGGTTGTCATGTGATACCCACGAAGTGCACTCTCAAATGCAGAAAAGCAGGGTGTGTAGGAACAGCTAAAGTCTCTTATTGGACCAACAAATACTGTGGGAAAAGATAAAGAGGTGTTGGGCTCAAAGTCCTTCACTTAGTTACAGTAAAAAGCAGAAATATCCATTCTTGCACCACTTTCTGCAGCCAAGTTCAAGGCATAAATGATGACGGAATGTAATGAAAATTATAGTGGTGGAAATCTTACGAAAAGTTACATTAACAAAGACAGGGCTAATGGGCAGAAATACTATATACAGCGGCCAAGTCAGTGCCACCTTCCCACACTTTACATTCTGCTTCAAATCTATAAAACTAAACAAAATAAAGTCTATCCTTCACAAGAAAAAAAAANAAAAAAAAAAAAAAGCCATGGGACAGTTTCTGTTTGCAGGAAATATTTAAAATTCAGACCAGAAGGTACTAAAGAAGTAGTCAGGAAAGCAGGACGAATTTGGAGGTGTTGAGACTCAGCAATGGGGTCAAGGATGCTGAAAACAAAACACGGGAGGGTGATTGTGTGAGAGGAGGAGAAATGAGCTCTGTCTATCGGTTGGGAGATGTAGGACAGCATCCTGCCTGTGCACCAAGGGGAGGGCAGAGAGGGATCAACAGGGACACCAGAAGAGGGATCGGTATGAGATGGAGAAGGTTTTAAGAGGAAACAGGGAAAGAAGAGACACGACACGAGTGGGTGGCCAAACAGATGAGTCAAGGAACCTGAACCAGAGAGGGCTTTGGAAATCTCAAAGTACAACAGGGGCTGAAATTAGAAAGAGAAAGGGCAACAAAACAAATAGAGGGAAATAAGGGGTAAGAGCTCCTTTCAGATGGTGCCAATCCTTCTTGCAGGGAGTTAATAAAATCCTAAGCAAAATAAAAGAGACGCAGAGGTGGAGAAGAAAGAAAAAGAGGAGAGATGATATTTTAAGCAAAAATCTGAGGTGGCAAAGAGCTTTTACAGATTAGAAATCTCTGGGCAGATAAGAGAGGAGAAACAGAAGGGCCTGGCCAAGGAGAAGATAGGGCTGGAAGGAAAAAAGGTCAGTCTCACAGCAGAGAGAGAGCCATGTCAGAAGGGAGGACATGTCCCCGATGTCCTTCACACAGCAAGAACACGGGCCAGGAATACTCAAAGCTGAGAAAAAATCACAGTTGTTGACACCAGCAGTAGCACTGGTCCCTGCTCTTCTTCCCCACTGCTTTGATATTCCTCAGGCCCTCATGGGGGCTTGTTTTAATCCATTTTTCTTTCCAGCCCTAATCCCTTCTCCTCTCAATCTGGTCGTGGCAGCAGTGACAAAGGCATATTGAGTATTGTCCCCCACCAGCTGTGCAGCGGGTGGCTGAAAAGGAGAAAGAACCAATGGAGCTCACACAGGGCGGGGGGGGGGGAGGGCAAAAGATTTTTGCCTATGAGGATTTATCTCTCTGCCTCTTCTGAGCCACCCAGGGACAGAAAATATCAGTGCCCACTAATCTGAAGCCACTGGCATCATCCGCACCGCAGGGGCGGAGGTCTTGGCAGCATCCATCATGGGGGAGAGCACACAAAGGAGAAGAAAGTGGGCAACAATGGGAGTACGGAGCCAGGGCTGCTGCAGGAGAGGGGGATTTTCGGAAAGACTCCTGTTGAGGCGAGGCATGAGGTTCTGCTTCTGAAGGTGGGAGTGGGAAGCAAACCGCAGCCATTTCCCGTAGGCACTCACTTCAATCATAGCAGAATAAAGACGTCTGCAAGAAGTGGCCACACACCTGTGAAAAGCCCTCTGTGAATCTCACCGCTGTTTGCTCTGCAGTTGGAGAAATACTCGGCTTTGATATCAGAACTGGAACAGCCTGCAGAAAAACAGGGCCTGAATACCACTTCCACATTCGTCCTCTTGGATCGGGATGCAGTAAAGAGGCTGCACATTTAAAAGACAATATAAAGTGACATATTTCTAATAACTGCTGAAATTGTTTTAATGCTAGAAAGTTGAAACCGTAGGCATCGATATCCACATTCTTGAGTTGATATCAGGGTAAATAGAGAAATTTAATTGTTTTCAGATGTTATTCACTTGGGATGCCTGTGCACATTTTACAAAACAAACCAGAGATGTGCTTAAATAGGTGAGTAAAACATTAAAATTAAACACCTGAGCACTTTTTCTGCAAGTACTTTTTCAAATGGCCCAGAGAACTTTACACAAGAGCCTCTGCATTTGTTTCCTGAAGGCAATGATATTTCCTCAGCTCATCCAGCAGTCTGGTCAGGTACTGCTGAGTCAACCTAGTTCTGGGATTCTCCTGCCTTGTTAAGGCTGCGCACAGGCCTCGAGATGTCATTATTTCGCTGCTGTGGCATTGCAAAAAAAAAAAAAAAGTCTTGCTGGTTTACTGCAGTTTACAAGTAAAGGCCTAAAATCCCTTAGCACCATGTTTGCTGTCTTTAATTCCAGGGCTGAAATGCCAATTCGTTTGCAGAAGTGGTTTCTCTTTCGTGCTGTGATGTTATTTCTCTCTGGTTCAGGTACCCTCACAGTTATCTGAGGGCTCTGAGACACTGAATTTCATAAAGCATTGAAACCTAATTCTATTTTCTGCAGAGCTATCATGGAGCGTCAAGCCTGTCTTACTGAGGCTTACACCACCACCGAATTCAAAAGCTGTGACTTGCAGAAGATCTGCTATGCATGTAGTATACAGAAACCCTTCAGGTGCCTCGCCATTTCTGCTGGTTTCTCTCTCATACCTCACATTCTGATAAGTGTATTAACATCCCAAAGGAATGTCTTCAAAGGGACATTTTGGCCTACCAAAACCACAGGAGAATATGATTACCTTCTGGAAATACACGCGCAAGTTGGGGAAGAAAGAGTGAAGAAAGCCACACAAGCAAAAGGAAGTGCTTTGCACAGAATATAGTGGATATAAACCAAGCATGAACGAACTTAGACCAGAAATGTGAGGATAATCACAGAAATCATCTTCTGGGTGGGCTATCTTACAGGAATTGTGGAGGAAACAAAAACAAAAAAAAAAAAGCCCAACTGACCTAAGGCTTGATAGGTGTTTTCTTGGTACTACATCAGCTTAAACATGCTTCAGTATCAGGGTGATGGCCTTAATGATTCCCATCTCATAAAAGGATCCGCTCCCAACCTTTTATGTTTCTCTGAGGATAATTGTGCTCTACTCAAAACATGAAAATATGATGTCTACTGTCAAACATTGCTGAATCCCTGTCAAAAAAGCAAATCCTCATTCAACTCCAGCAAGAGGAAGCAGAATCAGATGTTGCAGGTGTGACTGCTACATTACCAAAACTTAGGCTCATTTCTTTAAGCATTTCAAGGATTTGGGGTAAATTCTGGTGAAAAAAAACCCTTTCTGCTGTTCCCTTTTGATAGCAAGACCTGGGTCATGTTCACTTTAGTGCATGAGTCATACTGCTGACAGTGACGTGTGGCTCCCCCAGTATGATCATCCCTCACCAAATCTGACTCCTCCTAGGCACAGATGTAAATTCAGCTGGGCACCAGCAGAGACATGACACCAGGTCTGAAGGACCCTCCACCTGATGCTCTCTACCATGCCAACCATGCTTCCCTCCCAGGAGGAGGATTAAGTGGAAAGAAAGGAGAACACAGAAATCTGCGTGTGTCTGTAGGCACCTGTTGAGGCTTTTTTTGTTAACACTGGGTAAGAAAAGGCTTTTCATTCTGCTCAAATATTTGAACCTTGAAATCACTAAACACATTTGAGGATGAAGGGATATGGAGCAGAGTCTGAGGGTTTTGTGGAGCAGCTGGAGAGAAGAGTCAAGCTTCAGTTACCTGTTCTTTCTCTTTTGAGTAAGGTTTTGTTTCTTTTGCCACAGTTAATGTAAAATATCATTACTGTTTATGATCACTATGACTAGATCTTACAACCATATGGAGGGAAATCTTTTAAAGTCAGTTTTGTACTTACTACTGAAAAAAAAAAAGAAATTCACCTCCCAGGAGATGTCAAAATAATGAAATCTCCCTTCTCTTTTATTTTTTTCTGAACACTCATTATTCACACTTTGTATTAAACTCATTTTCTTCCATTATTTCATCAGCTGTGTCTCCAGATGAAATTTAGAGTAGTAGTAAAACATTAGTTGCATTTGCCATTAAAAGATGCTAATATGAGTATTATTTAATTACAAAAATAACCTAGCGTGGAAATGAATACTTTTATTGAAGAGACCATTTTGAATAATTTTTATTCAAAAAAAGCTCGACATTGTATTGTACATGAGCACGAGTGCAAAGTGCTTTTAGAGCCCAAAATAAAATGTGTTTTATAGTAATGCATTTGTAATGCAGAAGAATTATTCTCAGGCTCTGGTCGTTATTACAAAAAAAATAAGTAAGTGTCAAGATGATGTGTGAAAAACCCAGGTGATGACAAACAACTTAGAAAGTAATTATTGCCAGATTGATCCTGCAACACTGCCCAGGTAAAAAGTGCAAAACACACCCAAATTATACCGCTCAAAGGGGGAAAAGCAAGGTTTTTTTAGACCATTCCTGTGAGCTCATCCTGCGGTCCCGTCCCTTGCCTTGCACCGCTCCCGAGACGCGTCCGCACACCGACCCGCAATCTGAAAAAAGTAAACTTTCGGGGCCGTTTACGGCCGGGAGCTTTCCCGTCCTTCCTCCGCAGGGCACCGGGAAATCTCCTTTCCTCTCCCCATCCCCGACCCTTTTGCGGGGCGAGGGGGTCCCAGGGCGCCCACCCCCCTTCCTTGCTTAGTTCTGCCGTGCGGCTCCCTCCGGGCAAAAGCAAAGGGGAGCGTTTGCGGGCTCCGAGGATGCTCACGCTGAAGACAATCAGCCTAGAAACAGTCTTTTTTTTTTTTT
>VUYV01000236.1:1055799-1096836 GCA_008711295.1 Anarhynchus alexandrinus | reverse complement strand
TTTCTTCTTTTTTTTTTTAATAAGACTGTGCATAACCATGTTTGGCTTACTGCCACTTTTGTCTTTGAACACTGCTCTCCTAGTTACACCCTAAACAGGTCAGATGTCTCAGAGGCTACACATAAAAACCAAACGGTCAGTGCCTCACTCCCAGCACTTCAAAATTCTAACTGTACAGAGCACGGCATATCTGTAATCACGCGTTAATTCATAAATGTGTTCTTAATAAAAGTCCTCCAAAGAGGAAACTCTTTAGACTCATTATTATGGGTAGAACTGAGTGAATTCCAAATACAAAATTAATTTGAATACTGGTGGTTTGGGGATTTTGTGGGGTTTTTTTCCCCCTCTTGTATGAAAGTTCCCACCAACTTTGAGGGAAGCACATTGCTGACACTCGCTTCCAGCCAATCCCCAAGAAAACAAGTACACAACCCCGAACAGACAAACATGAGTCTTGCTCACCATGAGGATTCAGACGAGGAGGTTTATGATCTTGGGTTTATACTCATTCATAAGACAAATGCAATTTGTATCACAGCTAAGACGAAGTTGGATTTCAAAAGTCAAAAGCAACCCACAAAAGGGAAGACACAGGTCATTCTAAATGTGTAATGCTGAACAAAAAAAATTTAAAAAAAAATAAAATCAAGATTTTGCAGAAAACTTACCATAAATTTGTTAGGAAATTTTACTTTGCTCTGTGTAATATTGAGTAGGAAATACACTGTTGATAGTATATGTGAATGTTCCTCATTATTTCAAGGCAGAACATTTGTATTATAAAACCGCAACTTTCAGGCATTCCCGCCTGACTAGGATGGGCAATTGAGATTGCTAAGCAAACTGAACCATTCTCATGCTGCTTTGCAAAATGAGGAGAAAAATCACGGGAAAGTATGCACAAAAGCTGTGATTTACACTCAAAATAACCCAATCATGTCATCACAGAGAGGAGAGAGTTCCTCTACAATGTCTAAGACCACTTTGAATAAGAAAGTAATTCCACGGCCATAAGAGTTAGTAAGAAAGTGACAACTTAGTATGCTTTTATTTTTTGTAAGTGTACTAGGGCTTCTCCTTTTTTTTTTAAATAGCAAGCCTTTTCTGATCTCAGTTCCACAAACTGTTTGGTCTTTAAATACGTGAGAGTGAAATGCTTCTTCTTTTTCCACAGCCTGGGGGTGATGTGCCTTGGACGTGACTGATGCCCCCACCAGCACTGGGATATATTTATTACGGTAGCGTTGCGGCGATCCCCTCCGTTCCACCTGGGCCAGGATGAGGCGGTCTTCAGGATGGTGCTGCTGAACAGAAATGTTGATATTAGCAGAGGGAGCTTTACAAGGAACAGCACCAACACATGGAGAGGGGGGGGAAGGGGAACCTAGGGAAGATTACAAGAACATTTATAGGTTGTGCATACGACCGTACTAAAAGCCCTACGAAACTCACTACAATGCCGCTTGAGTCACTAACAAATTGAAGCACTTTACAGAATTTGTAGCTCTTCAATAATTTTGAATCACTCTAAAGTGCTCATGCTCCAAACCATAAAGTCTTTCTTAACCACTGCAGACGTATAAAAGGCACATCATCAAAATGACGGTAATCAACTCCTTCAATCTCAGGTGTGAAATTGTTCTGTATTTTTCCCTTGTCATTTTTGTTATTCACCAAGTGCAAAAAAAAAAGAAGTGGTCATAAGGACGCAAGTAAAAAAAGTCCCTTTTCTAGATTCCTACGTAATCAAATTCAAAAAACTGTGGATGAAAAAATTCCACAGTTATCTTATGCAAATTGGCTACACTATCAAACTTCTTTTTTTAATAGCCACCCCATGAACAAAAAAAANAAAAAAACAAACAAAAAACCAACCAAAAACATGAAGGGACTGAACAATCTCCAGAGATATTTACTTTAGCAGAGAAAGTGTTTTATGGTCAGGAGATGCACACTTGAAGCATGTTGTGCTGGGTACTGAAAATACGTTAACCAATATGTTAAGCTTAGCATGTTTTTCCTATAACTCACACCACACAGCAGAGAGCAGTATTGAATTGTCTAGGTCAGACAGTCATAACTAGGAAGTTCTGTGAATAGTGGGAATCTCAGTTTAGACACTAAACCAAAAGAATATTGGTGTGCGGGAGGAGAAATTTCAGAACAACTCAGAAGAAATGAAAATACATTCAACCTCAATTAAAAAAATGAATTACAAAAATCCCAAACTCTTACTTAAATAAGGATGGGAACAGAATAGTTCAATTTCTGTTGTGAAAAAAAAAAAAAAATCAAAATAATAAGAAAACACAAGTTTTGCTGCAGTTATTTATTCAATTCACAAATATTGTATTCCCTTGAACAGAATGGTCTTTTGGCTTTTGTTCTTTATTAAAATACCAATTCCTGTCGTGCTGTTCACTGCTGAAGTATAAACACATGTTGCCAAGAACATGCATTTCTGTTTTTGCTAAAATTCTCCTGTCTCTGTCTCCAAAAACAGGCCTGAAGAGAGACGTCCTGTTGAAGCTTATTATAATGCAGCAACACAGTGTGGTGTATAAGCAACCTCATGCTTAAAAGATGTGAAAACAACAGAGGCAGCTGCAAGGGAGAAAAATGAGAGCCTCGCCAGAACTGGAAGCAGCAAGTTTTGGGGTTTTTTTTTTACTTTTTTTTTNTTTTTTTCCTAATTCCTCTCTCCTCCTTTTCATCAAAAGTAATCAGATGAACTAGGTCAGCACAAATGAGCAAGGTGAGCCAGCTGCAAATGAAATGGGCAACACAGCAGTGACTAAGATAGCTGGGAGGGCATGCGTACCAGAGTTCAAATCTCTAGGGAACAGCTTCATGCAGCTCTAATCAGTTCTTTAAATGTGCTTACTCTTGGTTTTGACAAGTGAGTTTAGAACCAGTATTTCACACTAATTTTTGAACTATATTTTGCACCAAAAACAACACAACAAACTAGCCACTAAATTGCAAAAACTTCAATTAAAGTTTCTTGCCTTTTTCAAATTAACCGAAATCTATCCCTTTTGATTCAGCAGGAACTAAGTAAGGATCAGTGCCCAGATTCCCTTACAAACCTTCCACACACCTAGTGTGTAAAACTTATATATACATTTATCAGTGAAATATAGGTTAAAAGGAAACTGCTCTCAGAACGTGCTAATTCACTCAAAGTACAAGAAAAAGCACGGCATGAAGCAGGACCGGAACAGGATTCCCACAGAAGAGTGCATAAAAAAGAAAATACAGGCCAAAGTAAGCAAAACAGCGTTCCTCAGGTATCTGAAGAGTTTAAAACCAGCCCTGTGAAAGGGGACCGCGTGCGCTGCAGGAATGAGGAGAAATGAAATAACTCTCCCTCAAATGTGGTGGGTCTCGTCCTGTGACCCCACCGCTGCCCAGGACATCAGAGGGGAACCTGCTGCACCCCGGATCGCTCCCCATCCTTGGGGCAGCGTCCAGCCCTCGACGAAGGGGTGACTTTTCACGGGGAAAAATAAAGGAGAATTGAACTGTAAGTTGCACTGCGCCCATCGCTGCTATGTCTAAATCCGGTACCAATTTGCTTGTGCTCATCCAGGTAGATATCCGCCCAAGTTTAAGAGTCACCAGTACAGCAAAACAAGACCAGGGCCTCCGTACAGATTTAAGAGCTCACCTCGAGGCAGACGGGCTTGAACGCTTTGCCCCGTAAAACTCCCTCTCCATGTTTCCAGCCGCGCGGTGGTCCACTATTTACCCACTAAACAAACTGTTTACATTGCTAATTCAGATTCATTGCAATTGTGTTTGTTCAGCAGCGGAAACTTAATTTTAAAACCCTATTAATTGAATGACCTGCTAGAAGTATATTAAAGTGATTTCATTATTTTAAAATTTCCTAAAGGAAAGGTCATTTGCATAGTCATCATTTTTCACATGCACCAGCAGTAGCCATTTTTCAGCATTCAGCTTCTACCCCTCCCTTCCTCCCTTGCGCTTCATTCCACGCTGGGCTGCAGACAGGCTAAAGAGACACTGCAACCATGAAATCCAGTCAAGTGATTTCAAAAGAGAATTTAAAACAGAGTTTAAAAGTCAATACCGGATAATTTCACAGCTGTGCCTTATTTTTGCTTGCCTCCACTGCATGAAACCACATGAGGTCCTCAAAACTGAGTACGCCACGGAAAGATGGGGGGAAATTTTGGGGAGAAAGTCTATGAAAAGCCTCGTAGAGGACAGGGAGTCAAGTCCCACAGGGGACCTATTGGCCCAGGTCAAGTGCCTGGGCAAGATTTGCCCGTGTCCCAAGGGCTTCTCTCATGACAAAGTCTTTGCAGAAACACCAGGACATGGAGGTTATGGTTGCAGATACTTCAGCAGGTGAGCGTAAGCCCACCTCCCTCATCCCCTTCGCTTCACCCGTAACTTACCCTCAATGCACTCGTATTCTTCAGTCTCTGATTTTCTTATAACCAAAATACGCTCCCTCGATGCTGCTTCTCAAATCTGGTATTTTCACACTGATGCTGCCACCTGGCATTTTTATTTCAGTACAGAACGATGAAACCATCAGTAAATAAATACGTTGAGTCTCCACCAGGCGCACCTTCATCTACAACAGAGCACGCTTTGAAACACATAACCACCAGCAGCCAAAATTTCTTTCAATGTTTTGACAATTCCATTTTTTATTAAGTATATGAAACATTTGTACGTGAAAGACAGTGTAGTCATTTTCTCAGATACAATATCCCTTTCCCAGCAAAAGGCTTGTGAAAAATAAACCCTTTACACTTTTATGCAGTTGAATCAAAAGAAAAAGGAGATGGAAGTAAAAACAGGATTGTAGAGACCAAACAAAATTTGAAGAAAGATATTTTATATAAGCAGCACATGCCCTGACCACTTCAAAACTTATTTCTCAGTATTTTGGAGTGATGTTAACATAACCTAATTTGTTTGTTAAAAAAGCAGAAATACTACTAAATCCACTTAAGCAAATAAACTGACTTTCAGGGCGCTTCTTCCTGCCCTGCTGAAGAGCTGCTCTGTTTAACATAGGTCTGCATCAGAGACATCAACAGCCGACTTTGGGCATATTTATCCCTATCTAATGCCTTCCAGAAGGCTGTTTCCTTCTTTGCTGCAGTTCTGCAATTGAGAGAAAATACCCACGAGTTATTTTTGTGTTGATTTGGAAGTTAAGAGAACACAGATGGAAAGCACCGTAGTAATCAAAACTCTGGTAAAAATAAAGACGATCCCACTGAAAGCAACTATTAATTCTGTGATAAGAATCCTTTTTCTGTGAATTTAGAATGACTTTGTTTTGTATAGATGCAAATGTCAGGAACTCGTGGAGCTGACAGAGATTGGAGGTTTTTACGAGAGGCAGCAAAGCTGGACTGTGCACGCTTTCCCAAAAGGATAAATTTATGGTGTAGGGTGAGTTTAGTATGTTCCAACACTTGCAACAGCTCCTTCTCTAAAACGTACAGGAAAAGCGACTTCTCTAGTGGGAGTAAAGAGAGACGATAAATAATGGTCCCATGGGAGGAGAAAAGGAACCAGAGCAAGAAGAAAGGTGCATTTCTTTCATAACCAAGCTCAGAACACAAACAGCAGACAACAGCACGCAAATAAGGGGAAGCACTAAAATAAAAATCGACAACAGGCAGACAGGGACAAAACCAAAAAAGCTAAGAACATCTAAGGGATAAAGGAAAAAAGAAGGAAAATTAATAGCTGTCTATTACTTAACAGGGAAATTAAACAAATAAGCTGCTGGAATGCTCCTTAACTTTTTTGTTAATTTTTCACAATGGCAGGCCAGGATACAGAAAGAAAAGACTACTGAATACGAAGAAAAGTTGGATGGATTAGGTCAGGAGTGCTTGAGGAAGGTCACTGGCGTACTTACCGCACTGGCCAAAATTGTCACCACACAATTATTGACCAGCCCCAAAAAGCTCATGGAGGACAAGGAGTTTCTTGGGGCTGGAGGCAGGGAAACACGACATCCACCTTTAGGAAGTGTGGGGTGACTGGGGTTATTAAACTACCCAACCTAACTTAAACACCCAGACAAAACCCTCGAAGAGGTTCCTAATTAAGCTGTAAACTCTGAGAGGGCGAAGCGATGATGAAAGCTATCACAGGTCTGCCAAGGACGCATCGTGTCGAACCAATCTAATTTCCTTCTTGCACACAACTGGCCTGATGGGGAAGGGGAAAGCAAGAGATGCTATCGGTCTTGCTTTTTTTAAGGTCTTTGAGGCAATCCAGCAGGAAATTTTCATAAGCAGACTACAATATACGAATTAAGATTATGAAGTGTGTACGTGCCAGTTCGGACATGACGCACAAGAACTACTACGAGCGTTTCACTGTTAGGTGGGGAGCATATAATGGGGTTAGCATTTATATATAAAAACACACACCTGTAAACATATATATATAATGCATGTATGTGCGCGCTCCCATGAGGAAAATACACTTGAATATTTTCCTCAGCATCTTCAGGGTTGGATTAGATGACCTTTAACGGTCCCTCGCAACCCAAACTGTTCTATGACTGTATGATATTAGTATGTTCGCGTAGAAAACACATGGTAAATCTAACAGACCCAAGTTACAATTACTTCGAGTTTAAAGTAACTTTGATACAGTGGAGAAATGGCCTAAAATTAATATTTTTTAAAAAAGAAACACAAAGTGCCAAGTACTTAATAAAAAAAAGGAAAACGTGTATATACAAAAATATGGAATAATTGTCTTTCAATAGTACTGCATAAAAGCATCTGGGAATCATCAAATATCCTGGTAAGAACCACTGTCGCAAAGCTGCTGCAGAACAAGAGGCGAAGTTATTTGTGAGAGACGTTAACAGGGCTGTCTCATTAACGCTCGGGAGGTGATCGTCTGGCAGGGTGGAAAGAACGGGGCTTGCAGTCACGGGTGGGAGAAAAAAGACCAGGGACACGGCCACGGTCTGTACGAATATATACAGGGTGAGCAATAACGGGCTAAATCTGTAACGACAGACGGGTGGGGGAGTGCGCTTGCCTGGTGCCCCTCTCCGGGGGTGAGGAGGAGACAGGAGTAGGGGGCGCAGAGAGGGATGGCAAGCGCGTGCCTGGGCTGGCCCAGGGCGAAAGCCCCGGCTGGGGACACAGCCGGCACCGGCGGAGGCTGGAAACACCCTTTGGCCAAAAACCCCGCTCCAGAGAGCAGACTCCACCGTGAAAACTAAGATGCAGAAGAAAAAGCAATATGTACGTGTAAAAATTTTAACATTTAAATTTAATACATGCTACTGAGGGAGAAATATCAAATCCAGCTTATGGAGACTTTGATAACAGACAAGGAACCACGGAAATCCCTACCAAAATATCCTAAGCCAACCACAACAGCTTGTTTGAGCTACCACCGTCAGACGTGCATTTCTCAAGCAAGGTTCTGATGAAAAGATGGAGTTGCAGGGGGAGGATACGTCTCCAAAGTAGAGTTTCTTGACAGCAACACAATATAGCCACCCAAAGGTTTATAATAATGATAATAATACACAGAGGAAAAGAACAAATTGGTTCTTACCTCCAGGCATTTAGGAGAAGTGGAACCTTAGATTGCCAGCTCAGACGTGAAGCCAGCGAGTGCAACAGCAAGTCTCCTGCTGCTGATAACTTCTGCCGCTTGGAAAGCCAAAACTTGAACTAAAATTCAAGTGCCAGTTCTTGATCCCTCATCTACCTTAGGAACTCATCTGCTCTATTTTTAGCTGAGAAGTAAGACTCATAAAATTGTAGCATCAGAACAAAAGGTTCAAGCGCTGGAGACTTACACTTCTAACTTTGTAAGAGCGATGTTCTGACTCCGCTCTTGACATGGAGTTAGATTCAGCATCTTTTAGAAAAGTAATTTTCCAGGCAAAGTTTTCTTTTCATTATGCTTCTAGAAAGACAGAATGGAACATTTATATTTAGTTATAGTTCTTTATTTTCAAATTTACATTACTTGTTTTCTAGATATCAGCAAAACTGTATTTTAAATTCTTTCACCGCTTACAACTTTTCAAAGGCATTAAATCCCATGCAATGTAAATAAAATGGCTACACATAGTCCAGGTTTCAAATGTGTTAAAGAAATGTTAAGTTTGTGTCTCCTCCTAGCCATGTGGCAAAACAGCCACAGCAGTGCCAATCCAAAAGTTCCAAAATTCCAGTTTTTAGAACAAGCCTAAATTAAACATTGGTTTGGTTGTTTGTCCCCCAGTTCCTTTACTTTTTGTTGATTATCCTTGTTTTGAGAGCAGTAACTTGCTCACCCATAGCAGCTTATAGAGAGGGTGTCTGAAGAAAACCCAGTGGAGAATTCAGCACTTCAGGTTGTAATGCAATTAGTGACTCTCTCTGTTAAAACCACATTTTCTACTATTGTAATTTATCTAGTGTCAGATTCCAGTCTCTGGTTCCTGTTCTGTCTTCCTCTAAGATTGGAGTCCTTTTCTACGCAGTTTTTATTCCACATTAAGGTACTTTAACCCCTGAATCCTCCCTTGATACTCTGCAGAGTTCTTCTTACATTTCTTATTAAAAGCCACTTTTCCAGTCCTTAAATCCCCCACAGCTTTCCCAGGTTTTCACATGAAAAGCAACAACGCACAACACCTCACCCTGCAGTTTTATGGCATCAGTCCCACTTATCCTATACAGCTGCTACACAGCACAACATCCAACTCACCCCTTTTGTTTTGACATTCAGTCCCCACCCCCTGGATGGGTTTCAGCATCATATATCGAACCGCAACATTACCACGTTGTAATTCCCTGTGGCCAACAAATCCCTGTCCAAATCAAAATGTTTTCTTTGTCTTTCATTCTGTAAACTGCAGCCCAAATTCCTCAACTCTGCTGTGCCCCCACCATGTCCCCTTCCCCACTTCTGTGAGCTCGTGCTCCCCCGGAGGTGGCAGTAACCCCTGAATCCCACTCCATGAGCAAGAGGACAGGGCAACTGGCAATCCAGACAAGACACAGATGTCTGGGCTGGAGATTTTATATTTTACTCTTCTAATTGGGCTTATACCAAAACCAGAATAGGAGTGGAATAGCTTGTGCTCACGCAAGGAAGAAAACTGGATTTCAGGACCAAACCCTGCAGGTATGTCCTATTCCCAGTAAAACCCAAATGGATCGGAGGCAACTGGTCATCTGCGATCCTAAAAGATCAGGTACATCTAACTCCAATTAAAAGCCTCTATTCTTTTAGTTTCTGACACATGCACAACTGCTTCACACTACACCCCACACATCTAAAAATGAGCATTTCAGGAAATCACGCAAGTTCTACGCTCATTGAAAAGCTGCTTTCAAATTTGACGGGTGGGAAGAACACGGGCTGCTTATCCAGAATCACTGAAAGCAGCTCGCGAATCTCGTAACTCAGAGAGAAGGATGCTTTATTTTCCTTTCAGCTTTCAGGAGAGACAGAATCACAAAGCAGCTCCACACTTCACGAGCGGAGGAGCCGCCTTTCCCCCAGACCCACCAGGGCTGCACCCCATGGGAAGCTAAACGCTAACCCTCAACAGTGTGTCGCAGAGGTCTTTAAGCACTCAGATATTACAAAAGCAGAAAATACTGCAGGATTAGCTCCAGAGCAAGTATAACAAATTACTTTCTACTTTCTAATGTAGATTTAGAGGGAAACTGAACATTCCTCCAAAAGAGGGAACTCCCAGTCTCTGCTGCATCCCTTTCGCAGTCCAACAGTTAATAGCCTGCCCATCGAGCAGGCAAGCAACAACAATTGTTATATCTTCTTCGAAAATTCTCCATAAAATCTCAATCAAAATGGCAACATCCTCGCTATTTGCTCAGCCCTGCCCAGACCAGCTAGCACAGGACGGGTACCTGATGCTTGCCCTCTTGGCTGAAGCACACTTCTGAGCCTTACCCTACCACAGAACATACTCCACAAAAATTAACATTTTTAAGAGTTGGGTAGTCCCTAGGCTATTACACTGAAGCATGCGCAGAGCTCAGCTTTGCTGGTTTTCCTCACCAAACACCTTTTGAATCAGCGGGGCTTTAGAGCGTGACCCTGGTGGGTTCAACAGCAAGACTTCACAAAGCCCTTGAAATCAAAGGCTCACTTCCATTCCAGGAGCACGCCGCCAAGGCTTTCATGGCAGCTGCAGAGCAGACAGATGTGAAGACCTGGAAGGGCAGAGCACACACCTTCATGGCAACCAGGGCCATGGCTAGCAGAAGGATGGATGCTTTTTCCAGGCAACTGCTCAATTGTCTGAGCTCTGCAGCGCTCGGACACTTCACAGGTGCAGAAGACGCTTTTAGAGTCAACAGCCCAAATAACCTGACTGCGTCCAGCGTGGCTCCAGCCAAAGTCCCTTTCCAGGTTAGACGCAACAAACTTTGTAGGGCACAGAAACTTAGCCTGGAATAGATCTTGAGAAGAACCTACACTGTTTCGGCACCCACTGGTTAACCTGAAGTAGCAAACCAGCAGCAACACATTTCCCAAAGTAGAAGCACAGACCATACAAACCGCTGAGGAGAACATGGTGGGCTGAACACCCATTCTGCTGCAAAGTCTTGGGGACTGTAGAGTCTCAAGGCAGTCCCAAGCTTCGGGTTGCATGGAGGAAGCAGAAGGCTGAGATGGCTTCTGAGACACAAACAAATCTCCCACCATAGCTCATTACCTTCCTCCTAACCATGCTTTTAAACTCACCCTATTATCTGAGACAGGTTGGCCGCTTCCAGGTGGGGATCCCACAGCTCAAACGCCTTTTACACTTTCAAATCCCCACCCCAAAAATCAAGACTGGCTCCTCCTAGGGACTGTGGGGCATTTTTCCACTCAGCAAAACTGTCCTTTATAATTGAAGAGGTCTTTGGTACCAACTTCGTTGTAGGTTAAAGGAGGCTGTTTTCTTGAGTATTTTTTTACTGTTACAAAACTATCTGAGCAGTTTTGACATCATTCATCTGCACATGTTGCATACATGGAAAGAAAACCCATGCATAACAAAACCTGATATTCAAAAAAATCAAATTAAAAGAAAACAACGGTTACAAGATGTTATTAAGTACATTCCTTCTTAGTGCTGTTAGCATGAAACAAATAGAAAAGACCACGTGATATGTTTTTAAACACATTCCTTCCCTTTTTTTAAGACAGCAAATACAACCCATACTTAAATGCTTTCCTATCAGGAACAGTACCAGTCAAGAAGAAAGGTAATAAACCCTGTGAGTCTATTGGGGAACTCAGAATATCCCCAACTCACCATGGTATACAGCTGATTCTTTTCCCCCAGGAAGTTAAATTGTTCCCAAAATTTAATTCTGAAACACCCAGACATGAAAACATTTATATCAAACCTCTAAGTGGTTCTCTGTGGGTAAACTGCTATTCATGTGAATAAGACATTATCTGCATTTATACTAGAAAATTGTTTATACTGCTGCACCCCAAACAAGGAGGGGATAAATGGTCTACCCAATAATTTCTAAAAAAAGACAAACCATTTAGGCTAGCATAGAAACTGAGAAAAAGTCTGGTTACCACACGTTCTTTGGCAAACCTGGAGATTTTGCACAATTTGTTAACAATTGGGGTGTATAATACAAAATAGAAAAAAAAAAATAATCACACTGATAGACAACAAATATTTATTGATCTTTGGCTTTAGAAATTTTCCTATTTTGGATATGGGAAATACTATATAAAATAATGGAAGTTTTTTTTAAACCTAGAGTAAGTACTGCAAAACAGTCTATCCTTTCACAGTGCACAAACGCAAGGCATGCAGAGTACATGTAGGGATACTAAATTACCGTATGAGCATCACTGCAGCAGACATTAGATGTCTAACATGGATCAACGCTTTACAAAGGCAAGCAAGTTGATGGGGCAGTTGATATACAGCAGATATCACAGTTTCTCTTAGATTTGCTGTGGTATTACCATTAGCAACTAACAGACGTAAATTTAATTTTAATAACGTATGCATTATAAAAACAAAGTTAAATTAGAACATTTCAACAGAATCAATGGGGAATAAGAAAGTATAATCTTGCTTCACTTTACAAAATTTACTGATGGAATTCAGGCGTTTCGATGACAAACCAATTCTTACTATTTTCACATTAACAAAAAGCTGCCTGATACATGGTAACATCAAGCAAGACAAAACCAGCTTCTTAAATGCTCTACAGTTAAAAGAAAAAAAAAAGAAAGCAATGTAATTTCTTACACCTAGCGTAAGGAAATGTGTAGTAAGCTTACTGGAGCAAGATTTCCCAAACAGTGTACTATATACAGTACAGATTGCTTACAGCCACTTTTTAGAGCTAAAAGCTCAGAATGTTTTTATAAGCCTTCCTCGGAGGAAGGCTTCCTTTGGTAGATTTGAATCAGCAACACCATCTCACCTTACAAGCGCTCCGCATTTAGAATGCACAATTAACTCGAGCAGGCGCCCGCTGTTTCCTCACTCGTTTAACTTCCCCACTGAGCCGGGGCAGGCAGGTTTCTTTCACCTTCCGCTCCTGCCATTCTCAGAGGCGGGGAAGCGGCTGAAAGGTAAGGGTGGTTTCACTATTCAGTACCCTTACAGCATCCTACAAAACCACTACAAGGTGTGACTTGTGCCTTCTCTTTTGGAGCCGCCTTGCTGGGTGCCAGCCAGCCGTGTAACAATCCGGCTCTTCTGTGCTCTTTGTGCCCCAAAATCCATACGGATGCGGTGAACTTCAGCGCAGCCTTCCTGAGCTCACGCAGAACTACGTACCTGGCTGAAGTCCCCCGTGTGCCAAGCAGGGCACAAGTTAACCCTCAGGGTGTCACTACAGAACTTTGTTAAAGTCACGCCTTGCAGAACTGTGCGAGTCCTTTCCCTCAGTCACAAAAAAAAGAAAAGGGAACGCGTAGGTGGCAGTAGGGTGTTATATTACCAGCCAGGCAGTGGGAAAAGCTGTTAGATTATCATTAAAGTAACAGGGATGGAAAAGATTTCTTCAAAATCTTACTCGCCTCCGATGTGTAACAACCCATAAACACACACGAACATTCTATATGCCAAAAGCCATAAGGAAACAAAAACTTTATAGCAACCCCCACTTTAAGGGCTAGCAGTCCGTGCATTTTCTTTCCAAAAGTTAACCTTCTATTATGCAGCAAAATAACTACAAAGGTACACGCAAGAAATTTAAAGCATGTCTTCTAGAGGCCACCCACGTTTAGGCACTTTAGTCGACAGTGTACAAAAAGAACACAATGTTACTGTAGGTTGTTTATTATGTGTAGTAATTGTACCTAAGTATTGACTTGACACCGACTTGGGGGGGAAAAAAAAATAAAATCAACCACCAAATGCCCACAAAACCCCAACCCAAAACAAAGCAACTCCCCATCTTTTCCAACATGCGCTGCGCTCTCCTGTTCACAGATCCCAATGAACCTCTAAAGCAGAAAGCAAACACGACAATTTGTTTCGAAACAGCCGGTGATGCACCACCAGTCAGGACAGGTCCACACAACGCAACAACCACTTGACACCACCTTCGCTGTGGAGCGTGACAGTCTTAATACTTGTAAAGCTCTAACTATAAAAATTGTATTTTAACAGTAATTTAGCAGTAAGAGGAAGCTAGAGTTTACCTAAATAAGATCACAGTCTTTCCCATTTGGCAAATACTGAAATGAAAGGGGGGGGGGTGTCTTTTGCTCTTAGATTTGTTCTAGAGTAGGAAGTATTACGTGCTTTTCACTTAAAAAGACAAAAAATAAGACTATTAACAGAACAACAACAATGATTTTATGTGTGTTCCCAGCAACAAAGAGACATATTTAGAGTAACATATTTACAACTTGGAGGATGTTCCCTGTGCAATTTGTAACAAGTCTACCTTATGAGAAATTTTAGGCTTAAATTATTTACCAGCATCTTTACATGAATCTTTGCTCACATAAATGGGAAGACTGAAACATTAGACAAAGTTTCCTGTGATTGCTATCACAGAGTATTTCCCCATATGTATTCTTCCCAGAAAAACCTTACAAACGGAAAACGCGCAAGATTGTTAACAACAGGACAACGGAAGGATTGAAGACAGGAAAAGTGAAAACTGTCTGTTGGCATGTCACGACATGGGTATGAACTGTACCTACGAAATAAAAATTTTGGTGCGTTTTTCTTTGTTCTACGTTTTTATCAAAAATACTATAAATATGCATTCTTGAAGCTTAGAACATATACGGGAAGCAGAGTTACAATGAACAGAGCAAAAGAGAACAAGGTTGATTTTAAGCACAAGATATTTTAAGCCAGGTTTCACAAAATACTTAGCAGCATCATAAAATAAATAGAAATGGCATACTACTAAGGAGTTTGTAAAAAGCTACTCTCAAAACTCTACTGAGGTGTTTGTTTTATAAATAGCAGAGTCATACAGAGAACGTTGCTGAGAGAAATGCTGCAAATCCAAACAACGGTACTTGGCTGATGTGTGATCACTTAGGGAAAAAGTTTGGTATTTACAGATGGATTTCACACTTCAATATAAAACTGCATACCTGTTAATACTTCGGTCGGGACATCAAGTTTTAAAAAAAATTTAGTGCAGAAGTATTTGACTTCTAGTTGCAGGCACTGATATTAATTTAAAAAAAAATGAAAATATGATCCATGGTATCAGGATTAAAAATAATTTCAATTAAAAATGCCATTGAAATAAAAGTTATAAAAATACATACACACTGGCACGCAAAACAATGTCCAGTGCAGCATTACTCTCCTGGCGGTCCACAGTGAGAGACCTGGAAAAGTTAAGTGCAGCATATACAGATGTCAGTAGAAGCAGCCTTGAAAGCACATCTTGGCCTCGCGATCTCTCCCACAGAGGAGGAAGACCTTTCAGTCTGGGATTAGGAGTGGAGATCAGACATGCCATCCATTTCAGTGCATGCACGGCTAAAGCCACAAAGCATGGCAGACCTTCCTAAAGAAGACGTTGCACAAAAAACATTCCAAAGCACAGACTGACTACTCTGCAGCAGCTTGCTTAACTGGATCAGACATTTGGCTTCAATACTTGTTGCCTAGATGCTTTTTAGAGTACGTATCAGTGAGGTCAAAATATTGCTCTCAATTTACCATTTGGGATTTAGGACTTAGGCTGCAGATGCTGAAAATAACAGTCTTATTTACTCATAATGGTAAACATTCACATTTAATATTTGATTTAGGATACAAGTGACCTGCTGTTGCCTTCCTCTGTTAAGATTTTGCCATCATAGAAAGATTTCTCCAAGAGAACACAAAGTTTTCTTTGGCCTGATGTTCATTCAACGTTTCCATTTTCACTGTGCACTTAGTTATTCGGTCTTAACTAAAATACTGTAGTAATTTTGTAGTGACAAAATGAACTGTGGGGTTAAGTCTGGGGGTTTTGTGGCTAAGAAATGAGCAAATTGTGTCATACAACAAAGCGTGAAGTATAGTGTTTATAAGCTGTTCAAAATCTTCTCTGGAGAAACAAGCTATGTTCAAAAGGAAAACAGAGGTCTTTGAGAATGAAGAGGCATAAGGCCTTTTACCTCGTAGAGCCTTCCAACAGCTTTAAGATTAAATACGTTAAATTTTCTATGTGGTACATCGAAGACCTCTATTACCATTCAGCTGTAGTTACTGGGACAAAATACAAAACTTTTAATTGTTCCTTTGAGGTTAGTTGAAATTTCCGTACTCACTAACCATTTTATACACTGAGGTTATGCTACCTAATTGTTGTGTTGATGTATCTTGGTGACATTTTTGTTCGTAGGCGAGTTTGACTTTACAACCCAGGTGAGCACACATCTCTCTTTGCAAATCTCCCAGTACTTAGGACTCAAAGAAGGTGAAGAACAACTGCCAAAGAAATGAATTTTCTAAAGCACATCCTTCTGTACAAGAATGTTCTCTTGTACTGATGCTACCTGGTTTTCCCCTGTTCCTTTATCTGTTGATTCTTACGCAAGAGAAGTCTGGAAGAGGAAAAACTGTGCAGCTAAAAATACCTCAAAACCTGGCAAATCCTATAGCTTGAGAAGGTATCAAAAGAGGAAAAGTGATGCCTGAGAACATTGCCTGCAAAGTGGAGGAATAGGCTTGTTATAATCCATTCTCCTTTTCCTAATCAAGTTCTCTAAGCTCAGAAATAACCCAAGTGTTGTGTTTGGACTTCCCTGAAGTTGCTGGAAGACATGGATTTATCGTTATCTTAATACTTTGTCTAAAGAGACTTCCATAATAAAAGCGCAGTGTTTAAACAATCATTAAGAACTTTGATTATATTTCAGCTAGAATTCAAAGTTATTTAAACTAGCTATAGGAAGTCATCCTTCAAAAACAGATTAATTTAAACCAAAACAATAAAAATTAAAATACAATCCTGAACTAATTTAGCCCAGTCAGTTCTGTGTGAGGAATGTAGGGAAAAAGCTATGGACAGGAAGAAGGAGTCAAGCTAACAAGTCACATTACTGGAGTGAGAAAGAGATGTCCATTGAGGGAGGAAGAAAGAAAGAAAGAAACATTGATTCTTTGTCAAAGGCACCTATCCTTCTAAAATCTCTTAGAAATTAAGTAGGTAGTGGGCAAAAAGAAAGACAAAATGCCTAAGAATGCTGAATAAAAACTATTAATATCATAGAATCATAGAATCGTAGAATGGTTTAGGTTGGAAAGGACCTTGAAGATCATCGAACTCCCACCTCCCTGCCATAGGCAGGGGCNAAAAAAAAAAAAAAAAAAAAAAACCACAGCAGTTGCCAACTGCTGTTTTAAAGTAACTCACTAAAGAAGTGAGCAGATACTCCTTTGAAGCTTACATAATGTATATGGAAGTCAGGACTATCAGGGTTGCTAATTTGCTTTCAAAGTCACTTTCAAGCATATCACGCAGTTGTAGGAAGAATTACTCACAACTATAGCAATACAATCTAGTTTCACTGTCACCTCACATTTCAAAGGCATTTATTGCTATATTTCAGTTTTTAATAAACCTCCTAGACTCATGTAAGGACTAAATGGCCCCAAAGAAAGACCATCTCCCGCTCAGATCAGACTGCTGACCAGAAGGTCAACCATTCAGTTCTGCGGAACAATGAAACAGCAATGGCCAAAAGCGTTGTTCTTAACTTTAGTAACATCCAGGTGCCTATTTTTCACTGTGATCAGTGTGACGTCTGAAGAATAAGACAGCATGAGCTCTTACCAAAAGCGCTGCAAAGCTCAGCTACACACACAATTACCTTTGCTGAATGCAATGTTATATAACTACAGTTCACTTTTACTTACAAGCTTTCAGAATAAATACCTATGCCAACAGAAACTCTGTCACTTAACATTATTTTGAAGTCTTCTCCAGTATCCAAAGTTCATTCCTATCGTTCAGATTGCAACAATACGTTACACCTCCTATACAGTGAGCTGCTTCGGCCAAGTTCACTATCAGAATCAAACTGGACTATACTGTTTTATTTTCCTGAATAAAATACACTGGACACCTAACTATAACTTAAAAGCTGGCCCTATTAATTCTATTAGTAATGATACGTCTCAAACTAACAGAAAGTGGGTCCAGTATTGCTGAACCTCTCATATTTTGTCATTCTACTGATCTGAAAGACATTTCCTAGGAATGTTTTGAGATCTGAATCTATGAAGTCAAGTATTTTTCCTTAGGGCAATTCGCACAGTTAAGCCTTTATCCCCATTAGTTACGAAAAGTTGGTGTGAAAAAACAAAGCCTGCAGCACCAGTAGCACTGAAATACTGTACTGCAATGAAATCGGTAGAAACATGCAAGGTGTTCTCAGAAATCCCAAATGCATGCAGTAGGTACTAGCTGGTGTGCACAAATCTTTCCCTATTATCAGTAAATGCAATTTAATAAACTAATAAATAACTTAAAAGGCATTCAACACAGTAAGACAGTTTATCACCAGCTTAAATTCTTGATTTTCTGCATTCATTGATAGTTTGTTTTCCCATATGGTAGGTTTGCTACATATTAAATATTTAGTTAAGCTTTTCCATTTATAAATGCTTATTATATGTCAAAGCTGTACACAAATTCAAGAGAAAAAGAACAGTAACATAAAACCAGCTAGTATTAGTTAAAAAAGCCACTGACCTCTGCAAAGTGTAGTATTAACTTTTTAAAAAAGCTACTGCATATAAATTCCCATTCCTGTTTTGCAATTACACAAAACATCTAAAAAATTGTCATTCTACTTTGTTTTGCAGTGGTTTTATACTTGGAATTTATCCCCTCAGTTAAGCAAAACTTGTACAGTTCATGCTTTGCTCCTCCTTACTGTAGCTGTTTTATTAAACAGAAAATCTATTTCTGAAGCCAAGAGATATTAGTTGTTAATATATGGCCAAGTTAACACAGATTAGAGTGACAAAGATCATCATCTGACAGAGCAGAAATTTCAAGATTAACAGTTTAAATAGATCTTTTCTTCCAAAAGAGCATAAGTTCTTTAGTATAACTAAGTACCTTTGAAGAGGCACCAAAAACAAATAGCCCTTTCAACTGAACTTTCAGAAAAAATTTAATTTTCATTTCAAAAGGAATCTTGAAATTACTAGATACACATACATCCCTCTCCCACAGCTCTGTAAGATACATTCAGTAATTTAAAATAAAGATTCCATATTTTATAACTTCATATATATTATATATTTAATATATAATATATATTTATATGTACATTACACAGATACATACACTCTCAGTCAGCAGGATTAAACTTTTCTTTTGAAATATTTGATTGGTGTCACTAATCATCTCCTATGATTTTGTGAATTAAATGGAAGTGACTTTCTATTACCCAAAAAGAAGAAATTTAAAAGATCCAAATGGAATCCATGGATCAATATTAGCACCAATACAGATGGCCATTACTTCAATATAACAGCAGGGACTGAAATAATATATTGTTTTATAACCCTCCTTTTACTGCACAAGCATTCCTGCAAAATATTTAGGCAGCAATTCCTGCCAGGTCCATACATCTATTCCTGTTAAATTTAAATTTTATACAACTGTCCTTACTGTAATATACAGTATCTCTTTTGTCCTGTTGGATTATTTCATTTTTCATGGAGAAAAGTGATCGATAGCTATCCAACAGAATTTTTTTTTTTTAAAATCCCCTCTCTCCTTCCATTGTATGGCTCAGTTTCAAGATTTAATTGATAGGCAGCCACCATCACTACAACCAGTACCCTTTCAACACAGTTCAGCCACTGACTGTTGATGCTTAAACCACAAAGTTTTGAGGTTGGCTTGCTGTTTAGAGACAGAGGTCGTATCTTTTCAGCATGCTCACCACCACCTGCCACACAATAATGTCAGTCAGTCCCAATACTATAATTCAATTAGTTACCTACCACTTGGGTAACAAAAAATGACAAACCCAGTTGCAATTTTAAACATTATAAGAATATTCACCCTGAGAACACAGAGGAAGTGTTTAAAAAAAATTCTGATATGTTTTCTCTTCCTATATAGTTTTCTTCTTTTTTCTTCATCTCCTCTTGGGTACCTGGGTTTGTATCTAGTATTTGACCTCACTCTTCCTTTGTCAGTTGGCCCGTTCATGCCACAGTCAGGTACTGGTGATAGAAAAGCCCAAAAAGGCTTGTAGAAAAGAGGCAAGCAGCAATCCACCAGGTGAGGAAAGACAGGAGTCCCCGGAACAGAAGAGGAGTGAAAATATTCTTTAGGCTTCCCAAAGCCATTGTTATTTGTACTACAGTTACTTTCATCTTTCCATCAGCAGGTGGAGACTCAGAATAAACTGAACTGGGAAGCATGCTGCTTTCTACTGGAGTGTCAGAATTCAGTTCCGGGTAGATGCCCCAAGAATAATTACCTGTTAAAAAGAAACGAGTAACAGAATTTTGTAGAATTAAACTCAACTCAAGTTCTGTTATTTTTATCACTCTATAGATTACCCTAGATATACTTTTTCACACACACAAAAAAAACTTTGACATTTTTATAACTTAATAAATGCTAACTGTATTCATCTGCATGGCTTCCTGATCATACTTGTAAGCTATTAGGGTAGGATTCATCTTACCTTTCAACATCCTACCACCTACATGTGATACAATTGCCTTGGGACCCCTGTCAGTGCTGGGTATGATTCACCTCACCAGGTGTAGTTGTCTACTCCAGAATGGGATAAATCCCAGCCTGATAAAACCTCTCTCTTTCCATTGACATTTTGTGAAAAGAATGCCGTGACTGCATGGCAGTCTGTGAAAGGCATCCCTCACAAGAAAGACAAAAAAAAAAAAGCCAGTGACTTCAGCTCTCCCAATAATGAAATAAACCCCGTATCTCACAATTTCTGTTCAAAAAGCCCACTTAAGATTGAAAAGCTGAAAAAAATTCATTTAACAGTTGCTCATAAGGTTAAATCAGTAATTCTTTATACAACTTACTTTTAAAATACTTTTTGGAAGACAAATATTTCAACAGAAGTAAACAGTTTAATTTGTTGTATTACACAACTTCTCAGAAATAAATCAAACAAATCAGCATATAATTGAAAGATGTCAAAAGCATCAGCAGAAGAGGACAGCCTAAAAGCCAAACATCAGTATGTTTTAAATAGTAGGAAACTACAATGTATTTCCGTATCACAAGTACTTGTACATTCTAATTCTCTTTAGTAAGCTGAAAATATAAAAGCCCCGTGTAGAAGATAACACATTATTGTTGATCCAATTTTGCCTACCTAGTGTTTTCAAGAGCAGAGTTGTGTGAAGGAGCATTACCAATGGTGCAACATACTGCAGTGCAATTACACAAAGATAATAGAATACCCGAGCCACCTGGGAAAACAGAAGAGAGTAATTCATGAGTTCTGGCTGATCAAAGCAAACCTTTATGAACACATCTAGAAAAAACCAAGCAATTTATTAAAAAAAACAGTACTTAAGCATTGAAGCATTTAAAAGTTTTCTAGCACATCTTGGCATGTGACATATTTTCTTCAAAAGACCTAATGAAGAAATCCCTATAATGAACTCCAGTTGCAGGACATTTACAAATCTGAGAGGAAGTGCCAAAAAGAAATAATTAAAAGCATCAGTTCTGTTAAAACAAACAGAATCAATTTTGCTTCTGCAAACGGCATGCCATCTTTCTAAGACTCTTACTTCTATACACCAGAATCAAAGATAAATATATGTTTAATTTTTGAAGTCCCCAGTGATTTCAAACTAAAACCCATTTAAAAAATGAACCAGTAGTCACAGTCCAAAGCCTCATAAAAAGTAAATGAAAGTTTGGTTAATATTGCAGTCCCTTTTCAAAAGCAAGGTATTTTTAAGATATCCAGTTGAGAAACACCAGTATTTTAAAAACAATGGCAAGATGATTTTTCATTAGTAGTTGATCAATAACAGCATTTAAATGGTCTTTATTTCAGGTATACATTATGCCTCATTGGGAGCAAGGGAAGGGATAAATCTGAGTGGATTTCAATCTGCTCCATCTTTCTCAAGATTGTTACATTACATATTTCATATAAGCTATTGACCTAAAAGATTGGACGAAATAAAGAAGGAAAGAAGTCATAAAATCAATAGCAAACAAGCAATGAAATAAAGCTAACTGGATTTTAGAAAAGAATAGAATACAGGGTAGCAAAAAAGATGAAGGCAGACGTGACATTTTTGGAAATACCTCTAAAGCCTCAAAGGGCTTCATGATGAGCCAGGATCAAAAAACTAACATGAGAAGAAAAATCAGTAAGACACTGACAGAAGAAAAAGTATGAGACAAAAATATTGTAATATAATTGATGGAGTATGACAAAAAGAATAAATTAAAAAGTAATGATTGCTGTAAGATGACAGATAGGAAAGACTTTACTGGCAGAAGTTCCAGCAGATAAAGCAGACATGGCTAGTAAAACAAGACAGGACTTCATATAGTGGTTATGGTATCCTCAAAGAGAAGATACAGAGATACTGGATAAATGGATTCAGGAAATACCACACAGTAAAGACATTATTGTTTTATAGATACAATAAAAGCTCCCAGAACTAAAATTACGCATTAACAGCAATCAGCACAGTTCCATCCTAACCAGTTGCTGCTGGTTTCCTAACCTTTTTTCTGAAGCCAGTTGCTAGCCCCTTTACTTGTAAATAGCTACTGTGTAATCCAATTACGACCTTCAGATACTCAGTGAAGCCAAGGACAAGTTTATAAGTAATAGTGACAATCCTAAGAGAGAAATCTTTGTCTTATGGCATACTTCAATATTCCTCCTGCAATAGACACCAACTCAGCAGGATCATCAGGCAGGACTGTCATGCAACACTAGAAATGTAAGTTTATTTTTCAGGCAACACGCAACACCATTCTACAACAAGCTTACAAATTCGTACCTCCTCAGTTTGTTGATGGTATGTTTTATTATTTTTCTTTAAAAAAAGAAATCAAAGAATTTTTTCCTATGTCACAGTAACAAGATGGGTAGACAATTTTGTAACTAGGCTACTGCACTTGAGAGTGGTGTAACAGAATTAAACACATCTCATTTTATTCTAAAATATAACCCCTTTATCTTAAATTTTGCCCCAATTTAAAAATCGTAGTTGGGATTAGGTAACAGTATTTTACCCTTCTACCTAAATTCAACTTCTTTTTTTTTCCCCATGCTGTAGGTACAGATCACCCTCACCTTGTGCACTCCCCAAGATCTATTCAGGCCAAACAGAAACACATCATATTTGTGCGTATTTGTAAAGAACAATTCATGAAGGGATCTTTTATAACAACTTCCGAATAACATAAGACAAGCTATCTGCATAATATGGATGATACATCTCTGCATATTTTGGTTTGCAGAATGTCTCTGTAATGGTGCTATTTCTATAGGCGATACAGTTTAGAAAGCTTCATTCAGATTTCAGCTCTGGTGACACAGAAGACATGAGAAACTGGAAAAAAGCATTTGTACAGATGGAGCACTCCAAATATGTAAACTCAGTGCCACCATACTTACCATTTTCTGTAAATCAACCATACTTATTCTGCCAGCTTCCTTTTTCATCTGATCCACACTTTTCTGGGCTAAATTCAGATAGGCCTGTAAATGATGACGCATCATAGCCAACCGTAAAGCACACAACAGGATTATAATCCACAACCTCACGGTGTCAAATGTATCTTCTGACATTCTGTGGATTAAAAAAAAAGAAAAAAAAAAGGGTAATGCAGTTTTCCAAAGGTCATGTACTGCTATAGAGTTATTTGTTTGTATCATCTGTAAAGAAATCTTGAAGCATATTGTCAAAAATACTTAACGCACCATCTACAGTTATGAAGTTCATGTGCAAGTATCATTCACTTTTGTCCTCTGCTTCTCTCTACTGCTACTTCTTAGCTGCCCTATTACAGCATTAGATCCAAATTAGTACCCACTTGTAAACAAGAACAGCTCTTAAACGCTTAAATTCTGAGTAATGAAGACAGGACACTAAAAAACAAGCGCACTCCGATAATTACAGGTTTTGAGACACACAGTTCTAGATAGCAAATGTGTGCTTCAGTTGCCTTAGATACCCTGTTTTAGATCAGCTCTCATTTTAATATAAACTCAGGAACAAAATGGAAGCACAAAATATGTATATTTGCAATGTTTTATGTAATAGTTCAGTGGTCACAGAGTCACCTTAGAAGCACATCTTAGACCTAGAAAGCAACAGAAGTGTCAGCCAATCATATCTATTAAAAGCCTATTTGAATACTACTATTTTGAATTATCTAAACTAATAGTGGTAATGACAATCACCTATGCTACTTATACAACATTTATTTCAGACACCACTCTTCCTGAAAATTCTTTTCCTTTTTACATTTTAAGTATTTTACCTATCAATTCCATATGCACTTCATCTATACATAGACAAATCGCACAGATCAGCTCTCATGCCAATGTATCCCAAACGTCTTAAGTGAAACCACTCCTCTCCACCAGTATGTAAGATACAACATTCCCGAAGGTGGCAGTGAGGTGGTATTCCACCCCTGGGAAGGACAACCCATCACTGCCAAGGAGATGCCAGAAGATAGCAGTTTTTTGGGAACCATCACTGTAACATTCAACACTCTGCGACCAATTCTCCTTCTTCTGAAACAAGAGAAGCTCTTTAGAGCTCAGCTGGAACTTCCACAGTATCTTTGAAATCAGACGCTATTAAATTTTAAGTCTTTCACATTTCTATGACTTTCACAGGGCACTACTTAAGACTTATGGTTTTGTTCTCAATAGCCCAGAAAGAATTTTTAAAGAGAATCTTACAAAGGGATGCTCTCTTTGCCCAAAGGTGGGTTCATAATGTAGTCCTTAGTGATTGGTTTTACCCACAGTAGAACCATAAATAAAGGTGCCAAGAAGTTTATATGTAGCAATGTTCTGAAAGAAGAAGAAAAAAACAAAAGGAGAAGTTAAATACAAACAATTACCATACTGTTGAAATTGGGGGTACAGATTAAAAAGGAGAAATTCAAATTTTAAAATAGTTGGGAAGAAGGTAAATAAGAAAATTACTTCCCTATTTTATAAGTATGACTTACATTTCAACAAAACAGTAGTATTACATACTGTGAAATCCCACTGGCTTAAAAAAAGTGCTCTTAAGATATCTGGAAACTTGATTTATGCCAAACAATCTAACCAAAGGAGCTACCTACATTATGCCACACTATAGTAAAAGACAGTTGTTGAAAATTTCCATATGATGGCATAACACCTAACTGCACTATTACCATTGTAATCTAGAGAGTCAGCATCTCAGATGGATAATTATGGGAAATATGGTGCTATGTTACTTTTTTTTTTTTTGCTTCAGTAAAAATATACTCAGATTAATTTCCATTATCTATACAGACATGGGGAAACAGTTCTCAGAGATCAGATTTCCCAGTTTAATGAAGATTTTTGCTTAGGAACCTTGACTAAATGAAACTTGGTACTTACATTCAATTAAAGATATTCGGAAAAGAAAAAAGATAGCCAGCAGAGCTATTTAATTTTAAGAGCATTGACCTGCACAGTTAATGTAAAAGCAGTACTCTGTTCTAACCTTTGAGTACAAAATAAACAGCAAAATGTAACAAGAGGAGGTAGTTTTCTGGAGTTTTTCCTGAAATTAACATCCTCCTTAATTTCTGAACCCCCTATCCCAATCATTTTTCATTACTAAAATGAAATGAAAATGATTGAAGACTTCAGTGCTATAGCTCTGGTGGTTTTGCTAGTGCAACACTTCCTCGCTAACAGAATCAGCTTCTCTATACTTCCATCTCCAACCAGAGTGCTTCTACACTACAGAAAAATGGAGGTAATCAAAAGTTATTCTAAAGAACACAAGACCTTACTGATTTCAAACTATCGAGCTTCCTAAAACCATTAAAATGTTTGCATGTTTCAGAAGATGTCATCACACACGCATTTAAATCATTGGTTTCAGATAAGAACTAAGCACTGCTAGTTATTCAGTGTTGCTAGGGAACACGACAGCGTCAAAGAACAGTCCAAAGCACTTCAGTAACTTGTGAAAGCATTTTACCTGAGCTTCTACTTATTTAAGACATCCTACTGAGTTAATGGACTGGAGTGTGCCAAAGGGTGGCAAGAATCCCTTTCTGTTTATTTGAGTACAGGGAGAAAGGCTGAAAGACTCTTTAAGCAGCCTCTGGAAAATGAGGGAATGTGTACAAAAATGGTACAAATTGATTAGGAAGACTCCAAAATATATGCAGGGAAGGATACTGCTGCTAAAGGAAAAATCAAACCAGCTACCAAAACCAAAAGGGACACCAGATTATTTTTATTCTCTTTACCCCAAAAAACTTAACCCCTATATACATAAAAGAACCACATGAATAATTATGAACATATTAATGAAGTGACAGTTAATCATTAACCTTTACTTGGTTTGTTTTGGTTTGGTTGGTTGGTTGGTTGGTTTGGTTTTGTTTGGTCAGTCTTCCCTGTAAGCTAAGTTTCCCATTCTGTAATGGAATGGGGAAGGGAGCTTGTCCCCTGCTTTTTCTCTTCTGTTTTTTGGTTTGATTTTTTAGTTTTTGGTGTTTTTTTTTTTTCCCCCATTGGTTTTGAGAGGATCTTGGGGGCTGGTGGCTTTTTTGGGCAGCTTTGGGGATTTGAGGGGTTTTGGGTTTTTGTGGGTTTTTTAGTTTGTTTGTTGGTGTTGTGGGTTTTTTTCCTCCAAAAGTAGACCATGTATTTGACTGCAGAGAAAGGCATTGTTCTCCTGAACCCAAATTAGAGGGCTTTGTATCAGTCATCCTCATTTACTACACCCCTTTAGTCACTGTCAAACAACTGCAAACAGTCAATGATTATTTACTCATTGATAAAAACACATCACTAAGGGAAAATACAGAACTCTTCAGGCCAATAAGAACCTATCACTTGGCAATGATTCTTTGTTTATAATTGCATTACCTAGTTATGTTGATATCTGACCAAGTTTTAATCCATTTAACATATTTTTTTTATTGTTCTAGTTGAATAGTCAAAGTATTGGTAGACTTTTGAAAATAATTTGCTTGGTGTTGCACAACCTTCAACAACCAGTTTCAATATCCTCTAAACATTAAGTTAGAGAAGATTTATTTTTCATAACTCCATTCTAGTAGATATTAATTACCCTTTTAGTTCACGATTAATGAACATCTGTTTCAGAGATTTTATACTTCTGCCTAGGATCTCATGTCCACAGATCAAGGAAGATGTTGGAAAATTAGAGAACACTTACAGAAAAGGCACAAGAAATCTTACAATATTGAGAACCATAAAAATTAAAAACTAAGTAGTTTATTTAGCTGAAAAGAACAGAATATAAAGTGACTCAGTCACAGTCTACAGAGAGACAGAAACTTAACAGCAGATAAAACAAGCCAAAGGCTTGCAGCTGTACCTGGATGCATTCAAATACAATGAGTGCAAGTATACCACAGACTACTGGGTTATAAATTTACCAAGACTGAAGGACCCACATCAAACACAGATTTATTTTTAAGCTGGGCATTTTTCAGGGAAAAGAAAAAAAATGCAGTTTGAACATAAATAATTTTTGTATCAGAAAATGTAATGGTTCTCGTAGGAAAGTGACCAGACTCAATGATCACAATGTCCTACGCTGCAGAATCTGTCATTAACATGTATTAAACATGAAAGGTCAAGATCTATGAAAGACACTTGGAATTTCTCCCTCAACCAGAGAGCATTGAAGAGAAATAGCTAAGTTGGAGAAAACATTTTACTACCAAAATCAAGGATGTCTGAAAGTGAAAATATTCCTTTATACTGGTATTAACCTCTGATACTTATTAAATATTCTGGGTCATCTTTTCTTTGTATCTTATCCTAAATTTACTAAAGACTCCATGCCTGCCTGGAGGTAGGGGTGGAAAAAAACAGTCTGTGGTTTCACCGCTGCTTCCTGAAAGTTATCTTAACTTCCAAAAAGATATGATGGGGGAAAGGAAGCAGTAAGCAGAAACATTCATGGTGGAGCTCTTGCAGGAGGAAAGGAAAGCTCCTTTAATTGGGAATCTAATTACAAGGCAAAGAACGTAACAGACTGGCAGAGCAGAAAGAGGCAGGTGGCAAGTCTGCTCAAGATACGGAAAGCAGGCAGCAACAGAAGTCTTAGTCACTACCTTCTTGTTGGAGGAGTTTGTTTATTTTCAGACATTAAAGATTTAAGACTGAGTAGCATATACCTATGTGCATATATTTTCTCTTACTGTGTTATTTTTTCTGTTGCTAAATTCAGAGCATCCAGATGCATTTGAGCCAGTCGCAAGCCAGGGAATGTCAAAAAAGCACCAATAAGTGAACACAGAACAGCCAGGAACAATTTGAAGGTTAGTTTAGACACAGGACCCCTAAAAGAAAAGAAAGGAAATAAGCATTTTCTTGGGGAGGAAGTTGGGGGGTGGGGTATCAGTGACTACTTTCAACTCAACAGCATCTAACATTTAATTTAAAAAAAGCAAACAGTATTCTATAGTTTTACTCTGGAATACCAACATTATTACAAACCAATCAGAAGTTAAAACAAAAAAAAAAACAAACAGGAGTTAAAATTAAAAAAAAAAAGCCACCTATTTATTTCCTAGAAAAACAAAAAACCTAAGCTACTGTCTGTAAGATTTTAAGTTTGTTAGTAGAGAAGAACAAAAAAAGAATAATTTTATATTGTAATTAACAACAAAATATGTAACAGAACTCACTAATAGAATGAATTTAATGATTACATTTTTCAGAGAGGAACAGATGCATCGTAAGTTTAAACGGTCAAAGACAAAATTGATACTTAGATTCTACTACTTACATTCTACCTTTATCCATTAAAAAACTCTACCAAACTGTTATTACTGCAGTTTTTCACAGGTTTATCTAAAACATACATGTGGCCAATTAATGTCTATCTTCCAATAATTTATATAGTTTGTTTTAATGAGCTATGGAATATATTAGAAAGTTACAGGAAAAAACATCCAAGATCAACTGAATTACGGAATTAACAAACACTGGATTACACAAAAAAAACCCAAGTGACGTAACTAACACAGACTAAAGAGGAACAAAAACAAATCTAGTGATCCACATGAGTTTCAGATTCTTTCTCAGTCTATATCATATCAACAACCAAGAGACACCATCATCAACTCAATTGCTGCTGTAAACAGCCAAAGCACTGCAAAACTTCAAAATTAAACAAACGCTTAACAGGAAAATTAATACAGAAGTTAGTAAATTTGCAACAGCTTAGGAAAAGCAGAGTGAAGAAAGGCTAAGAAACACATGGGATTCAGTTAAGGGTTTCCCATGAGTTGATTCACAAGTGACATGCTAATCTACTTTGAAGAAACTTCTGCTCCTCAAAAATACATTCCATAGCTTCTCTGCGACACTTGAGAACTTCCAAGCAAGAAATTCAAAGTTGTGCTCCCACAGTGATGACATACCCTATAAATGCATTTTAGAGCATGCCTATAAGGAAAGAATTGTAACAGAAATCCATTTTACAATATACAACGGCTGTCTACAACAGTGACTGTAAATTCATGTAATATCACAAGCTATGGCATGTTCTTCCAACAGTCTATACAAAACTTGGATGTCCTGTAGCAAGCAAATGTTTTTGCATAACAGGAAAACACTAATACAATCTGAAAACAGGACTGAAGGCCAAAATTTACTCCTAATACCAAATGTATCACAAGCTCTATCTGTAGCTTTTGCACACTCACCCTCTTGCATACCACAGGAATGGCAAAAAATACCTATCACCTGTTTCAAGCAATTCTTGCAAAGCTGAAGGGAATTACCATGAAAAAAAAATATTTATAGTTTTGAACTGTATTTTATAAACTACAACCAAAATGTCAGGGTAGAAACTATCTCCAAAATAAAAAGAGAAAACACAGATGCAATTTAAGTTACTTGTGAGTGCTGATGAATCACTTTCATTAACCCACCTCTTCACATTATTATAGAGATTTTATAAGCACATACAAGAGCAAAACATGCAAAACAAATGCTTGCTAAGAAAATCCAAGTGGTTCAATTATAAATGCACACATAAAACAGAAAAATGTAATTCCAGAAACTTACTGGGATTCCAAACCCTGCTTTTCAAGAAACTGCATAGCACTTTCTGAGAAATTCGAGAATCCTGCAGAGACACATACATTATATGTATTTTATGACAGCACAAATACAGAATCTCTGTTTTGAAATAAAATGCTAGGTAACAGGTCATCTTTTAAACAAATTTTCTTATGTCTAGCATAGTTCTTCCATGTGCTAATTAGTATGCCATAATTCAATAAACCTTGATTATCAGCATCTGATATTAGTACACACTAGGAACATTAATAAAATGTTTGTAAAAAATAATGTTAATAAGGGTGGGTTTTTTTGGGGGGAAGGGATGTTCAGGAAAGGAGCTTCGCTTTACTAGGAAAAGCAAAATGGGTTAAATGTAAAACTGGAAGGCAAATATAATTAAAAAACAACCTAGTCAAAGATTACACTATTTAAAAGAAAGCAGGGAAAACATACAGGATATCGTTCAGAATCTGCATTCCAAAGCAAAATTTCTTAGAAATGTATGACATATAGAGCTCATTTTAACACAGATATTCTCAAAAACATCTAAAAGACTGAAAACAGAATTTTTGAGGTCATGCAATCACTAGAGCTGTTGCAAACACTAAAGAAAGGAGTTACCTGATTCTAGTCCAAACTCTAGATAGTTTTCTGTCACAATGAGAATTGCCATTGCTTTCACAAAGAAGAAAAACCCAAAGGTGACACAGACTGATCTTTCACCTCCATCCTCTACTTTGAAATAATGGGTGGTCAATGAAAACAGTACCTTACTACACAAGAAAAAGGTCAAGGAAAATTAAGTTTGTGAAATAACTGTATTTAAGAATTATAAAGCTGTATTTTGGTCATCTACACTACGGCTGTTCTATGATGTGCAATTTTTTTAAAAAAGTAACGTGTTTAGCCAATTTCAGGTTAAAATTACAGAATACCGTAAAGCACAATAATCACATAATAGGTAGCCAGGAATAAACTACTCTGGAGTATACTTTTGATATAGGCTTATAGTTAATTGCAGCAATATTCACTATCCATCTAGGAGAATTAAACCACAGTTCAAATGTAAATGATTACATAATCAGAAGTTAGATCAAACAAAAAATAAGACAATTGTATCTTCAATGCAAAATATTGAGCTAAATGAAAAATATTCCATCAAACTACACAGCTCAAGATTTAATTAATTTCTAAATCCAAAATACTACTTTTGAATGCAACAACTGTGATGGCAGGAAAGCGAATAAGCACATTTTTAACCACAGAGGAGCTATAGGTGTTTTTCCTGGATTTCTCTACTTTCCTATGTGTGTGTTTGAGATTTCTCAGCCATCAAAGATAGTAAAACAACAGCACGTTTAGTACTATCTAGGAATTAATCCCACACTTATCTTGGAAAAAAAAAAAAACTGACCTTAAAAAAAACCCTGCATAGTTTGGCCTGATATATTAAGTCTTTTCGTGTAGCCCCAGTGGCACAAATATGAACATCTAAGACATGACCTGCTCTGTTATCAAGTTGTTTTTAAAATTAAGCATTCTCTTTTTTAACACATTTCTGAACATAATTAGCTCCAAAGTTAAACAGCAGTTAAATTTTTCATTATATTTGTCAACTCTTATTACTATGAACTGCAGCCCATTGTAACTGATTTTTTCTTTTTTAAATGGCAGGCAATATCCAGTCCATATTTAAATAAAGTACTTGGAGATCACTCTGGACATCACCTGCTTTTAAAAACCAAAGATAAAAAGGGAAAAGAAGATTTTAAGCGTAAACAGTACCCTTTTTTCCCCCACTATGCAATAACATACTCATTCATATTTGCACTTTTTTTAATACTGGAACTATTTTAAGACGTAGATTACATGAAAACATGTTTTAGAGTATCTATATAGTAAAACATTTGAACAGTCACCAGTTAATCTCTCAAGAAACTATATGATTATGCAATATGGTGCTTTATTAAGCAACACATATTTAACATACACATTACTGTATTTCCTGTATATGCAGAGGTACTCATGCACACAATGAAGTGGCCTAAGCACAGCATCTAATAACTCTAAGTTCAGAGTAATCAACCTAAGCTCCCTCCACATCTCACAGAAATAACTGATATATCTAAAGAAAGACTTACCTCATCCTAAAAAGAGGTACATAATAGGTCACACAGACTCTGTTCTGGAAAACTGTTTCTCTAATAATACATTCTTAAACCGAGTGTCTTTTTAGAGCTAGGGATGTCAATCACGAACTGAAAACACATTAATTTCAAATCTTGAAGTTATACAAAGGACTTCATAACAGTTTGTGATCAATAGCCCTAACCTATAAATAGATTCATAACCCCCTAGATAACTCATGTTTTCAACTATGGATTGTGCCTAAAGGATGATGACTATCTCGATGTAGAAAATGCAACCAAGAAAAAGAAAGCATGCTGGCAGTAAATTCCAATTATAGTGCAGATTCAGAACTCAATATATAAATTAATGATTATGCAAACTATATGTGACTGAAACCCTGTGCTAGCTGAATAATCATCACTGCTACCTCTTTTAGGGATGGAGAAAATCAAAGCATTATGGCTCACTTCATCACTTCCTTTCACTGCTTGACCTACTAAAGAAATAATTCGGGACTATACAGTGCTAAGCTAATAGGTTCTCTACCCCACCTTTTATTACCTTTTTTTTTTGGTCACAAAAGATGATACACCTATAGAATTTGTGGTATACGCTTTTACAAAAACAATTTTATCTTTTAAATTGCTACAATTATGGATTTTTTTAATGACACGGTCCACTAATATTTATGCACATGGTTGAAGAGAAAAAGATCCACCTTCTGTTTCTATTAAAGTACATGAAACTTTTGGATTCACAAGTGAAAACCAAATAAACTCCTCTATATTCTTTCTAATTGCATGTATGTAGAAAAAAATTCGTTTCAGACTTAGAGGTTATTTTAATGTATTTGATGGCTGACTTTCCCTACATCAACCTTTGGTCAAGTTAAGACCATCACTTTCCTTTGCTATGCCAGTGATACATTTTCCAAAAGTAGCCAGTGAAATTTACTAATCTACCATCTCCCTCAATCCGCTGGACTGCAGTGCGAACAATACCACCCTCACAGTTGGTGGTGTGGCTAAATAGTTCCAGGACAGGGAACTCTTATTTTCAGCAGAACAGAAAAATACATCTTTAAATGCCTAGGTAGTTTCAAGAAGACTCAAAGGTGTTTCTTGGAGGCAGCATTTAGAAGATCTGCTGTACCACCTGCTCAGTGTTCAGTATTTTTTAAAGGCTGCAGGATACTGTGTTGGTTGATCACTTTTCATGCTGATAGCCTGCGCTCACTGAGCAGTCTCCAGTACCTGAAGAGGAGTAACAAAAGATCTTGCAAAACAAAGACACTAAATTTTTTTTAAGACATATTATTGGTCATGACCTGCTGATTGTGAATTTTGGCTTAAAAATGAGTTTTGCAATGTTTCTTGCAAAAATAACGTCAATGTTTGTGAAAACTCATTGTGGTGTGGTGTAAGCCCTAGACTTACAGTGGGTAACCTGAGCATGAGCTGCCACTTGAGCGTCTACCCCGTCTGGCAGGGGAATCTGGCATCTTTCACCGAGGTACTGCTAACGCAGTTGTACACACATTTCAGTGTTGCAGAATGACTCAGAGATAGAGGCCATTGCTCAGAATCTACTGAGCAGCTGTATGAGCAGAGCCCATTCCGAAGGCCTTAGCCAAAGTAGGCCTCAGTGAGGCATGCTGAGCCATGCTGATAAGGAAGCTCTGCAAGAACACATTGACCTTGATGATGAGAAGAAAATAACTTTGAGAAAGTATGCCACGAGAAAGCAAGAAAGAACCCTGCTCTCGGATACCGCAAGTAGGAGAAATAGGATGATGTAACCTTTAAAGCTTAGCCAATGAGTGAATGACTAGTATGCATAATTATCTGTAACGATATAAAAGTGTAATCGCACCGCAATAAAGTTGAACCACGCTTTATCACTCACATTGAGTCGGCTGCGTGTTTTCCCTCGCTCGTCGCATTTCAGCACATGAAACATGTTTAAAGCTAGCTTAGTTGTGCCTGGCACAGCTACCATCAATGTAATGCCAATATACTCAAAACACTGGAACTCAAATACTAAATTTACGTACTACTCCTGTTAGACTAAATTTCTATTAACACACAGGTGTCCAGACCAGATTAATTTCTGGAATCTTTCTGAATGTCTACACTATGAACATTAAAAAATGCTAATAGTAGGTTACTGCACTGAATCAAAATCAAAACATTTTGGAAGACATGACTGAAAAAAATTCCAATCATCACTTCCAACTTTTCTAACCTATTTTTGGTCATTCTGCCAGCCAAATCCTTAGTACAGCCTATCACCTCTTAACACACAACCATGAAACAGAAGAAACACCTGTCATAAAAACACAAAATTGTTCTAGAATTAATTCTTGACATATCACGTTGACTGCTTTCAACTGAAAATATGGAGGCAATTAAATTTTTTTAACACTTAGATTATGATGAATTATTTCTGGTCTTGACATACTGAATTAGTAAATAGTTGTGTAAGTTTTAAAGTATTCTCAGCACCCCAGAGGCCTGATGTGACAACACATGAATGAAACAGTTTTCTTCTGAAATCTCTTTTCACCTGCCTAGGTACTAGTGATCACAAGGATTGTTATCAATACCTCTGTATATCATTCTTTGCACCGTACTCCTTCACCCAAAAAGCTGTAATGCCTGGAGTAAGTTGTTGGTGTGTTTATGGAGACGTTAACTCGAATATAACGTTCAGGCTGTGCTTGCTGGTGCTACAGCCTTTTGCATTGCCACTAACTGCTCAGATTGCACGTGATCACATTACTACATGCCATCAGCCCAGAAACCATACAGGTAATTAAGCAAAGCCCTATTCAATATTAGGAAGCAGTGACTTCACATGGATTTCTACAAAATCACCTACTATGTAGAGAAGCCTTCAATAAAAATAAGGTCTATTTAACGCCAGAGAAAAAAAGAAAAAGAGTAAATAAAATTTGTACATAGTGGTAGAAAACTAGTTCTGACCATTTGTTTCCTTTGTACAATTAATAAATGACTGTTCAACTACCCATTTTCTCTTTCAAACTGTCCAAAAACATACAATTGTTTCTTAAGCAATTCATTTAAAAGCCTAAAATTTAGGCTCCACTGTTTGACAACACACTCCAAAACAGAGGAAAAAAAAGAAAAAGGTTACACTTGTATACAGGTTTCTTATTTCCCAGAATTTATTTATTTCTGAAGGCTTGGTCCTACATATCAGGCCATTTTTCTCTGGGCTTTCCCAAATTTGCATATGTTTTTAGAAGTGCCACATGAACTTTCAACTATAACTTCTCCAACTCTTCTCTCACCCCAACAAACTGACAGAAGTCTTTAAGGATTTCCTCTCTAAAGTGTTCTGCTTATTACCAAAAACTCAAAAATAATATTGGTGCCTTAACCAATACATGCCTAGGTACAAAAATGCTACAGCATGCAATTAACTGTTCACAGCTTGTTAAATAAAATTTAGCTTTTGGCACACAATCTTTTGCTTTTCAAACTATTTTATCTGATCTCACTTCTCTTTCGGTCATGTAGGAAGGCTAGTGAGAAAATACAGCTAATGGGCTTCTAACATTCAGAGAATACTACATCTGCTTCAATCTCCTCCGGGTCCAAATGTGCAACTAGATCTAAGTGCTTCAGCTAGATTCGGATAAAACTGGCTGGAAATGTTGAGTTAGGCTCAATTCATAGCTATTTGCATGTTGACACTACTGTGACAGAAAGCTTACACTGCCAGGCAACTTAATCTTTTTTAATTTCTGCATTTGGTTTTGCCCTGAATTGATGACCAAATGAAAGCAGTGATTAGGACTGTATTCAAATACCACTATAAGAAAGAATTATTGCAGTGGATTTTCCTACAATATATAATTCACAAGTCTGTTTCACCTAGGGTTGCAATCACTGTAGTATTATTTAAGTTGACTACACCCAAGATTTGAAAGATGAAGCAAATGGTGCATTGCCACCAATAAATTTAAGAGTGCGTTGTGGTTTTAGTATTTGAAGCTTGTTTTTCCATTAGTTCTATTAACCTCCCCCTCATCCTCAAAACGGGAGTCAAAGGTGTTGGCTTTCATTTCTGATTTCTTAAGCAGTAGCTGCCTCTCTCTCCTTCCCTCTGCCAAGATTAAACTAGAATTCCTGACTTCACCCAAACAAAGAAAACAAAGGCTGTGCAATAACAGCTATATATTAGCTATAATATAGCTATAGTGTGATTATAAGGTGCACAAGAGCCAGACGCCAACTTTCCTGTCATTACCCAGCAGACTAGAAAAAACACCTTTTGGACTGTGGATCTGCCCACTCACAAGCCAAAGGAGAAATACTTGCCCTGGAAAGCAAGTTATTACTCACTACAAGGAAAATTCTGGATATCATTTATACTTCAGGCTACTTAGAAAAAGAATTCCTGTCCTTAACATAAAGGCAGGACACATTTTAATAATTATCAAGTACGGACAAGTATTAAGCACGCCCACAACTGTTAGCCAAATATAACCAAGCATTAGAGTTCAAGGGTTTTACACAACACCCCCAGCTATTGTTAGCACCAAAAAAGAAAACCCAAAAAAAACCCACAACACAGTAAGAATCTCTACTGAAGAACAGGCATTTATACAGCGGAATCAGTTTTGAATATTCAAGTGCTATATGGACCCTAACTTAGCACTCTATCTGGCTGTCAGCTGTTGAGGAAGCAGAGGAGTTGCAGAAATTCATTTTCTAACTCACCTTTGCATAACCTGCACTCTTGTAGTCCCTCATTCAATTCCTCTGCTTTATCACCTATCACGTCTTTAAAAGGCAACTTTCCTCCCAAAATTGTACATCTGGCTTGGTATGTGGAAAGCAGTTAATTACCGTGCAAGCATCAATGTCTGATACTGCATTCTCCAGTAAAAACAAACAAAACAGCTGCTTCTTTTTATGGTTTGATATTGCCTGTTTCCCCAATATTCCGCTTTTGTTTCCCTCTGTTTCAGAGGGGAGTTCAGCTTTTCACGGTGCTTTGAAAACGTACCACTTCAGCTCCTACAACTGTCTACACATTTTATTTTCTGTAAACTTTGCAAAAGTGTCTTGAATATATTTTAAAATTATGAATTCATGCATGTATCTTTGCAATAAATTAGTATACACATTACTGTACTATTTTGTTCAGGAAGTATCAGACTAAACATACTGAAAACATGCAATGTGCAGTAAATTGCATGCTCCTCCAAAAGTTGTAAATACTTTCTGTACAGAAATCTATTTCTGATTGCCAAACTGGACAAAACCAAATTAGTTTAGAATGACTACATACTACACACAAGCACTACCCATATGTTCACATATATGTATTTTTTCCATAAATGGTTTGATATTAATGTTAACAAGCTATTGCTATCAGCATGTACATTACCCAACAATGGCACCAGCTTACATGATCCTTCTTCCAAATGCTAAATATTTGTGTATCCTGCCAATGAACAACACAGAGCTTTATATGAATTGCAGAATGATGTAAACTATTTGGAACAGGGTGATTTAAGAAAACAGAAAAGGATACACTGCAAAAGCCAAGACAAGCAGACACCACACTACGCTGATATTCATTTCTTGTGAGGGCTTCACAATACTGTAATAGGCTTCCGTCACCACATACACAACTGTAGCTGCAACAGTGAAATCCACCAACCACTGATATTCCGGAAAATAATGCAATGCTGAAAAATACAAGTTTGCAAATGTTAAAAGTTAGATATTTTAAGGCAGGTACTGACATACACAGAACGGATTGTCAATTAAAAAATGTTTTCAATTAATTGACATCTAGATAGACCCAGATCATTCAAGTAAAGAGTAACAACAGCAAAAAAGCCACATTTTTTCAACTGAACAACCAGAACTTCATCCTTCACTTCTGTAATTCAATACTTGATTACTATTCAAATTTATAAGGCTACAAGATTTTACTATTTTATCATTTCCGCTTTTATATATTAACATCCTAAATTCAAAAAGCAGACTTAATTTAAAGCTCAACATCACGACAGAAAATGGTTTTCCAGTTAAGTCTAGCTGCAATTCCAGGTAAGAGTTTTTTTGACTCTGTTAAACATTATAAGCTCATTGGCAATCATTTGAAATACTACCTGTAATTACCTCCTCTTTTTCTTTAAAAAAAAAATCTAAGATGCTGATGGTCTCTTCTTCCAGATTATGTTAGTATCTCCTGTACAGCAATAAATCATAGTGTAAATTCCACCGTAAAAACTGAGGATCATACTGTCTTGCATGCAGACTGCATGATCTATGCAGAGAAAGCTCCCATAGGTGCTGGGAACTGCAAAGAACGATTTGTGACAATGAAGTGCAGCCTGTCCCTCCCAAACACCTTCCCTACATCTACACAGTTAAAAAGTCACAAAACATTACTGAGCACTTCTCTGTTGACTACTACCTGACATCAAACACATGAAATTGGCCAAACTCAGTTATTTCAAAGTAAGTATAGGACTTGGAAATACTTATCTGGGTAGATTCAACAAAAGTTTGTATACTCAACTTTTTAAACACAGTTAAACCCTACGCTGTGTCAGTATCTGTAAATACTCAGGGAGACAGTTACATGCTATAATTTCAAGAAAATAACACTAATTGAAATTTGTGAATGGTTTGTTTATTTATGTGCCAGCTTCAAAAAACTGCTATTTTCTACATTGTCGTCAATAATTTAAGCTGTGAAATCTCCTGCATAGGACTATGCTTCCTTTCTTTCTATACTTATCCACAGAACACATGCATGTAAAAACGTAGATACAAAGAAAATACATACCACACATACATACATAGCCATATATGTGTTTTCTGTAACAGAATGACTGGCTATGATTAAGGCATCAAAAATTACCATTTAAAATTACCAGCAACTTCCAAAACACTTAATGCTGCTTATTTCTGTACTGTCACTTTCAGCCTCTAAGCATTTTACCTCAACATTTCAGATGTGTGGTTGAAAGGTCTAGGTTTCAATGCTACAGCACATTTCCTATTTTAGATAGATAGGATAGCAGAAAGTATATGTTTCGACATCTGCCAATTGTCATTTTCTTGTACAAAGCTATGATCTCTATTTCAAATAGACTATGATGTGATCCTTTGGGTGTTGTCTTATACTGCTATGAATGCCTGATCCAACAATAGATGTGCTTTATGCTGGATTTCACCTACTCATCCTTTCCAATAATACTGCTATTAAGATGTCAACCCTGGAACAACAAAGGAGACTTAGCCCTAATTCTTGCCTTCTAATTTAACTTTATGATCAGTTGTACTTCTATTCATTCATTGTCTATAAAAAAGGTATTTCAGCATTCACTGCAAATAAACACTTGATAGAAAGAATGAGGACATATTTGAAATAATATACTATGGTCTGCATCCACTTATTCTTACCAATAGTGTCCCTTTCAGTCACTGATTTTGTTTCCAGATGAAGATCAATGTCTTTTGGAATGGTTAGGGGTTTGTTTTCAATATGACCATTATATTTTCTGTAAAAATAAATAAATAGATAGATAATACACATGCGGATATGACAAAACAAACTTTTTCAAGATACAATGACATTTCAAATGTAAGAAAACCGCAAACTTCTTTTTTTGCCAAATGCAAATATTTTTATCTAGCTAGCTAAAAGCATTAACTCAAGTTCAAATTTTGAGAAACAACCAGTTATGTCAATGATTCCTTGCTTTATCTTGCAAGGCTCTGACATACTACTGTAGTATAGGTTTAAATAGCTTCCATATGCTGCATCCAGAGCATGTATTAAAGCAAGATTCGGTGGCCAGTTGTATGGGAGCACCAGCCAAACCGGTTTCGGAGAACAACAGGTGAGAAGCACGGATTTGTCATCCAACTCAGCTCCATCTCCGACTTAGCTTCATCTCCGCCTTGCCTTGTCTATGCAGAGAGAGCTTGGGGGGAGCTGCAAAACAGCTCAGCCCGGGGTTATCTCAAGATTGCACATAAGAACTGAAACCAAATGGCCCTTAACAAACAAAACGCCCTCAGTCCCATCCCACCACTATGCCCGTGACTTTGAGCACTGCACATCACAAATTGGCAACACAGACTGAGCTATCACACCACCAGAGGTAAATATCCCACATAGTGTCATCCACTCAGGCATAATCCTGCACCATCACAGAATCAGGAAATATAAACCGCAAGGTTTGGGGAGAAAAATGGGGACTCTTCCAACGACACAGCTGGCCTGGAGGAGATCCATTCCCCCCTTGTCCAGGACGCTGTACAGGGTAACTTCCCAGGGACTGAGCGACCTTACCGGAGAGAGAGGGTAAGTGACTAAGAAACATACGTATGGGATATGGCATGCTATTAAGTTTGTAATCGGGGCACTCTTTGAAGGTATTCATATCTAGCATGCTTGTGGTTTGTGTTGTTACTTGTTGGGATCATTTGTAGCTTGCAATAGTGTATCCCACTAATGTCTTTTAAACTGCAATAGTGTAATCACCATTGTACACATGGAACTTGCAATAGTAACGTATTGGACCTGTGAGTGAAGTCCAAATAAATTGTTAATTTGAACTTCTCAATGAAGCCCTTTTCCCATTTCGTCACAAAATTGGCGCAGCAAGCAGGGTGTATAATGGACAAGCTATTGCAGAAACGTGGGTGTAAACTCTCTCCCGCGGAGAGGGAGAAAGCTAAGAGGTTGTGGAAAAGTCAGGAGAAAGTGGTGGAATTGGTAGAGCAATGTAAGAAGGAACAAAAGAAAAAAGACGGAAAAGGTAAAGGTGTTCTGTGTCCTGGTTTTGGAGCACGTTTAGTCTGTGCACAGGAGGAAGCACGGAAATCTGAGGCTGGTAAGAAAATGGATGTAGCTAACTTGGAAGCAAACGTGCTGACTGATTGTAGTAAAAAGCTCTGTGAATTGCAAACTGAAGTTGGGGCTACCAAAGCTGCTTTAGAGGAAGAACGAAAGACGAAAGAGGCCTTAAGGGCCCAGGAAGGACAATTGGAAGTTGAAAACATGTTTTTGAAAGGCGAATGAGCTGCCGAAAGGGAGAATCACAGAATTTCACGGAATCACGGAATTTTCAGAGTTGGAAGG
>VUYV01000236.1:1013194-1055364 GCA_008711295.1 Anarhynchus alexandrinus | reverse complement strand
GAAAGAATCGGAGATCTACTACAACACGTATCCCCCCGTGGTCCGGACCCGAGCTTGCCCGAATGCAGGAACAATTGTCACGCAAGCCAGGGGAAAGTGCAACTGAATATTTAGGGAATGTTTCGCTAAAAGGAGGAGATCGTATCTTGCTGAGTGAGGAGGAAGCTAGAGGTTAGTGGGGTCCTGGCGTATTTCTGGAGAAGGGGTCCAGCGGGGGATCAACCCTTAACCCTCAGAGTCGCCCACTGGGCAGGGGGGATAGATTCTAGAGAGCGGGGCGAGCCACTGGCTATTAAAACTGCTGGGCTCTCTGGGCGAGCTGAATCCGTACAAAAGGCTGCCTGTATACAAGCCGCGTAGGAGCGTGGGGAGCAGGGCATTCCCCTTGCCGCTCCGGTAGATCCGGGCCACCTTAAACCGTTGATTAGAGGTCTCCCTGATTCGGTGAAAATGTATGTGCAAAACCGAAAGGAAAAGACTGCACAGGCAATTGACCATAATACTCGCAACCCGCAACTGCGGCAGCAGCCCGTTTGAACTTGGGGGGAACTAGGACAAGAAATAGTGATTTTTGGTAGAGACATGGGTTGGTCAGAGGAAGGTTCGAATTTACAGTGCTGGGTCTTGCATGCACAGTTTGTCGGGCATAATAGTTCTCGTCCTCCCCAACAAAATAATTCTCGTTTTGATCCCCACCATAATGGATTGTGGAGAAAGGTGATAGCATTAGGAATACCCCGACCAATGTCACATGGGCTGTCCACAGAGAATATTCGTACTATGGTAAACCTGGAGCAGCCTATTAGCAAAGCTATGGAACATACTGATGCTGTTAAAGCACAGAGAGATAAACCCTCTGCTCCTGCGAATCCTTACTCAGATTTAAGGAAGGATTTAATAGATTTAAAAAACTAGAAAGCGCGGGGGGTATTTTAGGCTGACCCACCCATGTAATATCTAACCTAGAATGGCCTAACCGTTTAAGTGACCCACATATTATTTTAGCTACTGGCCCCAGATGTATACCTGTAAACTTTCTAATTGATACTGGAGCTCAAATAAGTGTCATCACTGAAAAAAACAGCAAAAAAGTTAGATTTAGTCCCAACCCAGAAGAAAAAAAATATAATAGGAGTGACTGGAGTCCCTGAAATCAGACGAATTGGTACGGTATGTGTCTGTCTTCCAGGAGAAAACCGAATGACTAAGATAAAAGTAGTCATCGTCCTTATCGTAATAACATTTTGGGATTTGATGTATTAGCACACAAAGTCTGGAGGCTGCCAGACGGGACAGCGTGGAGCTTTGGAGCCCCACCATGTGAAGTCTGGTTACTGGAGACAGCCACTAGACTGCCTCCTTCCCAGGTAACGAATGTTAATCAATATCCACTACCAGCCGCAGCCAAGACGGGGATCAGGGAAGTTATTAAAGACCTGGAAGCCCGTGGTGTTATAATCAGGACCCACTCACCCTGTAACTCCCCAGTATGGCCAGTACGTAAAGCGGACGGTAGATGGCGACTCACAGTTGACTACAGGAGGTTGAATAGCAATGCAACGCCCCTTACGGCCGCTGTTCCTAGCGTTGATGACCTGGTTACCCAGATTCAAGCTAACCACCACACATGGATGTGCACATTGGATGTTAAGGACATGTTTTTTATGATTCCTCTTCAGGAGCAAGACAAACCTCAATTTGCATTCACGTGGGAGGGAGTGCAATATACCTTTAATCGGCTCCCACAGGGATACAAACACTCTCCCACTATTGCCCATAACACATTAGCAAAAATATTGAAGGAGATAAAAGTACCAGATGGGGTAAGCATGTACCAATACTTCGATGACATCTTAATAGGTGGAGACAATGAAGAGGCAGTCAGAGAAGTGTCCAGTAAGGTTTGGGACACACTGACTTCACTGGGATTAGAAATCCCTCCTGCCAAATGTCAGGGACCAAGCCAAGAGGTTACATTTTTAGGAATTTGGTGGTCAGGAGGAGCCGTGGCTATACCAGCTGACATCCTGGAAGAAAATGAAGCTGGTAAAGCTCCAGAGAACAAAAGGGAGCTACAACAGATACTTGGGACTTTAGGTTATTGGCAAAAACACATCCCTGGATTTTCTATAATTGCTAGACCCCTGTATAATTTGATTAAGAAAAATGCTGTGTGGCAGTGGACTCCTCAGCATGAGGAAGCCTTGAATTTGCTGATTCATGAACTTCGCATATATCAGACTTTAGGCCCTATATACCAGACAGATCCTGTACAGATAGAGTGGGGATTCAGTGAACATGGTTCTCATTGTAATTTATATCAACGGGGACCAGAAGGCCCTGACAGACCCTTGGAATTCTCTTCTCATTCCTTCAATGATACTGAGCAGAGATACACTGACTGGGAAAAGGGTGTATTATCACTAGTGCGGGCAGTAAAAAAGGCTGAGAGGATTTGCATGAACCAAGACATGGTCATCTGGGGTCCTTTCCTTCTCCTGGAATCAGTTAGGAAAGGGACTCCTCCCCTGAGGGAATTGCCCCAAAACCCACTATCCAGAAATGGTACTCCTATTTGGAAGGTATTTGTCAGTTAGTTACTATTACTGAAGGGCCAGTAAAAATATATAAATTAGAAAAGGATGTTAACACAGACCTTTCTATGTTAGTCAAACCTAACAAGCCATCACCTATTTTAGAAGCACCCCTTTTTACAGCCGAATCTGATCAATCAGGAGTATGGTTTACAGATACTTCTGCAGTTCGCAAAATCCAGATTTGGCAATATACAGCAGTAGCTCTAGAGATAAAAACAGGAAAAACTGAGACTGAGAAAGGAGAAGGTAGTGCCCAAGTAGGGGAGCTATGGGCTGTGTTGTTAGCTGTGAAACATGGAGCTCAAACTATATATACGGACTCCTATGCAGTGTTCAAAGGGGCAACCGAATGGATCGGACATTGGGAAACTCATGATTAGCAAGTCAATCGAGTACCAGGGTGGAGAACAGAGGACTGGAAGCAGCTATTGGAAGTGGGAAAGGAAAAGGCACTGCGAATAGGCTGGGTAAAGGCACACGATAAAGCTATAACTGAGGTTGCCCACTGGAACAATAAAGTTGACTATCTCACCCGCATACATACATTAGAAACGGATGAGTACAGATGCACAGGAGTGGGTAAGGTTAAGGGAATGGTTACACAAAAGGTGCGGCCACACTGGGAAAGCTGATCTATATAAAGGATGTCAAGCCAGAGGCTGGCTTGCCACACTGGCAGACTGTGAAAGGACAATAACACACTGTCCACAGTGTCACCTACGATTAAAAATGAATCATCCAAATCAAGCCCCGCCTTTACATATTATGGCAGGGAAAACACTCTGGCAAACTTGGCAAATCGATTTTATTGGGCCCCTTAGAGCATCTAATCATTATAGATATATCCTAGTAGGTGTAGAGGTGGTGTCAGGATTGACCCAAGCCACTACAACCACAGCAGCATCTGGAGAATGGACTGTTCGAGTGCTAAAGGAATGGTTTAAGTACTTTACCTATGCCTTCTGCCATCCAAAGTGATAATGGCTGACACTTCACAGCAGCCATCGTCCAGGAATGGGCAAAAGGGGAAGGTATTGACTGGGTCTTCCATACCCCTTATTACCACCAGGCAAATGGAATGGTAGAATGGATCAATGGATTAATTAAAAGATTTGCAAAGGTCCATGAATCAAATTGGAACCTGAGACTATCTGAAGCAGTATATACTGTTCATAACAGATGGGGTGAAAATGGAAATGCAAAAATAAAAGCGTTTTGTCCTACTAGAGGAATGATCTCCAAGGCACCACATAAAATTGATGAAATCCCTGTACCATTGCATCCTGGTCAACCAGTAATGGTCAAATTACCTCAAACTGGAGTCATACCCCTGACATTGACCAATCCAAGGGCATCATATGCATGGGAAGCAAAAGATAACTCTGACCACATACGTCGAATAAGTAGTAGGTGGATCATACCAGATTTCTAACTGATTCATTGTTGATCATATATACAATCGAGCAGCACTTTTCCATTTACTTGCAGGTGCCTCACCAAAAGGAGGGATGAGGAGTACGACAGGGTGGAGACCTGAGAGGCGTTGACCCGAAGTATGAACTGTGCATGCACAGAATGGACAAAATGTGCAGAACTTGAACGTGGACCAGAAGTTCTTGGTTGGTTTCGGGTTGTTTTTATTCTTCTGATCTTTGTATATTTGTTTTAATAAGGATAATTTGTTTGGTTGTTTGTTAACCTAAGTTTTAATATTAGGTGCTGTATCATGACTGTGGTTGTAAGGCCTTTTGTAATAATAGTTATTAGCTCTATAATAATCATAGATATAAGTAGGCAATCTAGAATATGGAATAGACAGCCTCAGGCTTTTGAAAAACATGTTGATGGATACCCAATTATAAACCACACTGAACCAGACAATGTGATCTATAAGATGATAGAATATTTTGCCCGCATGCTCAATTTTTCTCATGTGACTACCTGTCTGCCTCTACCACATACCCCCACTCAGGGGCTCCCCATAACAGCTCTCCCTGTGGATATGGGTAAAAATTTAGATTGGCTCTGGAATCAAAATAAGTCTATTATTTGGCATGAATTTGAATGGAGGTGGCCATTTAACAATACACTAAATCAAACTTCTGTTTGGAGCTTAAACTGTTCCTATGCGCCTCTTTGTTTGGACAGTAAGACTGTGGGATGTAGAGGCAAACAACCACAATTCTTCCAATAGCTGTGTTCCAAACACCCTTGGGCAGATACACGTTGTGGGGAGAAGCCGTACTGAGGCAAATGTTTACTCCTGAGGTATGTGGAACCGGTAAACACCCAGTGGTGCTTTGAGTTCCCTTCAACACCCAGTAATTCATGTACATGGTTCAATGTAATGCCGGGGCCACCTGCTGATTGTTTATGGTCTCATGTCCATGAGGAGAAAAGAGATGACAGGAAGGATTGCTATCCATGGAGGTCTTGACAAAAGGCCTCAACACAACCCAATGTAAAAAGCCCGCTGTGGAATTGCACAAATATTATAAATTGTACCACTGGTGGGAATCTGCAAAACAGTTGGGTGTAGTTAATCCCTTCATTACAGCATTTAATTAGCATTGCCTGCTTGTGTCAAAATTACACAAAGCCATATCCTCCAGAAATGGGGTGTAACACCAGCGTAAGCTATAAGGACTTAAAATATTCAGAAAAATCCTCCTGTCGGATCCCTCGAACCATGGGCAATTGTGATGACTCACCTATATATGCTCCTCGCCAGTTAACTTGGATATGCTCAGACGGGACCATTACAGACATGTTAAACCCTATTCATCCCGGTCTGCAATGTACTTTGGGAGTACCATCATTATGTACTTCTTACTACTCTGAAAAGTTTTTTTTCTCAAGGGCTGTGGCATCCCCGTACCAAACGAAGTACAGTTGGTACTGGTTGGACTGTATCCCAGCGATTAGCAGTATGGGCTGAAGGATTCTTTGGACTAGGAATAGGTCACCTTAGAACTAGAATGATATTGTCCAATTTAACTGCACAAGTGGAAACTTTAGCAGACCTTACTAATGACAATTTTGAATTGCTCAATGCCCAAATGCAAGCTGTCTCTAAAGTCACACTTCAAAACTGACTCATGCTACATATGATACTATTCAAAGAACAAGGAATGTGTGGATACTTAAAAGCAAACCATGAACAAGAAGAATGCTGTGTCACAATTCCGAATGTGTCACTACCTCTCTGGGAAAACCTCCAGAAGATGGAGATAGCTGAAGTGGCACATGAGCTGCAGGACCAAATAAAGGACACTTGTTTGGGAAATATTTTTGCTAGAATAGGATGGGTGTTTTCTGGATGGATTACTAACTTGTTGCAAACATTGATTGTTATAATAATTTGCATTATTGTAGTATGAATTGCCATTAGTTGTGTTAAAATAATTATTGCAAAATCTACCTCTCAGCTGAGGAAACTGGGGAAACTGGGGAATACCTGGATCTACTTAAACACTCAGATGAAAATTATACAGACACATTGGGTGAGGATGAGATATTCGTGGTGGATCTGTGACTCAGGTCACGGGGTGGAATGTATGGGAGCACCCAGCCAAACTGGTTTCGGAGAACATTAGGTGTGATGCAGGGAGTTGTCATCTGACTCAGCTCCATCTCCGCCTTGCCTTGTCTATGCAGAGAGAACTTGGGGGGGAGCTGCAATACAGCTCAGCCTGGGGTTATCTCAAGATTGCACATAAGAACCGAAACCAAATGGCCCTTAACAAACAAAACGCCCTCAGTCCCATCCCACCACTATGCCCGTGACTTTGAGCACTACACATCACAAATTGGCAACAGACACTGAGCTACCACACCACCAGAGGTAAATATCCCACATAGTGTCATCCACTCAGGCATAATCCTGCACCCTCACAGAATCAGGAAATATAAACCGCAAGGTTTGGGGAGAAAAATGGGGACTCTTCCAACGACACAGCTGGCCTGGAGGAGATCCATTCCCCCCTTGTCCAGGACGCTGTACAGGGTAACTTCCCAGGGACTGAGCGACCTTACCGGAGAGAGAGGGTAAGTGACTAAGAAACATACGTATGGGATATGGCATCCTATTAAGTTTGTGATCGGGGCACTCTTTGAAGGTATTCATATCTAGCATGCTTGTGGTTTGTGTTGTTACTTGTTGGGATCATTTGTAGCTTGCAATAGTGTATCCCACTAATGTCTTTTAAACTGCAATAGTGTAATCGCCATTGTACACATAGAACTTGCGATAGTGACACATTGGACCTGTGAGTAAAGTCCAAATAAATTGTTAAATTGAACCTCTCAGTGAAGTCCTTTTCCCATTTCGTCACACCAGTATTTACTTCAGTCCACTTATTTCCTCTGTTCAGGGAGCTACAGGGTGTTCTAGCAAGTTCCCACAGACCAGAATATATCCACGTTGCCATACAGATACCCTGAAGAAAAATCAAAGCTAAATTGAGACTTTTTAATTGAGGTCTAGACCAGGATGCTGAAAGACAGAAGTGTTAAAGTCTTCGGATTGAAAGTAAGTAAAAAAGACAGAGACTCAGCAGTGTTAATTTACTGAACATTCACTGGAAATAACAAAAAGCAGTAACCTACCTCAGAAAAAAGCTCATGAGGAAAAAACAAGAAAAAGAAATTTCCCGAAAGAGCATTAGGCCTTTTTGTCACAACAGGGTGCTTAGCAAGCACGTCATAGAAGCTGGACTAACCTAGATCCTTGAAAGATCCATCCTACTAGCCATCAAGCAAAGACAACTTTAAGATAATTTTCTAATCTAACAGGCTTTGTGTAGAAATACTAGAGACTTGTTTCAATTCATACTGTGGCTACTTGCTTATACAAATGGCAGGAATGAGGCAACCAAATGTTGAGCTGAGTGTCTTGTGGCACCAAGTTCCACACTGCATGTCCCAAACTGAGAAGTCCTTAAATCTACTCTACTAACGTCATTCAGTGACTCCTTGTGTAACGTAGTAGTAAGTTTACTACTCCCTATCCACCCTCTGCACACTGGGTGCGTACCTGTTGCAAAACCCTCCCTCAGCCAGTTCCCACACAAGTAATCCTTATGCTGTTTCTTCTTGTATGGAAGCCTTTCTTCTAACCCCCATCACTCCCCTTTTCCAGTTCTACTGAATGATCTTGGGAATATGGTATAAACTAAAGTATGTCTTATATGTATAATATGAAGTTAGACTATGTTTTACAGATTGTTGGTTAGAATTAAAACACCTTTAAGGAATAATTTTTCACAGCAAAGATACACGTGAAGACCATAAGAGCTGACACATCTAGAGTAAAAAGTGCATTTTCATCTGGAACTCTGAAACTATAGCAACATCATGATCTTCACTTTCCTGAAAATAAGCCATGCTGACAAACTTTAAATTGAAGAACACAGGATGCTCTTAAAAGAACCTGAACAAAGTCAATTTACATGAAATTGGGCTGTGAGATTACCATTACTAACAAGGGTAAAACTTACCTCATCACAATTAAAAAAAACCAACCAAACAAAAAAAACCATTAAAGTAGATCAGAAAATGTTTTGTTAGGCTAAAAAAAAAAAAAAATAATAAANGTTAAGAAAAAAAAAAAAAAAAAATAATCAAAACCAGAACTTAAAACCCCTAAATGGCTAGAAGGAAACAGTAAACTTTGCCAGATTTTAGTAAAGCACCTCTTAAATTAGAAAAGGAGACGTGGATTTTCCATAGAAAGATGAGTTATTGGGACATAAGCATTAAAAAGAAATTCAATCAATCATGAACTTATTTTTAAGGAATTATGTCCTGTCAGCTAACATCTGAGATGAGAACACAAGCAGAAAGTATTAATAACTTTTTTTTTTTCAGGTGATATTAATTCTTAGTATCATCCGAAGGACAAGAATTTTAATGGACAAACTGAAAACTGAGGATAGGAATCTGAAGCATTACTCAAAAAATTTAGGTGCTCAAGTCTAAACAAGATGTCCTAAAACACTGCCCAGCCACTTGACTACGTGCATGCTTCTGCGTGCTTCCCTGTCCCCAATTGTACTCTTGAGGTTTTCTGACTATATGCACCCAGGAGTACCATCATCTAGAGTGAGATGAGCATTTTGATAACTGAAGCCATTTCTGCTCAACAAAATTTGGTGTTCCTACACTTTAATTATCCCAGGGGACCCACAATCCAAGAGACACAGTCAGAACATACCCAGGATCATTGACAGCTTTAATTCAAAGTAATTCGTAGTGGCTATGGACCTTTTCATTAGCCTAACAATTTAATATAACATAAATGATTCTGAAATAGAAAATCTGCCTAAAATTCATGTGCTATTATAACCTATAGCACAACATACTGAAGCGCAATAAGCATTGAATAAAATGGACAAGTTCACACTACAGCTGTTTCTAAGGCTCGTTTTCTAGTAAATTCCTTGGATCTCCTTTCAACATTTCTCTTTTATTAGTTCGGATTGGAAAAGTATTTAAGGAGCAGGCGCTCCATTTTGCAAGACTGTGAGCTTGACAAACCAAATTCTTTATCTTGAAAAGACACGTGGAGGCAGTGGGGGGATCAAATAGATACAACCTTATTTCTCCTACAATATCTGTTTCGCATCTCCTTGGCTTAAAGGAGCACTGCATTCCATTTTGTGCAACCTAAAACAGTACACCCAAACCAACTCAATAGGAACAATTCCTACTTTAAACTATGGTTTTCCTCCAACAACAGCCACTTCTTTAGAGGATACAGAGTTATATTTATTGACTAAAAAGTAAGTGTATTATTCACTCTGTTGTTACAACAGCAAAGCAAAGAAAACATCAGTTAAGCCTCCACATTACCATCCTGGTTTCTTTAAATTTTCATATCCCCCCTGTGATTAACATTCACCCTAGTACAAACAACTACCTACAACTATTACAATTGTATTCACTTGGTTACATGTTAATATAGTAAGATAATAATATCAATCTTACAATAACTAAATCACACCAACAAAATTTGACTGCGCAGACAGGAAAACATAGCATCACATTTGAAACATTAAATGTAGAAGTTTAGTAACTGAAAAAGGACTTAAGGCGTATATAGATGACTTGTGATACAGGTTCCTACTAAATTTCAAAGTAAATTTTCCAAAGATTACAAAATTTAAGCTTATATGTCAGCACACATTAACATGCCATGCTTCCAACACAGCTGAGCCCATGTAATTGCTCTGGTGACAGTGAGAACACACATATTTTGGATGGCAGGACTGAGGAAAGGCAATAAGAGCAATGTACAATTATTATTTGGCAATGCAATTGTGGTTTTCTGTTTAAGGCTCCTATGGGTGGACTTATCATAGAATGGTTTAGGTTGGAAAGGATCTTGAAGGATCACCAAGTTCCAACCCCCCTGCCATAGGCAGGGACACCTCCCACTAGATGTCCAGCCTGGCCTTGAACACCTCCAGGGATGGGGCCTCAACAACCCCTCTGGGCAACCTGTGCCAGTGCCTTACCACCCTCAAAGGGAAAAACTTCTTCCTAATGTTCAATCTAAACCTGCCCTCTTCCAGTTTGAAGCCATTCCCCCTCGTCCTATCACTTCATGCCCCAGTAAAAAGTCCTTCCCCAGCTCTCCTGTAGGCCCCCTTTAGGTACTGGAAGGCCGCAATAAGATCTCCCCGGAGCCTTCTCTTCTCCAGGCTGAACAGCCCCAACTCCTTCAGCCTCTCCTCATAGGAGAGGTGCTCCAGCCCTCGGATCATCCTCGTGGCCCTCCTCTGGACACGCTCCAGCAGGTCCATGTCCTTCTTATGTTGGGGACTCCAGAGCTGGACGCAGTACTCCAGGTGGGGTCTCACGAGAGTGGAGTAGAGGGGCAGAATCCCCTCCCTCGCCCTGCTGGCCACACTTCTTCTGATGCAGCCCAGGATACCGTTGGCCTTCTGGTCTGCTATCGCACATTGCTGGCTCATGTTGAGCTTCTTGTCGATCAGCACCCCCAGGTCCTTCTCCTCAGTGCTGCTCTCCAGCCATTCCCCGCCCAGCCTGTATTTGTGCTTGGGATTGCCCCGACCCAGATGTAAGACCTTGCACTTGGCCTTGTTGAACTCCATGAGGTCCACATGGGCCCACCTCTCCAGCCTGTCCAGGTCTCTCTGGATGGCATCCCTCCCCTCCAGCGTGTCTACCTCGCCAAACAGCTTGGTATCATCGGCAAACTTGCTGAGGGTGCTCTCGACAATATATATTATAGTTAAGCAATTGAAGTTAATTTTATATATGAATAAATATTACTGGCTAAATGGACAGTTGTGAATTGTAATGCTATTTATAATTATTTTGCCTCCGTTTGTTACAGAAAACTGTTAAGATAAAATGAGTTTCTAAATTTGAAAGAATGTATTTAATATTAAAGGAATGACTTAATTCTTTAGCGCAAAGTATGGCAAATAAGGTTGCTAACCGTGTAGCTTAAGAACTACAAAACAGAAAAAAAAATATCACATTACAATGAACAGATTACATATGCAGTTTGTGGATTATAAGAGAGCTCATACTGGAATAAAAGAAAAAGGACTAAAGGAAAGTTCCTATGTCACCGTAAAGGAAGCCAGAGGGGTTTGTTTTAATCATAGCCTATTCAGAAATCCTGCAACAGCCACCACCTCAAGACATCTTGGTTCTTGTCACAGTTGTACTTCTGGGAGGCTGTTCCAGAACTTCATCTGGACATCAGAAATCTGTTTCCACCTTAAGCTGATACACAGTTATCCCATCCCTCTCAGTCATCTTTTTGCTAGGTTAAACAAGCCAAGCTCTTTTAGCCTCCTCTTGTAAGACAGACTTTCTGTTTTCTGCACGATCCTAGCAGCCTTCTGTTCACATACCAATTATTTTTTCTTGAAAGTGAGTGATCAGAACTGTCCACAGTAATCCAGATAAAGTTCTACACTGGTGCCTTGTCCAAGAGGATTAATATTTCACTATCTCTTCTACTAGAAATAACTCATCTAATACATCCTAGGAGCACATTTACCTTTTTCACAGCTGTGTAAGGTGGTGGCTCAGACTAATCCTGTGTTGAACTAATATACACAAATTTCTCTTCTCTTGCTTCAAGATGAAGAGCTTCAATCCTATAGAAAATTTGCTTTCCTCAGTTTTTATCCAAATCAATATATTCACTAAAAAAACTCCTTGCCACCAAATCAGCAATTTCACAGACCAATTTTGTGGACTGGAAATCACCCAGTCCTGCACAATTTGGGCATATTCAACTCTGCTAAACTGAAAGAATGCAGTTTGGTACAGAGCCGTTACAATTAACGCAAGCAGGGCAGTCATACACAACCAGCAGTTTTTAATTCACATTAAAACAAAAGATAGCTAGCAAAGCTATTATAAGGATCACGCTAAAAAAAAAAGTTTTTTAAACAAAAACAAAAAAAAAATCTTAAAACAAGTATTTACCTGTCTTTTTTGCTCTTCCCTCTTTGTTTCCCTGCAAGAATCCTTAGTTCTTCTTCAGTAGGATGCTGATACCACCTTAAACTAAAGAAAAATAAAAGCTCAATTAAAACAGTATCAGTATTAGCAACTTAGTGGGTTTAAAAAAAACCCAACAACTACATATCAACACAGATCTATATGCATATTAAAACGCTGGTCATTTGCAACACCTAAGTGAGGGAATTGCTCACACTTTGGAATGGAGAGCCACCGTGCAGGAAGACCTGGATAGGTTGGAAGAGTGGGCTAACAAGAACCTTATGCAGTTCAACAAGGACAAGTGTAAGGTTTTGCATCTGGGAAAACATAATCCAGGAGTGCAGCACAGGCTGGGATCTACCCCACTGGGGAGCAGCTCCGCGGAGAGCGACCTGGGGGTCCTGGTGGACAATAAGCTCAAGATGAATGAACAGTGTATGCTGCTGCAGCAAAGAAAGCCAACAGGATGCTGGGCTCTATCAACAAGGGCATCACCAGCAGAGCTGAAGTCATTATCACAGTATCCCACTCTACTCAGTGCTGGTCAGGCCACACATGGAACACTGTGTTCAGTTTTGGTCTCCACTATCCAAAAAGATGTGGACAGGCTGAAGAGGGCCACAAAGATGATCCAAGGACTGGGAAACCTGTCATATAAGGAAAGGCTGAGAGAACTGGGTTTGTTCAGCCTTGAGAAAAGAAACTTAGGGGAGACCTTATCACCATGTTCCAGTATTTAAAGGGTGGCTACAAAGAAGACGGAGACTCCCTTTTTACAAGGAGCCACATGGGAAAGGCGAGGGGTGATGGGTACAAGTTACTCCTGGGAAGATTCTGATTGGACACAAAAGGAAAATTTTCCACAATGAGAACAATCAGCCATTGGAATAATCTCCCCAAGGCAGTGGTGGATTTCCCATCATTGGACACTTTCAGATTTCAGCTGGACAGGATGCTGGGCCATCTTGTCTAGACTGTGCTTTTGTCAAGAAACAAGATAGACAAAATGATCCTTGAGGTCCCTTCCAACCTGATATTCTATCATTTCATCTATGACGAAAATAGTCACATGCAAGTCGCAACCCTACCCGAACTGAACCACCACAGCTAAACTTCAGTTCTCTCCAGCATGAGATGCTTATTCATAATTAGAACGCTTTGCCACTCTGTCATTCAAGTGAAAGCCCTTCACTTCTCAAAACACCAAATTTTCAAGTTATCATCAAATACAGCAAACAAAGTTGTACCGATATTGGAAAAAGTTCACTAGAATAATTATACCATTACAGTTACCCATCAGAACCATATTCTAAATGATTTTATAAATAATTATGCCTCTCAAAGAAACAGTAATTTTCCAGAATAGCTATTATCAAGTAACCATTAACAGCCTTTTTTATTTAGACAGAGCAGACTGTAACATCAACATTCCTTTCCTAAACACCTCTTCAGTGATATCTTCAACTCCTACTAGAAAAAGTGCTATTAAAAAAGAAATCACTAATTTGCATGTAGCTGAGCTGCAAGCTTTTTCACTTTCACAAGTGAATGCACCATCCATTGCTCATTTATTTAAAAGGCAAGTAGTGGCAAGGAAATTCTGAAGAGGAAAACCAGAGAGGGTTAAGTCTCTAAGATGGTACATACATGGACCATTCAAATCTACACTGGCAAATTAGGGGTTAAGTTACATTCAATTTAAAAAAGAAAGCAAGGCATATTTGGAAAATAACCATCAACTACAAATAACCTCAAGCCACTTGATAACACTTGATTCCCAGCTCTGTATTGGAAAGGCTTCCTGTCCCAAGTGGAAGTCTGGTCCACCCATCTTTATATTTGCAGAACACAGCCTTTCATGTAAATATAAAAAATGTTGTAATTCTTCATGGAACATTGTCTACACAACAAGCACTGAGGGAGATTCACTGCTATGAGACTTGTGCTAAAAACTGGAACAGTCCTAAATGCAAGCTGCCACAACAAGCAATATTATACATCTTCTACCTTCCTTATGATGGCATGGACACTTCATGTGTGCACACATGCACTGCAAGGGACACTGGATAAAAACTACAAGAAAGAATAGGTACTATTTTAATGAAATGTACATATCACTGAGCATAGGCCTGCCTGGCAGATCTTAAACAGGAGACATAGCCTCTCTGTCCTGATACTGTCCTAGACACTACACTAACCTTGGCTGAAGACAGAGAAGTGGGAATGAAGAAAAATAGTGCGACAAAATCACAACACATTTCAAGAAGAGCTCCCATTTTCAGCAGTTTAATTGCTGGCATAATGAAGTATTAAACAGACAGGTGCACAGAGCTCACGGACATCATCTTAAAAACTGGCGCAATGGGTAAGTAAGAGTTCAAGCCAGCAATATTACAAAGAGTACAATCTGGTTAACAGGGGATTCAATGAGCCTGTGTCAGCAGGTACTGCTGTGATAAAGAATCAGTTGATGCTGGGATTTCTTCAAGAGAAAAGAACTTCAGTACCAGGCAGTAATACATCACAGAGATCCAAACCACCACATGCTGCAAATTTCCCTTGAAGGAATTCACTGCCAGTTCAAAAACTGAAAATGGTAACTCCTCCAGACTTTGCATGAACAAGGAGTTTAGGGGGGGAGAAGAGGGGCTGAATTTTGTTTTTTTGGGGCACCAGTAAGAGTGAAAGTTATTTCATTAATTTATTTTTACCATGTGTGATCCCAGTCAAAAAATTTGCTGTTTGCAAACTTTGCTGCAAAAAAGACTTTGTTAACACCAAGAATCACACAGAAACCAGATCAACTGCCTTCTCATCCAAGTTGTCAAACTACATTGGAGATACTACCTTCTTCCTATCTTTCACATGACCTAAAGAAAGTGGGGGAAAGCAGAGGAACAGTCTTCTGCTTTGTCATTCACCATCTCCCAGATTGGAACTTGGCATGCTGAAAGTACCACAAGTAGTTCTGCAATTATGAGAATCACCTGTGTTGGAAAGGTAATTTTTCAAAATCTTTCCTGCACAGATACAGAAATAGTACCTTATACAGCAGAACAGATAAAATTGTTGTTCTGTTTAACATACTAAGACAAATAAAACACTTAAACCACAATTTGCTCTTAATTACAGTACAGAATTATGTTGCAAGTGATTCCTAATTACAACTAATAGGATACAAGAGTTGGGGATTTTTTAGTTAATAACCCCTACATACCTTGCATGTACAATCTCAAAATCAAGAGACCTGAACAAACATTTTCATTAAGGTAGAACTAAAAAAAAAGTAGTTAGTATCTGCTTTAGCTTATATCAGCTTTAAAACTGAGATCCCACAACTGAATACTCTGTAGCTCTGACCAAGTTAGTCTAAATCACAACAACAGCAGAGATTCAAATTAATTGGGGTGTATGAAGGTCATTAATGAGTGCACTATGAAACACCCGTTTTCTCCTGTCTTCCTGAGATGGCCTGAAAATAGAACGCAGAAGAGCAACTTAAATGCAACATTTTGGTAGAGAATGTTTCATCAGTTAAAAAATGCAAAGGCCTACGCAGATACTCAGGCTGCCAATTCATTTACTTCAATAAATATGAATATTCAAATTCTGTTCCAGCTCTGAAAATAGCATTGATTGAAAAAGTTTGTATTTCCTTACAAATGTAAATAAATAGTTTTTCAACAGGCAATGATAGCTGTGAATTCTGTAAACAAATAATTATCTTATGTCTACCTATTCTAACCATTCTTTTAAATTTTGAAGTGTCCATGTTTCCTTTTAATGGGCTTTGAATGCGCACATACAGGCATCTTGAAACCAACTGGTCACTTAAGAGTTTCTAGCTTATGTAGTAATGTGTTTATCCTCCCTCCCATTTGGCAAGGGCTATCTGTAGACATTTCAGACTATCTCGCTTAGAAAAGCCTCCCAACCCTTTGGAAGAAAGGCACACAAGCCAAATAACTTAAAAAACAGCTTTGGGAACAAAAGACTAGTTGAAGTATATTGACAAAGGAAAGGAGGAGCAGGTAGTAACTTTTCCTAGGAAAGCTGTACTGCTTAAGAGTGTGTCTGCCTCTGCCTGTACACTTATGTGTGTATAAAACCGTCCACCACCCCACCCACACAGGTATGCCAAAGAAAACACTGTGGGCAAAAAGACAGCACTAAGGAAAATGGGTTAACATAAAAGACAGTTTCTCAGCTAAACTAAGAAGAGAACTGTTTTCCTTTCTGCCATTAAAATTCAGATTCTTGTTGCAGTGAAGCATCTGACTTGTTTTTATTTCTGGAACACGGCATTATTTCTGGTTCTTTACATAATTCTTGTATTCAAGAGGTTATTCACAATGACTGAAATTACAGTGCGCTAAAATAGTTACCAGATAAATAGAAGAACAGTGAAAAGCAACAATGAGATTCTCGAGGCTACTAACATGAAAGGCAATAATAAGACTCCCATTGACTTCAATGCGAGCAGAATTCCCTAAATGCAAGTGCAGAAATCCTGCTTTATGTATTCATCAATCTGCAGGTGTGCAAAGAAAACAGGAGAAAAGGATTATAAAAAATATTTCAACAGCACACCTCTCCCTATCATTGGCACAAGACATGCCTTAGAACAAGGATACAGAAAGTCAAAACTTCACAAGAATGAAGAACATGGGCATAATATTGAGCAATTCTTTAAGAAGAGCAATTAAGTATCTACATTTTTAAATAAAAATTTGAATAAAACTTTTAGATAAGACATAAAAAGTACGAAGTGTTACTTGAATAAATAACTGGTAAAAAACACAGTGGTAGTAACACACCTTAAAAACAAATGGTATGTAATTTCATGTTCATTAATTTAATTTTCTTTTAAGAGCACAAAAAAGGTGATCAGTACCGTGCAGATGTGGTCAACAATGAAAATTCACACAACGATTAAGAGTATAATTCCTGTTCATATTATTCACCTGACAATTACTGTTTTCCATTACACCTAACCAGTGATACCTAACACACATCTAAACAACATTTGGAGCCATTTTTCATTAGCAACTCTTTGGGTGATGAAATGGGGAAAATTAAAAAGAAAAAAGTTGGTAATTCTGAGATGCATAGGAAAAAAGGCAATGGAAAATTATACGAGACTGGTTAAGACTCCTATTGAGCACGTTATTATTCAAGGATTCTTCTTCAGAAATCAGGGAGTAGAGATTTGGTATTCTCAAAATTTTAACAATTACAAAAGACAGCAAACTACCTTCTAATCATACAAAGTGTTTTTCTTCCCAAACAAAAAAACACAGTGTCTATGATTCTTTTAATATTTAAGATACTGATTTATATTCAAAACAGCTGCTGGTTTTTGTTGTTATTACGGATACAGCCACACAGGGAATGCTCCCCTTGCAACTCATTATGTCTGTTTGATCTATTGTTATGAGGAAGTAGTGTACTGAAATTTATACTAATCCTGTCCTGTGAAGTATTAAAAACAGAATTTTTAATAAATACCTAAGCACTCTTTAGATGCAAGGCTAATCAGCAGGTGTATTATCAGGAGCACTAAGACAGTCCAGAGAAAAAAACCCTCCTTTTTTCAGTGTCCTGTATCCAGTTTAGTTTTTTAATATTAAAGTACGTAACTTCTGCCTTTAGTAACTTAAGAGCTGGATGACAGCTAACTTTATGACTGATACAATTAATAGCAACAAACAAGTCTGTTCTTTCAGAGCAACACTGTTTTTACACCTTAAGGCTGTAAGCCAGGCATCACAATACTATTGTAATAAATTTAAGAACAGCAGATTAATTATTTTTCAAAAAAACAACCTAGATTAGTATGTTTTACTGTTACTACTCTAATGCATAATAGTATTACCATATTCACACACAATAGAACAACTGTTTCTTATCTTACCTGCCACTACAGAGAAGCCAACGAGCAAGAGAATAGTGAGGTATGATCTTCTGTATGACACTAGCCATTACCATGGTAACCACCAACTGAACACCTATCACACCCTGTAGGGGAATAAGTTAATAAGTCAGTATGCGTTTTAGAAAAGTGCTAAAGTACCTTTAAAAAAATACTAAAAAATTAAAAACACCTTGAATGATAGGGATAACATCTTTTGGTTCTTCTCAAACTAGAGGGGAAAAATAAACCACCATACCATATCAGTTTTCAAGAAATCCCCTGGAACTTGCTATAATCAGTTACATACTTCATTGAAGGGAAAAGGCATTGTCAGGTCACAAAGCCGGTAATGTATGCCCCCTGTTTCACAGACTGTAAGAACACATGTGGACATAACATTTCACAACACATTATGCCTTAAAATTACATCACTAATTACAGTCTTGGATTTTGTGGTCTCCTCAGTTCTGACACAATTTAACAGCTGACACCACACAAACCCACTGGAATTAACAATAATTTACCACATCCACCTCAGGAAATTTCAGGCTTTGATTACTGCAGAATATTTGCTCCTTGCTGAACTCCAGGCACGGGTGGGGAAGAGAGGGGAGGGCACACAGGAGTCAGCATAGCTTCTCTTTAACATCCAACTCTTGATCAGGATTTGGCACTTCAGCAGAGACAGCAGCAATCTCATTCCCGGTCACTCAGCAAGCTTTAATTCTGACTATTGGTTGCTGTCGGGTTTTGGGGTTTTGTTTGTTTGTTTTTAAATAAAGCAACTTTAAACTTCTGAAGCTCGATAACAATGAATGAATGTTGCATCACACTACTTTCATCCTGCATGTGAAACTGTCAACTAATACTAACACCATGTTAAAAAACAGCATGAAGTGTGTACACCATTTTTCCTCTACTTACATGCAAGACTTTCATGCTTAAAACATCACAAGCAATAGTAAAAAGTATTAAACAGATATGCAAGGGAAGTTTACAAAACCACGCAAGTGAAAAGACGCTAAGAATCAACCAAATAAGCTACTTCCAATCTTTTAAACTGTTTTTCAGGATACTTTCTCATGGAAAGGAGCACAGGCGCTTTTTCAATCAGAGCACAAAATGCCACATTTCAGTCATGGCACATAGAAAATTATATGCATTTTCATTCTTAGACATCAACTTTTGGTTATTGCTAGTTACTAACAATATTTTGAAGAGAAAATATTTCTTTCTCTAGTTGTAGAAGTTGGGAATTATACTTCACTAGCTTTGTAGTGATGCAAGGTGCTATAGAAGGTCAGGAGGCAAAAGTATTTCTACATATGGAAGCAGTACGCAATTAACCACTGCCAAATAAAACACAGCTTAGCTCATACACTTGAGAAACATTTTCTCCAAAATTCCATGAAGGAAGAAGTAAGGTTCATCCCTCAAGAACACCCCACTAGCAGCACAGCAGGCAGTGCTGCCACTGTTCGAACACATCCTCTCCCACCTAACATACCTGTTCTCTTGGAGGAAATTTAACCACATTACTTTTACCAGAAGTTTCTCTCAATGTAAAGATAATCTGGGTAAGAAAAGAGCAATTCTTATAAAACGGTGAAAGATGAGATTGGAATGAACCTCTGGATATTATCTAGTCCAAGCTCCCCTGCTAAGAACAGGGTTAACTACAGCAGCTTGCTCAGAGCCACGTGTTCAGCCGGGTTTTGAGCGTCTCCAAGAACAGAGACTCTACAACCTCTCTGGGCAACCTATGCCAGTGTTCGACCATCCTCACCTTAAAGAGTCTTTTTGTTTCTTACATTTAATTAAAATATTCTGTATTGTGCCCACTGCTTCTTGTTCTTCCACTGGGCGCCACTGAGAAGAGTCTCACTGCACCTTCTTTATTCCTCCCCATCAAGTATTTATATGCACAGATAAGATGCCTCCTGAACCTTCTCTAGGCTCAACAGTCACAGCTCTCAACTTTTCCTCATATGACAGATGGTCCAGTCTCTTCATCATCTTTGTGGCCCTGCACTAGACTCTCTCCAGTAAGCCTATGTCTCTCTTGTACTGGGGAACCCCAAATCAGATGCAGCACTCCAGTGTCTCACCAGTGCTGACTAGAGGTGAGCACCTTTGTCAACTTGCTAGTGATTCTCAGCATAATGCAGCTCAGGGTGCTGTTGGCTGCCTTTGCCACAAGGGCTCACTGCTGGCTTACGCTCAACGATCTCCAGGACCTCCAGGTCCTTTTCTGCCAAACTGCCCAGGTTGACAGCCCCCAGCATGTACTGGTGCCAAGGCCTATTCTTCCTCAAGCATGTTGGCGTTTCCTTTTGTTGAGCTGCATGAGACTCCTGTTGACCCATTTCTGCAGCCTGCAGAGTTCCCTCTGAATGGGAATACAACTACCGGATGTAGCAGTGACTCCAAGTTTTGTACCATCTGCAAACTTGCTGCGGGTGCACTCTCTTCCATCTTCCATGTTGTTAATGAAGATGCTAAGTAACACTAGCACCAGTATCAACTCCTGGGGCACATCACTAGTGACCAGCCTACAGCTGGACTTTGTGCCACAAATCACATTTTGAGTTCAGCACCTCAACCAGTTTTTAGTCCACCTCGCTGCTCACCTACCTACTCTGTACTTCATCAGTTTGTCTACAAGGATGTTATGGCAGATGGTGCTGAAAGCCTTGCTAAGGTGAAGCTAAACAATATCAACTTTTCCCCTTGTCCCTGAAACTAGTCATTTCATTGTAGAATGCTATCAAGTTGGTCAAGTAGGACTTTCCCTTCAAAAATCCAAGCTGACTACTCCCAAACCCACCTTGTCTTTAATATGTTTGGATTTAATTTCCAGGGTTATTTGCTTTATTACTGTTCTGGTTCTAGCGGGGATAGGGTTAATTTCCCCAGGGATCCATGTGATGCCATGCCCAGGCTAAAGTGGCAGTACCATAATCGTGTTTGTACATTCCTCTTTCCTTTGCCATTCTGTTAAACTGCCTTTATCTCAACCCATGAGTTTTGCCTTTTTTTTTCCGATTCTCCCCACTGCTGGCGGGGGGGAGGGTTGAGCGAGGGGCCATATGGTTCTTTGTTGCTAGCTGAAGCTAAACCACCACAGTTACCCCCTCAGGGATGAAGGAGCGGCTTACCAGCCTGTAGTTCCATATTCTCACTTCCTGAAGACAGAAATAACACTTGATTTCTGAAGTCCTCAGCAAACTCTCCTGATTGGCCACTCTCACTCTGTCTTTGAAAGGTCATGGCAAAGAGAGTGACCTCGCAACATCATCGGCCACTCCCTCAGCACTGGTGGGTGCATCCCATCAGGACACATGCACATGTGTATCTACTTGTTTAAATGCTCCCTAACATGTCTTCCACAGAGGGGTAAGCCTTCGTTGCTCCAGACTCTCCTGCTGGTCTCAGGAGCCTGGGATTTCTGAAGACAAATTTTATCAATGAAGACCAAGGCAAAGGCAACTTTAGTATCTTGGTATTTCCCATGTCCTTCGCCATCAAGTCTCCTGCCCCAGTCAGAAGCAGGCCCATGTTTTCCAACGTAGTACATTTGCTGTTGTTATACTTGTAGATATTTTCTTGTTGCCATTCATGTTCTGAATCAAACTCAACTCCAGGTGGGCTTTTGCTTTCCTAACCCCACCTCTGCATGCTCAGACAGTTTCTCCGTATTCCTCCTGGGTGACCCGATCCTGCTTCCACCTCCTGCATACTTCCTTTCTATGTTTGAGCTTAGTCATGAGCTCTGTGTTTGTGCATGTACATCAGGATGGATTGTTCTTGAGCTTGAGAAAGGTGATCCTTGAAAGTCAACCAGCTTTCCCAGACCTCTCTTCTCTCCAAGACCATATCCCATAGGATTCTTCCAAGCTGAGGCCTGATCAGGCCAAAGTCTGCTCTCCTGCAGCCTAGGATTGTGAACCTGCTACCGGCCTCATCTGCTTCTCTCAGGATTCTGAACTCTACCATCCAACGGTCCCTGCGGCAAAGGCTGCATGACCTTCACATCACCAACTAGTTCTTCCGTGTTTGCAAGTCCGAGGCCCAGCAGAACACATCTTCTCATCAGCTGCCCAGTCACCTGTGTAAGGAAACTGCCATAAAAGCACACAAAAAATCTCCTGGACTGCTTATGCCTTCCTGCATTGTCTCTTCAGAAGATACTGGGGTAGCTGAAGTACCCAATAGGACCAGTGCCTGAAAACCTGAGGATTCTTCCTGTTGTCTAAAGAAGGCCTTATCTTCTACTTCTTCATGATTAAGGCTACCTACAGCAGACACCTTCAACAACATCACCCATGCTGCTCTGCCCTCTAGTCCTTACCCATAAGCTCTCAGATAGTTCATTTTTCATGCCATGGCAGGCCTCCATACATCTCTGCTGTTCCCTCACATTAGAGCAAGTCCCCTCCTCCCTGTCCCAGCCAGTCCTTCCAAAGGGCATGCAGCCATCCATGGCAGCACTCCAATCGTATGAGCTACCCATCACATCTTTGTTACTCCAATGAAATCATAGCTCTGCAACTTTACACAGCCCCCTACTTTCCCATTTTCTCCCCACACTGCATGAATTAGTGTACATGCAAGTCAGAGATGCACCAAAGTGTGCCAATTTCCCAGAAGAGGTATAAAAGCTTCTCCCCCATAATGCTGGCATCATTATCTTTGTACAGATATCTCCTTGTTTGTGCTTATATACTTGTGTGGGCCCCCTTCTGCCCTCTTTAGTTGTTTTCAAGGACTCCTCTCCACATCACCCTGCATCCTTTTCTTACCAACCCACTCCACCACTTCTTCCTCTCGATTTCAGTCCTAGTTTAAAGCTCATCATACCAGTTTGGCAAGCCTGTTGGCAAAGATACTTTTGCCCAGCTCCATCAGGTGGATGCTGCCCCCTCCCAACAGTCCTCAAACCTCAGAGAGGGTCCTCTGATCATACAAGTGAAGTCCCTGCTGTCAATACCTGCTATGCAAACAGCTGTTAACCTACAGGATCCACCACTCTTCATCAACCTTCCGCCTCCAACTCAGCAATATTTTCTTTGGTCTTAAACATCGTACTAAAGAAAGTTCTCTTTTCTCCCTTCAACGCTTTTTTTTTTCCCATTTAAATAAATCAGAAGTTGTGTCAATACTGCTTTTATGAAATATTATAGACAGATAAAATGTTAGAGGTGATGTCCACTATCATCTTAAACAAGACATGACTGAGGGAGTTCAAGATAGCATAAACTACCTTTCAGCATTTGTAAACACTTTCAATATGTTACCACACATCTCATAACAAAGCGTCAAGTATCATTTAGAAGTACTTGTTACTTTTTTATAACTTGAAATAACACCTTTGGGGTTTCTTTTGCAGCTATCCTTAAGTTTCTTTAGTACACAAGCCTCTCTTTGCTAACTCCCCTCTCCCCTCCTTGAAATTTCTACTGTTGCTTTACATTGGTGCCATGTCACCAAGACTAGGGATCAAGATCAGGATCGAAAGAAAGCTGTATGTACTATTTTAAACACTCTACCTTCATTAGGTATTCTTCACATCTTGGAGTCCTGTGCCTAAGACTACCCAAACCAGTTCCCTAGCTAAGGGGAAGTGTACTTTAAATGAAAGGAAGTATTATTAAAACATGCAGCCTGCATAACAGATTTGATATATTTAAATTACTAAATTGCTTAGGAGGTTTATAAACTGTTTAAAAAACAAACAATGTATTTTAAAATCAAATATTCATTCTGACTACCTCACAATTAGCCACTTCCACACAATGCGAGAGAAACCACTGCCCCTCCATCTAGCCTGCCTACTGAGCTATGATCCTCAGAGTCTACTGTCTCAGTGCAAAGTTACATTAATGTATCTCTAGAATACCCTTTTTGTTAGGAGGACTACCTCATCAGGTGCCAGTGTGTCGCTTCAATTATTCCTAGGGCTTCCCATTCGTAAGGGAAAGAAAATGCCTTTTGACCTCAAGACAACAGGAGGGAAAATGATGCAAATCAAGGCAGCTATTTTTTTTATACAGGTTAGTAGGTCCACTAGCTGAGCTAAAATACTTACAATTCAACTGACTATTTAAAAATGCACCTACAGAAACTCATTTCCTTATTCAAGTGAAGGCTGCAAGTTGTAACTGAATCCATTAGGATCATTTCTTCTTAAGCCACTGAACGTCTCTGCATCTTCCCCACCCTCTTTCAGCAGCAATTCACTGTACTCACTCCCATGAAGGTTACTACTATATTTCTTAAAAATAGAAATACCTACAAAAATATTTCAGCTTACAACTGAAAAGAGCCTTGCAAATTTTAAGCCATTAAAAAATTAAAAATCAGCAATGACATCCCTAATCTTAATTTAAAATCTGACGTTGTGGTGGAAATATTCTTCTGGTATTTTTCTACACTCCAAGTAATTAGAAAAATGGATATACCCACGCACTCGATCAGGGCATTTTTCTCTTGACTCCTGAAGGTTAGTAATCAACCACGAACAATATGTTAATAGACTGAAGCTGTCACATGAAATTAAAAAATTCCACTGCATTAATCTTCTTGCAATCAGCCAAAAACATGTGGCACAGGAATATAGTAGGTGATATGCCCACACAAAATAACATGCTATGTGCAAAACACATTTTTCCAACTCTACTCTTTTGCCCATACATGGTTACACACTTTATGTTTATTAATACACTGGAAAAATCTACAACATCCCAAACTATCTCATATTACAACACTAGAACACATCTTTTCACCACACACAAACCCACAAAATGAGCCACAGGGCTCATTCCAATTCAGGCTCTGTGTAGATCAAGTCTCCCACATACTTTTAAGTCTTCCCATTACCACTAATATCAGTTTAAACTCAAAAGCACTCGTTTCAGGAACATGAATGAAGATTAGGTGTTGGTTCTCACCAGTATCTTATATCCTCTACTTGCCATACTCTAAATTAGAGGACACAGTTTAGAATTTAGATGTAAATAAAATCTAGCCCTGCTTAATACAGTATGTTCGAGGGAGAAGGTGCTGAAGGGCAAAGTCCACAATCATACCGGGGTTTTGAGGGGCTCTGGTGAACAAAATCTGGAACCCACCAACCCACGTGATCTGTGATAAAGTAAATGAGCACACAACCATTGACAGGCTTTACTCAAAAGTAATAGAAGCGTTATTCACCTCTTTGAGACAAGTAACTGCTGCACAGATTTAATAAAGTGTCTGCAGTTACAGAACAGTTCGTGGAAAATGACATCATTTGAATCCATTTCATAAAACCTTTGGCACTCTCTGATTCCACATACATCAATGTCCCTATCATACTGCAGGTTCACAGCTTGGAATTTGAAATCCAAATTCAAGACACTGGACACAGAAGTCAGTATCTTGCTGGTCAGAAACATTTCTGTCACTCTGTATAACACCGAGAAGCACTCAGACCAAAGAAAAGATGACTGTAAGACAGTTAAGTCAGTTTCTCTGCAAAACAGAGGCTGGCAAGCAATCTTGTGGTCAAAGATGAGACTGAAATAGTACAACCTCTTTGGGACTACACTGTCTAATAAACTGCAGTCTGGCTGTGTTTGTGACAGTGGAAGGTCTTTGGTTAGAGGTGTCTTAAAAAGTCTTGAGCACTGTGCTCAGTTCCAGGTCCTTCAGTAAGTATGGCATTCTTACTTTCACTTGTACAACACAGCACATGTTTTACAAGAAAGTTTTTAATAAAACATAGCAGAGAATGCATAAGTGGTCTACAAGAGAAGTGTCAGCAGCTCCATTAAAGGCAAGATTGCCAGATTTCTTAAAACCATGAAGAAAAAATGATAACAGGTCCAAAAGGGAACAGTATAACATTGAATAAAGTATAACCTAGACTTCCGTTTTCTCAGTCTATACCTTTTATACTACGTACCTGGAGACACTGTTGCTGATAATTAGGAGAACATAAAGTAAGAATAAGCAATTAAGATAAAGTTACAATACTCTTATCTACAAGTTAAGAGTACTTTAAGTACACCAACAGCTATCTCGGAATAGTAAACCAAAAAAACAAACACATTGCTAAAAGTACTTCTGCCTAAAGGACATTTTTCTTTTTATCGTGAATTGATTTACAGAACGTACACAGCAAATAGCCAAGGTTAATAGTTCTATGCCAAGACACCACTCCAGTCTCCTCACTTTGACCTTGCCCAAGGTTATTCTCACACACCTGTAGTAACAGGTCAGCTTTTTCTCATTTTTTTTTTTTCCTCCTACCACACACCTCAATATTACAAATAATTCAAATACCTAGTTTTACACCGGACTCTGAAGCTACTTGTTCCCTAACAATAACCATCTCCTCCATTGCAAGACAAGGGCCTTGAGCTGCAGCCAACTGCCGTATGCACCAGGAGTGCAGTAGCAATGCAACAGCACGCCTGAGAAAGCAGTGCTAGTAGAATCCAATTTACCACTTCAGCTTCAGAAATGCAATGCCAACCACTTACTTTTCTGAAGTGGCAAGTCTTGTAAAAACAAGGTTTTTACCCAAGTGCACTGGAGTATTCTATAGATGTTAATTCAGGGCATATCAATCTCTTCCAATGGTAGCACACAAACATACTAAAAAGGTGAATTTTCAAGTAAAAAATGGAAAAGCGTTTATCTTAGTAGCAATCAGCAAGATCTCTAGAAGAATATAACAAATACTCTTATCTTCTGCAATTCCACAGTGCAATGATATTTGTGAAGCCTAGAAGTTAAATCGATGCAACCTATTTGAAATGCCATTTGATGGATGACACATTATTGCTCTCGCTATTAGATGAGACTTTTCCATATGTAAAGTTTTCTCCATATGTATAGGTCCATGCTCAAGCTGCAGCTTGCAAAAGCAAGACAGTGCTCTCCTGAAACATAAATGCAATTCAAAATTACTTGCTAAATAGTAGAAACCATTTTATGGGATGGCCCAAGAAAAGTGAGCTCACTGTGCAGAGTCTTAAAATTAATGCTTTCTGTGAAAAAAGACTACTTTCACAAAATATCTATAGTCAGAATGATGTCTTATAGTCGGCAATCTGAGGCAGTTCAAATATTACTATTTGTAAAAATCTGACATTCATAAAGCTAATTTTGGGAAAGAAATCTATGCCAAGAGACCTCTTCAAAATTCAGATTTTTTCTTTCTTCATGGCCAAGTCCTCCCTGAATTTGTATTTTTCTACATCTACCACTGTTTGCAACACATCAGGATGATAAAAAGATGCATAACGTGGCATGAAGAACATACAAAGAATTTGGGACTACCACTGAACTGCTCATCTTTGCAGGTCCTTCCCACACAAAAGTCACTTCCCCCTTTACCAGTGTCTCTCCACATATATTCAAAGGAGAGCCACGAACTGCTGGATGGAAGCAGTCACCAGCAGCATGACTCCCTTTGAAACAGTGTGTTTTGTTTAAAACCAAAACTACATTTCAGTCAGCCAACAGCATATTACCTGAGTCTTGCTTCTTTTTCCACTGAGGCTCTCTAAGCCAAGATTACAGAACTAGTGATCATCAGGCAAATCCAGTTATTGCTACAGAAGTCTCATGCCCGCAACAAGGGCATTTATAAAATTGCAGAATTACCATTATTACTGAAGAAGCCAATACAGAATGTCTGTTGTGCAGAACACTAACACGTATCCAATGTATATTAAACTTTGAGTAAAACTAGTTCAGATAACTGATCTACTATAAAGGAAAAAAATAAGGTTATATTGTATTATTATTATCCAAAAATTTTAAAGATCTAGTTTACCCATATTTCACCAATTAACACAAGAAGGAACTATGGAAGCTCTCTTGCCAGAACATCTGTTTTTTAAATAGCAGGCTTTGCCATTACAGGAATCCTTCCAAGTATAAAAAGTGAAAAGTTTTTAATGTCTATACTGAACAGCCTAAAACTCCATGGCCTTACATAGTATTAAGACACTTGTGCAGAGTTTAAAGCTGTGAGCATAACTGGCATTGCAACTGCATAGATGAGCCCTGGCAGTCCCAACTTGGCAGAGCACTGCCAGGAAATTGTTTTGGTGACTTGATTTATAAGCCTCCCGATGCAAAAGAAACTGGTGAACATTTCACTTTCCTGTTGCTTTGGAACTGGAGAGTACAGCTTCCAAACAGCATAAAAGTGGACTATTATCTTTTCACTTTGCTTACGTCATGGAACCACACACAAAGATTATTTGTCCACACTGCCAGCAACTAGCAAAGAAAATTGGACCTGATTTTTAAACCCCACCAGGCAACAGAAGTAATCACTTAATTTATTTAAATAAGGACCTACACTGAAGAGGAAAAGCTGTATTTGCCTGCAACTTTCCAAAAGTAGCTTCAAATACACAGCTAGAGGACAGCACCTATGCACTCCTGCAAACAACAGGAGTCTCTCAACACCTTTTCATTCTATATTCTAATGTCTACAGAAAAGAAACAGAAAAAAAGAATGCAGAAGACAAAATGAAAAAACTACCTACACAGTTCCTTTCAGATTTCAAAACACACATAATTAAAAAATACCTTACTAGAATCAGGTGATTAAATATTTAAGTATTAGACCAGTTAAAAGTCAGATTTTACTCAAAGTATAACTCTAAAGTATGTTCTCTAAGCAAGGCTTCCATCACTTGAATGCTATGTTGCCACAGTTAAAATGACATATTGACATTAATTTCCATATGGACAAGAAATATATGTATTAATGGGACATACAAAATACGTCTTTCTACCTGCACTCATGTATCCCTATGGTGCTCCATATATCTCATATGTATAAAATAAATAGGTTAAAAACAGAACCAACTCAGATGTTTTAAATGGTTACTAGGACCTAAATACAAAATTCAGTGTATTTTTACAGCAAAGGAGGTCCATTCGTGAAATAACCAGCCTCCACTATTTAAGCTACATACATCCAACATGCTGATGTCATTAGCAGCAATTACACCAGTCAAACTTTGCTATTCTATTACCGTCTATTTTACCAGAAGTTCATTTACTGTGTGTTATGCCAAGTGTAATAAGCTGTGTCAGTGCTAAAATATCTGTCAGGAAAAGTAATCTGAGACAAGATTTTTCATAAACCCAATGTATTTGCATATACTACAGCTGCAACGTAACCCAGAGCACTGAAAATGAACCAACACTAATGAAAACCACAGCGTTTGGCAAAGGTTTCTAGATACATTCAATACCACAGCTAATCAAATGATCTATTTACGGGGGTCTACAGAAGATGTGAACAAGCAGCAGTATATATTTATAAAAACACATCTTAAACCTGATACAGACCACAAAGCGCAGCAGCTCACTCCACTGCTCAGTGGAAAAGCAGCAAAGGGGGAAATAACCACTGTCAAGTAAAAGCGTGCCGGTGTAAGGCCGCAGTGAGGAAGCAAAAGGCAGGGTGTTTTCTTAATGAGTAACTAATAAGGGAGATCAACGGTCTACTCCCGCACCACCACCCCCGCTCCCCACCCGCTCCCGACGTCCCCAAACCTGTTCCCGCCGCCAAGGTAGGCCGGGGACGGCAGGGCCTCAGCCCCGGCACACCGGCGGGGCGCAGAGAGCCCCCTCCNTGGTGCTCCAGCCAGCCCCCCCCGCCGCCCCCGCTCCCGCGGCCCGGCCCGGCCCCTCTCCCAGCACATAAATCCGCCGCCGCCGCCGCTCCCGCCCGGCGCACGCCTGGCCGCACGGAGGTCACGCCAGGACCCCGACACCCCTCCGTCAGCCCGAGGACACCCCTTGAGGTGTCCGACTAACTGCCTGCGCGAGCGGGGCCGCGGCGCGCCCAGGCAGCCCCTCGGCGACCACCTAACCGCGCCTGACGTTCCGTTTCCGACGGGTGGAAGGGGTAGAGGCGAAGGGAGGCGCCCATTCAGGCACGCCGTTACCCCGTGCCTTCGCGCGACGCCCGTCAGGCGCTGCCTGGAAAGCCCGCCCCGGGCAGGGCACCGGCAGTGGCAACGCGCATGCGCAGAATGGGAGGCTGAAGCCGGAAGTACTGCTGGGGCGGTCGCTCCCGCCCTCCCCAGTGATGGCGGTGGTTAACGGTCGTCCCTGAGGGGTACGAGGGCGTAGTGAGGCCTTCCGAAAAGCCCTGAGGAGAGTGGGGCCCACCGCCGCCTCACGGGCCCGCCGGTGTCCCGCGGAGGCGGGAAACGGCGCGGAGCCGTTCGGCTTGAGGAAAATGTAAGCGTGTGTCTGCCTTCCCGCCGCTCTTCCAAGGCAAAACAGCCTTCGCCCTGTCATCCCCGGCCCGTTTAGCGCCTAGTTCCTGTCATAAAAGGACTTGCCTTCGGAGCCAGCCCCAAAAGAGCGACGGCAAACTGTCGTCTTTCTTGACTGAAATAAGAAAAGAGCTTTCCTGTAAATGCTGCTGCTTTAAGTGTACCATCATGCGTGAACTGGAAACTGGAAAGCGCGTGCATTCCGCTTGAACGGATAAATAGTATTTTTATAGAAAATATTTTATCTACATCCGTTGGTATTTTGACAAACTTGCCCTGCCTTTCAGTGAATCCCAAGGGGGGGGATTCACTGTGAATCTAAATCTCGCTCCACAGACAAATACCTAGGAAAAGATAATTTAGTAACGTCTTAACAACTGTCATGGAGACTTACAAACTGACATTTTGGCATTTTTAATTGTTCCTTTGAAACAGGTGGCAGCTAAAAGAAAAACCCAACAAAACCCACTCAACATCACAGTGAGAAAACAATAAAGCAAACAGACTTCAAAGGAAATCCTCTCAGATACCAGAGATTATAGTACCAGGGACAAAGACAAGGTGGTTTTCACCTGTTCATTTTAGTCAACAAATCTTGGTCCTCCCAATTTATTAATGCTAATTTGATGACATTTCTGGCAAACATATCAGGGTAGAGAAAAGCACTGTCAGTTGAAGAAAATGACAAGTTCTGAAGACATTCTATTTACACCATTAATCGTGTTCCTGGCATACAGAGAATACGAAAGAAAATTAGTAAGTTCTTAAAATACCAAAGTTACAACTGAAAAGCATTCTTGTTAGTGTAGGAATAATAAGAGTTCAGATGCATTTGGAGAGCAACTGATTTGAGACACATCAACACTTCTGAATGCAAACGTCTCAAAATTGTGTGTCTTTTAAAGGAAATTCATAACCTCCCTGTGGAACTCTCTGGCATGAGATTTCATCGCTGATAAGAATTTGGTGGTATTTTATGGAAAATAAGCCATTGAAACTGATAACAAGCAGAGCTGTTTCATTAACTGAAAGAAGAATTACATATTGGTTGTCTTGAACTCTAACAAGCATGAGTTTAGAGCCCTAGTATTTTAATTCTAGTGTTGCTTAAAGGGTGTTCAACAAAAACAGTCAATACTCACAAAAAAAAACGAGGCCAAAGTTGTAATCGCTATGGATTTTTGGAAAGGATTTATATGGGCTGAGCAGGGCCTTTGCAGCAAACAAGCTGAAGAAGGTTGTCCTATGTATTATTAAGTGATGCTGGACAAACATCATCTCACCTGTGTTGGTGCTCTCCATATTTTAAGAAACCCATTAAAGCAGACACAGCCTTGCTGCCCATGCCGCCTGGACACAAGGCTGGGTTAGGCGGAACCCATACGCATCGTTCTTCAGGAAACAGGCAAGGCTCCCCAGAAACACCTAGCCATTTCTAGACTGTCAAACATGGTCTCAGCAGCCTCTTTGTTCTCTTTATTCCACATTGCTAAATGCTCTTTTTCTCCAGGTTACCACTTCCTCCCTCATACCAAGTAATCTTCACTCTCCACAGGAAAAAATACATTTTTTCCGTAACAAGAAACACATCATATGGCAACTAGCATGACTTAAACACTACTTCAGGTCTAAGCAGATGTAAGCTTGCTGGTTTTGCTGAATGTATGCTGAGATCACATCATTAGGCATTCAGAAAAATTTTCTGCATGTGGGAAGGAGCAGGATTCACAACGCTGACGAGCTCTGAGAATGTTTTCATTGCGATCTCTATGGGCTCCTTCCTTCAGCTTGGTATTAGAGCTGATCACTGTCCCACCTTTTTTACGAAGAGCATTTCCACTGCTGTGATTTGAGACGAGCTGTTCCATCAGCGGTTTAAGTGTGTGTGACCGTAGTGAGGCTGCACCATGGGCCTCATTCTGCTGCCATGGCCACATGGGTAATGACTTCCAGCAAAGAGAGTGAGGGAGACAACATCATCTTAATCAGATTTAGTGAGAAAATGTCTTAACAGGGTCCTCAGCCTTCGAAGTTCCTCATGATGTCACAGTTAATGAGTTGTCACTTTTGTGTCCAGCAGGCCTTTACATCGTTGGTGCTATAAAGGCAGCTTAACAGGGCTGTGGCACAACTGTTCTTGATCTCCAACACAACTATGTTATGAAATAACTTTGCACTCTGTGATGCGGCAGCAGTCTTGCTCCAGACAAAGGCAGAGTCTCAAGGAAACAGAGAGGAGGAAAGCTTCTATCAAGGAGATTCCCTTTTTTGAAGTCAAGTGCTAAGGAGATCTAATCTCATGATTATCTGTGGGACAGCACTTTGCTGTCAGAGGTTGTGGGGGTTTTTGTGGCTTCCGTATGATCCTCATCATTTGAAAGTGATCATAGAATCATAGAATGCTTTGGGTTGGAAGGGACCTTAAAGATCACCCAGTTCCAACCCCCCTGCCATAGGCAGGGACACCTCCCACCAGACCAGGTTGCTCCAAGCCCCGTCCAACCTGGCCTTGAACACCTCCAGGGATGGAACATCCACAACTTCCCTGGACAACCTGTTCCAGTGTCTTGCCACCCTCATTGTGAAACATTTTTTCCTAATGTCTATTCCAAATCTCCCCTCTTCCAGTTTGAAGCCATTACCCCTTGTCCGATCACAACATGCCCTTGTAAAAAGTCCCTCTCCAGCCTCCTTGTAGGTGCCCTTCAGATACTGGAAGGCTGCTGTAAGGTCTCCCCAGAGCCTTCTCTTGTCCAGGCTGAACAACCCCAACTCTCGCAACCTGATAAAATGTTATAAACGTTTTTGAAGATGCACGGTATCTCACAGCTTCCCACCCAGCAAAAAGCCCAAGAACTCTCTCAGGAAAATGAGCCTGGGAGGAGCAGAAATGCTTACAGACACTTGAGAAGTCTGCAATGTAATGCTAAAGCAAGGCAACCGAGCTGCTGAAACAAACTTTTAAAAGATTATTTATTTTATTATAATACCATCTACAGTCCCTAGATGACATGACAGTAAGCAGAAGGTAATTTTAGATCAACAAAGGCCAAGTCACCTAACTAAAAAAAAAAGAGAATGCAGTTACTTAGCAACATTTTAGAGCAAGTTGCAGGAAAAGATACCAGAAAGAAGATACCACTCCACCTCCTGTCATATGCTGGGATTTGAGTTATCCAACAGAAGCCAAAACATAAAACATGTATTTGGCATTAGAGTTTACCCACCAGGCAAGGGAAGTTACTATTATTTTGTGAACAAGAACCCGAGATAAAGCCAGGGCTGACCTAAAATCACTGGGTTTCTTTATAGGTGAATAGATCCCTGTAAATATGAGAAAAATTACAATCCTATGTCAGTACAAAGTTTATTTTTTAAGGGAACAACGAGAACATGTGTCATTGCAATGTGTTCTGTTTATTCTGAACTTTCAATTTTTTGAGATTCTTTCCACTTTTGTAAGTGGAAGTTTGAAGACTATTAAGAGACTCACTTAAAGCCTAATTCAACACATGAGAGGATATAGAAGAAAAACGGTGGCAAAACCATCAAAATCTGTTCCAGAGAGGGCTTATTAGTTTCATTTTTGGAAGACAGCATGCCAGACTGGAAAGTTTCCATTTAGATGAATAATTCTGAATCTTCTGAGTAAAATAAAAGCATTTCCCAGCATTTTAAAATAAAAACGTGCATTTAGCGTACAGAATGGGAGGGGGTTTACTTGGTGGTTCTTTTGACTTAGGTAGGTGGCTGCTCAGATTATTTAAACTTGTTCTTTGAGTAGTGGGGCTAATGAAGCTCGGTTTCCTGTGGATTTCTGTCTCACAAATGATAGATTAGAAATGCAAGTTTCTGTTTTAAGAGTGCGTCTGTGTGGGGCATTTACAACATCTCTGGCCTACGCACAGGCAGTGTAATTGTAATTGAGAATGTTACTTTACAAATGTGTTTGATACAGGCCAGTGGGTTCCAAACTGAATAAAAAAATCCCTTCCCAGCTTACAAGCAGACAGATTCACATCCCCATATGAGTTTACATATAGCCATGCTGCAGGACCATATATGCCTTATTTTGATAGGAAATGAGGCAGGAGAGAAAACACTTGCATTTGTGCTGCCCGTGTGTTCATTTCACCTGTTTTGCCATGCCATAAGACAGAAAGTTATGACTACAACGGCTCTGGGTTCATTTTTGTGTGCTTGTGTGTGTAGTAAGTCGCCTCACAGGATCTTGGTCTGGCCTGAGTTTTCATGATATTAATCCCCACCACCACCCTCTCTATCATATTTTGAAATTATGAGGAAATTATTTTAACTGTGTATGAAAGTACATCTTTTTATATATTGCTTCCCACGGCTATGCCATGGACACACATATTTACATGTGTGTGCATGGCACACATATATTTACACGTACAGAAAACTTGTGTTATCTAAAACACATGCTCTTCCCAATGGGAACACAACAGACAACAGGCTAATCAAACTGTAAGCTCCAAATTTGCGTCTTAAAAAAAGCTGCTCCTTATTTTATCTACTGTAGGTCACTTCTGAAGTTGTTACTGTTCTGTTCAGTTAAGCTAACTTGAAATGTACTTTCTGGTAGTAGGCACACATTTCCTTTTTTTCTACAAATCAAGTTACTGAGCAGCAAGTGCTTTCTTGCTGAGCAGTGCAATAGAGCTAGACAGGCCTGTGGTGTGTTGTGACTTCACTTAACCACTACACGTTAAAAGAATTTAAAAATAAATGTCTCTGACAGTACTATTACCTTTTAAAAAGCAGTGAGTGGTTTTGATGTTTTTTTTTCTTTGTACTGTACCTTAAGGTTTCATCTACATTTTTTTAACATACAATAAAGTGTTTGAAAAATGAAGTCATAACAGCAGCAATCAGAATGTAATTATATCAGCTATGCAGTACATGCAACTGTTTCCCAGAGCAGCATTTGTGTGTAAAAGATCTTACCATAAGTGAGTGGACTACAAACTGGCAAAGTGTTCCAGATGTGTAATGCAAAAATTGTGAAGTTCTTTGGTATTTTGGTATTAGAGCTAGCAGCAGGTGATGAATAGCGTGCTCAAATCTGCAGTGCAAGTAGGGAAAAGGGCTTGTGCGGGTTTGCAGGAACTGGACCACTGAAGGTCTGGCAGGTCAGAAAGAGAATTTTAAAATCAATCCTCTGCTTTACAGGGAAGCAGTGTAATGAACAAAGTAACTCCAGTATGTTTGGAGGCTTGGGAGCAACTTAACAACCTGACAGGAACATTCTTCAAACGCTTGGTGAAGGTGCCAGAGTCCTCTACTTAGTGTCCTTGGGCATCCAGAAATGTATTCTAAGCCCTTGCAAGTATTACTATGAGCCTTCAGCTGAATCTGTTTGTAAAATAATAATAAAAAAGTAAACAAAAACTCGGCACTCCAAGAATATTATTCTCCTTTACTTCTATGAATCAGATTAAATAAGCAGTGTTTGTAAGGCTCTGGACTAGGAGTCCCCCACCCCCTATTGATACTCGGAGCACATGCCTCTGCATTCCTCACAAGAATGATGATTTGTAGAGCTCTAAACCATGAAAAGGGCCCCAGGATGAATGACCGTGAGTGGGTGGGGACCAGGCAGTGACTTTTTCTTGTTCTAGTCCCATGCTGTCAAAGGGGAGACGAGGGTCAGGAGACAAGTTTTCCCCCATCACGGTCCCTCTGCTAGAAGAGGAGATCAAGGTCAGTGATGAATTTTCTACTTCCCCGTGCTGTGTGAGAAGGAGACAGGGCTGGCTCGGTCAGCTGTGTACAGAGGGCTGCATGCACGGAAAACCAAGCAGCCCGTTGTTTTTATTTGTTGGCTCTGGCTACCTTTCTGACAACACTCAAGCAAATCACATGTGTGATCCTCTCTTCGGAAGAATCCCCAAAAGGCCAACAGCAGGAAACCCATCACGCAGCAGCCCCTGAAGAAGTTAGCTGTCATCGTAGCTGAAAGCACTGCTGACGTCTAATGAGCGGGAGTTAATAAAATGAAGTGGTAAACCAACATGTGAGTTATGAAGGTCTTCCCTCAGCAGTGGGAGTTATCCAGTGTCCCATAGATACTCATTATGTGTTGTTTATACCCAATAGTAAAGTCTTGCGTTGATTCAGTAGCATTAGCTGGCAATGATGCTCTGTGATCACAGAATAAAAGATATCGAGGCATTTTCTTGCCTGTACTTATTTATCTCTGTATTTTTTTTCTCTCCCCTCTCTCTCTTGCCCTATCAGAGTGTTATTTATAGGAGCAATTCTTCGCTCAGCTTAAAATAAAGAAAACCTTGAAAACATCTCGATACAGGCTGATTATGAAGAAATAGGGATGTTAGCATAACGGGCCAAATTAATCCCCGGTGTAAACCCATTTATTTTAGCACAGCTATACTAAGGATGAATCCAGGTCAAAAATGTCTGAAATAAATATAGTTGAGATGTACAGCTCAAATTAAAAAGTGGAACAGAACAACACATCTGTTGAGTGCTTTCAGCTGTGCCCTCGTGTGCCTTATTGTGGTTCCAACATAGCCCTGAGGTAAAAATGTGAAGAATTCTGCCATCCTTCTGTAACATGAAGTGTCACCGAGGCAGAGTTAGCATTCATTCTTTGGTATACGGAGGAGAGATCAATGAGTTTTATAAACTGGTTTCGGGTAAATGATGCTGAAACAGTGAGCATTCTGAATGCCAGGAACCTTGAGTTTTGGGACATCTTTGCAAAAGCTGAATGTTTTCAATCATGCCCTTTTAGTTCTCTGAGACTAAAAGGGAATAGTAAGAGAAAAATTGAAAAATATTAAAAAAAAAAAAAATAGTTCTGCTGGCAAACTCTCTGCTATAGAGGTACCTCCTCTAAGGTGATTCTCTAACAGCCTGCAGTACTATGGAGCACAGAAAAACTCAAACATGCTGGAAGTAACCATGTTTTTTCATACTTAAAACATTTCAGCCTGTTTTCCAAAGGAATTAAACTGTTTGTAATCTCTCTATGTTGTGCGTGAGTGAATATATGACAGTCTCGTCATCATTTCACCCAGATACTTTAGAGCTTGTGGGCCAATTCCGACCAAACCTGCCTAAAAGACACTAAGTTCTTACAAGCCTGATGAAAATGTGAAGCCAGTGTCAAGAGGAGACCCTCATTATTGCTACCAGCAAGGGTAGCGCTACAATGTGAACTCACCCCTTATTAAAATCTACATGGAAGAGCACACTAAACGCAGGCAAAGCATCAGCTGGCCCTCATATCTTATTCAGACATTAGCAAATCCAAGCACAAGACACAAATACAAAGGACAGCAGGCTTCATTAGCTCCGCTGCTAATGTGATATTTGTACTCCGGCAAATTTGGGTCTGTCGTTTAATAGCACCCTGGAAAAGAAAGTTGCCTGTTTTAAAGTCTTTTAGAATTTATGCACTGTCTTTTATGCAATAATCTGTGAAGTATTCTTCGCAAATCTTAAAGGCAAGTCTGCAGCTGGCCTTGCAGATACTCAGCAGTACGTATATAGAGAGAAGTATTGAAATACTATGTGTGTGTGTGTTTGTGTGTGTGTGAAAATCTCTCACACATATCTACGTGTGTGTTTATGTACATGTATGTGTGTGTCTATACACTATCTATGTTTATAGTTACAGAAAACTAGACAAAATGCTGTCACCACCTTCTTAGTTAAACTTTTTCTTAGTTAACTAACTAACTTAGTTAACTTCTTCTTAGCTAGGTGTCTCAACTTAGGATTTTGCACTTGGATTCCAGTGAATACCACTGAGTTGAATCTTTGAAGAGGGAACCACTTAGGTGACCAAAAAATGTATTTAACAAAATGAGTTTATGTACCTCTTGTGCAAATATTGGTCGTGAGGCACAGGGACTGCATCGGGCGAGTGCTTCCCTTCACTCCCCTTCCCTTCCACCTCCTCTATTCCAAGTAAGTAGAGGAGTGGACTTTTACGTAGTTTGGGAGAGATGAGTCCAGCGTGCCTGTGGCATGAGAGGACTTGCAAAAGAAAGTGTGTTTTCTCAATTCCAACCCAAAGACTGTGACCATCTATGTCAAATGAGAAATAAACCAAATCTGAGACTTGAAAGTCGTGCACCTGCTGGTGGCCAAAGCCTCCCAAGAAAAATAATATTTGCTTCATGTGTCTTTATTTCCTGGCACTTATATGCATCTACATCCTCTGTTGGTGTAAGACTGTTGTAAAACAATAGGTTAACAGCAATTATCAAACCAAAACTGCACACGGCAGCTTAGGAGTGTAAGGATTCTGATAGGGTTTTTCTGCAGAAAGACTTTACTAACTATGAGGGCAAAAAGAGCTAAGACAATGCTTAAATAGCCCCTTGGCTTTCAAAATGCTTCTCTATTCACTGCATCCGTTTGAGGCTTTTTCCCCCTTTGTGAGTGTTTTACAAATATTTCAAAGCATTTTGGTTTGGTTGTCTATGGAGGGAGAAAAAAAAGAAAGAAAAAAAAAAACACCACAAAACCCAAGTTCTCTACAAAATGTTTGAACTCAGCCTGGCTAGTGAACAAGGAAGCATTCATAATGGGATATTAGTTCAGAAGTGCTTTGCAAATAGTAACATCAGCTATATACAAGTGCAAATAAGCCCAAAAGACAAACAACGAGTATTTTAGTCATGAAAGTAAACAAACAATTGTGAATAAATTTGCATTTACATATGCTTAATACAATCTACCCATATAAATTCTGAAGGATTGTAGAGGACTTGAGGAATGTGAACTCCACCCCCAGTAACCCACAAGTAGCAGACAGAATTATGTCAATATTAAATTAGGAAGAAATTAGATCGCACTACCTCTTCCCTCTTCAAATCTCTGTTCACATCACACAAACAGTATTTTGAGTCCAGCAGACCCATCCTCCGTTTCAGACTCCTGTGTGTGGCATCTTTAGGAGCATAAGTGTTGCGGAAATATTTAAGCTAAGGTCTTTTGGACGTGGGAAAATTTTTTTAACTTAGAAAGGATGTAAACAGTATCTGCTCTCATGGTAAGTAATGCCATATTTAGAAACGGTATTATAAAAGGCAGGAGGGAATAAGAGCATTCTCCCTTTAGACACGATGGGGAACGCGTAGCTGAGACATTCTCTCACACCACTTTTAGTCCTGTTTTCTTCTTTCTGTCCCTGTCTCGGGAGGGGTTTTGATTTTTGCTGTATCTACGTGAATGCTTATGAAACACTTATTTGTCCTGCATCACTTAGAAAAAACTGATGGAAGGTTTTTTTAGTAACAGCACTTTCCTGGTGCTGGAAAATTACAATAAACCTCGCTCTTCCATGTGTCTTTCATTTGAATGTCCTGAAAAAGAGATCTAATAACTAAGTACTAATTATTGATACAAATCAAACAGTAGTCCTGGGAATTTGGTCATAATCTCTTGTGGGCAGCACGATCTTTAAACTCCCTCCTTCTTTCTTCTTCTGTCATACTCAATCATCGTTTTGGTTCAATTTTTAAAAATTAATTTTCTGTAAGAAAAGGGATACAAACAAAGCAAACAGCTGCCTGAATGTTAGACTTAACATAGGAGAAGTGAAGATGACACGCTGCCCTTTTGATATGTCTGTTCAATATTTACTGTCAACTTCAACTAACATTTATACAATATGAATATTTTAAAACAAACTCATTACTACACTCAAGTACTTACTTGAGTAAATACGTTACAACCAGCTCCACCCTCCCATGTTCCTTTAAATACTAGCTAGTTGTCTGTGCAATGAAAGAACAGAAAATCAGGCAATAATGGAAAATTAATTTGATTTGATAGCTCTGATTTGGCACATTGCTCCTTCATAGCACGAATTATTTCTCTTTGTTTACCAGCAGAGAATCTTGGGTATTGCTTTAATGGTCAGAGTTGACATTTTAAAAACTGTATAATTATTTATCAGTTTTTATATGAACTTTGGCTAAGGCATTTTGGTGTACAAATAGGGTAAATTTAAGACACTAGAGAACCTATCCTGGAACAGTGTGATGGTTCTGTGAACGACTGCGTGTGATTGTGTAATGATCATGGCTGTGCTGCTTTCAAATTAAGGTCGGTACCCAGAATAAACATGGAATTATAAATGCTGAAGATTACGGCGTGTACCTAAAACGACCTTATGGTCTGGCATCTCTGTTTTCCCTCTTGTCTTGTACAGGGCTGAATTTTTTGTGACTAGCTGGGAGATGGTGTAGCGTACATGGGCTTTTAGGCAGTCACTGGCACCAAGCTTTGCATCCCCTCCTACACACCTAACCCCACCTGCTCTGCTGGGGGGCTCCTCTCCAGTTTGCTGCCCTGGGTCACTCTGTCTCCCCTGCTGTCTTGCAACCTGTGTCTTGCTGAGCCTTTCTTGTGTGTACTGTGGTATACATCCCTCTCTACGCTTGACCCACAAGGAAAACTGACTTTGCTACAATTGTTGTCCATGGCAGATGACTTCTTAGGTTTAGCTTTAAAACTAATGTTTAACTCCAGGCACTCTCAGTTCAATAGCCTGTGTTGACCAAAACTGCGACTCTTACCATGGAATAGGCTACTGGTATCTAGAAATTGTGTGTTTAGTATGTATCACTGAGCCATTTCACCATTAGAGCATCTTCACGTACTCGTTATTAGCTTTTTTTGAGCTACATTGCTCTTTTTCATTCCCCTACCTGGTTTGTTTGTTCAGCCTGTACCGAGCGGACATCCTGACTCATAAAATGTAATGGCTGTGATAACTCGTGGAGTATAAGAACACCGTAATACATAGTGAGCATTTGCTACAAAATCACCTACACAGGGTGCCTCTAAGGAGTGTAAGCAAAGGCTGAACCATATTAAAATAGGTCAGTTAATAGCAGATACTTAAATAATCCTTTCTTGGGCAGTCACCGGTCAGGAGCTGGCTCTTGAAGTATTTTTGTGTATTTGTAATGGGCATGAACCTCTGTCACAGTTTTTCCCTCAATGAAGAAGAAATATATGGCCCTTACTGAGGGACAAGTCAGAAATCCTTGGCTCATGTTGTAAAAAACAGCAGGGAGAGTTTAGTGTCTCTGTTTCTGCTCTGGTCAGGAAGAAGACGGGAGGATAGCTCAAGCTGCAACGGGCTCATCAAACCCACCAACAGCCTTGTAGAAATGAGCTTTTAGTCTTTCTAAGAAGGGAGGAATTTATCTAATTTGCAATCTGTTGGGTAGTCCTGGAAAGCTGTTAGCCAAACAGCTCTCAGGTTGTGTTGGGAAGACTTGGCTGTGTGTCCGGTCAAACGGATTTAGGAGGTTGCTGCTGGCTGAGAACTCCCTTGCTGTAAAGATTATTTGCGTATGCAATGCTGTTTCCTCTGTGTGGACAGTTAAAGACTTTGTGCCATGTTCTTCATGTGGAGCTACTGCTCCATCAGCTCACTCTGAATTACTCAGGCCCACTCTATTTTTTTTAAGTTTCACAATTTAGTGTGTCATTTTGGTAATGTGCACACACACAAACACCCCCCAACTCTTCAAAAATCATCACTTGCAAATAAAGGAAATACTTGCAAAAGCAGGAGCATGAGACTCTTAATCTCAGGGTTGTGGGTTCGAGCCCCACGTTGGGTGCCAATGGGTCTTTAAAATACCCTCTCTTGAGATAGTCTATGCCAAGGATGCACGGAGCATCTGGACCAGTAACAATGGGGTGTTTCTCCCATTTATTCCCAGTTAGACTCACTTCAGCCTCTAATACAGTCAGTTCTTGAGATCTGCCTGTCACTCCAGAAATGGTGACAGTTTCTGCCCCTTTATGATTCGATGGCAATAGGGTACACTGTGCACCAGTGTCCAC
>VUYV01000236.1:983362-1010746 GCA_008711295.1 Anarhynchus alexandrinus | reverse complement strand
GCAACAAGTATAAGCAAGAGCCTCCCTGCATACCATGCCTGGGCAGCAGCTATAAACATTGGTCTTATCACCCTGAGAAAGTGAACATTATCTGCACAATATGCTGTTAATTTCAGTAGTTAGAAGAGGCCCAGCTAAGAAGCGAAGTTACTGAACAACATTGGTTCTGTTTTACCTCAAACCAGGACAGGGAGAAAGACATTAGAATAGAATATGACTGGTGGAAAATTAAAGTAATTATCTTTTAAAATAATTTTTACTGTTATTTCTACCAAGTTCTAATTAGTTTATAAGAAGATTACATACAAGCCAAGTAAACTTTGATTCAAATCTGATGTCCTCACCTTTGAAGAACAGAGGAAACAGCACAAAAGTATAGAGATACAGATGTATAGTTACTGGAAGTGAAATAATGGCAGACTGCTCATTCTGTCCTCACAATGTGTAGCAAAATCAGAGCTCAGATCAACTTTATCATAAGGTTAACTGCGGTAAGAGACTTTGTATGGGCATCTGTGTAAGAGAGACATCTTTGGGCATTCTTTGCTGCTTAAGGGCACCTGTTTATGAAAAGAGAGACAGAAAATCTACCTGGTCAGGGGAAAAGAGAGAGAGAAAGAGTGAAAGAAAAGGAAGAGAAAGAGAAAGAAAGAAATAAAAAGAAGAAAAACAAACAAACAAACAAAAAAACCAAACAAACAAAAAAACCGAACCTGAAACCCCTAAGGTAAAGGGAATTTCGGGGTGGAACCGGGTTTTTCTTTTTAAGACCCCTGATAGAGGACGGAGGCATAACTGCAGCACCTGGAGGAAGCAGAGCATCTCCCCTGAGCCCGCCGGGGTCCGGCAGCGCCCGTGGCGAGCCGAGCAGCCCTGCTGCTAGCCCAGAGCCGGGAAGGACTCGGGGGGGGGGGGCGAGGGGGCGAGCAGCTGCCTTGTCCTATTTGGAGCGGGCGCGACCTGAAAGCATGACTCCAGGTGTATTAATTTGGAGGATTCAGTCCTGTTCTGGACGGGCAGAGCTTGCTTTCCTCCTGCAGCCTGTGCGCGTCGCAGCGGTGTGTGAAGACTGGTGCAACAGGGAAGGGTCGGAGGGTCTTGGGGAGGGGATGGGCAGGGGGCTACCCCAGGGAACGCCACCCCCCCCGCGCCGGCACGTCTCGGGGAGCCCAAAAAGGGATTATTGAACCTTGGACAGAGCAGAAAACAGATTACAAAAAAAACCCCAACATTAGGGATCCTTTCACGGCAATAATCGCGTGGACGGATTGCATCATCAGGATGCCAGGGTCCCCGAGGCTCCGGGACACCCCCCCTGCTCGGGGGCGCTTGAAGGAGATGTGGAGGATTCGGGAGGGTGCAGGTGCTTTGCCAAGGCAAACGTTTGCCGGAAAGATGCCCTGTGTCAGCCACGATTAAACTGTCTGCGGGCAGTGCTGTCTCCGTGCCGGAGGAAAGTGGATATTGTGAGCAAATCGACTGTCACAGACGATTTGACAAATTCTGATTTGCTTTTAGGAAGATGTCTGTTAATCCTATTAGGGAAAGGGAGGGGGAGAGGCGCGAGTGGGCGCGGACCGGGTGTGTGGCTGCAGCCGGTGTGGAAATCCGGGATTTTGGGGTCGGATTTATTTGTCGCACCGTTTAGCGCTGCTTCCCCCCGACCTCGTCCCCCGCCAACCCCCTGTGAAGGAGGGCGGCAGGAGGGGTGAGGAGCGGAGGAAAAGGGAAAGGGAAATTTGCTGTTTCCTTCCACAAACTTTGCAGGGGACGTTTGGATTCCCCCTGTTCCCCGTCCGGGAGTCGGCTCGGAGCCTTGTCTCTGGGCCGGGCTGCGGGTGCCCGCATCCCCCCATTCCCTGCATCCCTGCCTGATGCCGTTCTTGCGGGCAGGAGGGAGGGATGCGGCGCGGCTCCCCGCTGCCTGTGGGCGGATTTCCAGCACCAAATATTGCCTGCGCCGGATTTTCAGCCCCTGGGCGGTGCTGCTGGGGCTGCAGGTCGCCGCTTTCGCCTCTCCGTGAGGGTTTGTAACCTCCTGCTGCAAAAACTAATTTTCACCTGTTTTGTATTTATATTATTGTGTGTATTATATTTATAGTATATGCACCTATTAAATACGTTGATTCGGATTCACTGGAGTGGCCTTTGGGTTTTTATAGTCTCTATCACGCCCTTAATCGTTTTCAAGCAAACGTTTTGCTGAGGTTCAGAGGCTTTCTGGAAAGGCGTCTAGGGCAATACCCGAAGTTTAGGGGCAGGCAGAGGGGACATTTCAGTGTGGGGGGGGTCTCCTTAGGGTTTTTCCGAGAACCGGGAGGAAAAAGTGGGAGAGGGACACCCCAAACCACCGCCCCCGGGCTCTCCCGCTGCGCCCCTGGAGATGGGCGGGCTCTTTGGAGGTGTCCTGAGGAAATGTCCTTGAGAAAAGAGGCGGCCCACGCTTTACATATAATCACTGGCTGCCCATCTTCCTCATAAGTATTCAAATATTACGTTAATTACCGCCACTGCAGACTTTAATTCAAGTTCAGAGGGTATACATATGTATTTTGTTTCACCCACATACCACGGAAGACCTGCCTACATTTTGTTCACCCCCAAACTGATGCATGTCGCTGTATTTTTTATTTATTTTTTTTCCTGTTGGTTTGGTTTGTTTGGAAAAAAAAAAAAAAAAGACTGTCTTTGAGCGGGAGGGACATTACAGTTGTCTTGTCAGTTAGTGTGATTTGAAAGTGAGCCGGTGCAGCGCTCCAGCCTGCCCTCAGCAATCAGGCTTTAGACTCACGAGGCTTTGATTGTAGGAGTCGCCTTATTTGCATTGATGAGGATGAACCAGCTGCTGGAGCATACAGAACTGCACCTGACACAATCACCGAGCTCGGGATTAGCACAGGGAATCAGGAATCCACTGCGCTATATGGCAATCTCAGCCCTGCATTAGAGTCACTCATGCAAAATGACCCAAATTGGCAATGAGCACAATTAGCAATCCAAAGATGCATGTTAATTTAGGGGCTGACATTTTCTTGCGTTTTACTTATTAAATATAACGATTATGTGCAGCTCAGTATGCAAGGCTGAGGAAGATGAGCTTTTTACTCCCCCACGAGCCCCCCAAAGCATCCTAACTACAGTCCCTGATATTTAGGACAGGCAAGAAGTTTTGTACTCCGTAACCTGATGGGTGGTGAGATTTAGTGGGTTTTTCTTCTTCTTTTTTTTTTTTTCTTTTGTTCATTGTTTAAAAGAATAAAATAGAAGGGGCTTGGTTTGTTGGGGTTTTTTTTACACTTTTTGGCTTTCCTTTTTCGTTAAGCGATCCCTTCCAATTTATGGGACAAAAAGTTGCCGTGTTGTGTTCCCCACCCTCCCGCAGCTGTTCAAAGCATACCCACACCTGAACTACCCACCATTCTTCTCCGTGGAAGAGGGGTGTTTCACCAAAATTAAACTGTTTGAGTGAGAATCCAGCAAAGTAGTTTCCCTTCTCGCTCCCCTCCGCCCCGCCCCGACACCCAAGGATCTTGAATTCACAGCAGAAATCAAAATCTGAGATCTGTTTTCCCATGGCTTTCGTGTATCTGGGTATTGAAATTCTCACCTATGCTTTGGAGAAAAAAAAAAAAGAAAAAAAAGAAAGAAAAAAATGGAATAAGGGATAATTCTGAGCAAAAAGATGCAGTTCAAAAGCTAAAGCTCCCATTGGAGAACAGAAAATTTAATGAGCTTTTAATGGCATGCAATGCTCAGAGTAGTAAATTATTTGTTAGTTGACGATGCAATCAGCATGCTGATTAAGGTTGCTTGGTTTTTTACTAAACATTAACTGAATGAAAACGGTTAGTCCTTGTTCTGCTTGGGGGGCTTTCGTGAAGCAAATGGACTTTCAGAACAGAGATTGTCAATAAAGGTGAGTGCACTCCAGGTGTCATTTGAATACGGTGATAAAATACTTCTGATAAATATTTAAAAGCGTTTTAAATCCACAATGTTCGCTTAGTCTATTGTGAACTCTGTTTAAAGAAACAGTGGGCCTAGAAAGGCCTTCCATCAATCCCTGTTTCTCTCTCGGACGGTGGATATTCTAATTCATTCGGTAATTTTTTAGAATTACCTTCAAAATGCATGTTTGGAAATAAAAGCAGGCAAGTTATAGAATTTGGAGACTCAATCTGCAGGAGGAAATAAAAACTACTTGAAGGAGAAATTACTGTTCCCGGCTAGGTTAGGAGTGTAATTAAAGCTCTTCTAAATTCACCCGGAATATTTATGCACTTAAAATTAGACAATTTTTAATTTCAGATGCTGTTTTTTTATGAAGGGAAATCCCTTCATTTTTACCGTGGAACGAGATTTCTTTTTACTTTAGGGGACTCGAAGAAAAGCAACAAAACAAAACTCCAGTGGCATTAACACCACAAAAGGGAGGGTGGTTATTGTTCTTTTATGTATGTTGACTGTAAATATTTAGCCTATTGAATCCTCAGACAAGCCTTGGATTGCACAGATCAATCCAAGTATTGACTGAGTATCCGCCTGTTTTAAGACAATGTTTATCGTTTTGGTCGCCTGTCTGCTTTGGTCTTACAGATTTACGAGAGTCAGAAAGACGAATTAAAAAAAAAAAAAATCAAACGAAGAATTATAGGCTAGAAGCTTTGCATTTTATGTTAACGACGACAAAGTTCCTCTTCTATAAATCCCAATTAGTTAAATCATCGCGTTATTCATTCGCAATGATCAGATACCTTTAAAATCCGATAAATAACTATCTATGTGTTTTAACTATTCCTGTTTATGACCCAAGAGGTTAAAAGCCTTTGACTGGCATTTGACTTCTGACCTCATATAAATGTTATCTTATCAGTTCCTGCTTGTTAACTTGTATTGAGTGCTTGTCCCTGATGGCTTTTAGATAAAGGGGTTTTTATTATATTTCCTATTGAAACTGAACTATTTGCTTTGTTCTTCGTCTCTAGTCTCAGCCCACATAGTAACCTTGTAACCTAACAATTTTTGCTGAATAGACTAAAATCCAAACTATTTACAGTTCATAGGAAACCTTATTTTTGTCTAAACTCGCTGGATTTAATCTAATGTTTTGCAATATAGTTTGGTTTTTTTGTGAAGTTTCCGGTCCAACGTTGAACGTTATCTTTATTTTATTGCCATCATTTTTAATAATTGTAGATTTCGACCAAGAGGGGAGGAGCTAATACGATCATACGAAGATATGTGGGGTTTTTTTCACCCGAATTTGAGAAGCCTCCCTAAAGAAAGCCTAGAGATGTTTTAAATATTCAGATATATTATTCGCATTGTATTTTCTCACCTGCTAAAACGATGTAGTTGTTGCATACGTCTACTCTAATTCCTCCTTTCATATTGAAACGACCTCTTTTATCTTACATATTCGCCTGTACGTTACTGTCCTTCTCACGCACCCAAACTTGTCGATATTACTATGATGACTAACGTGCAGTAGGCGTTGCTCCAGACAAACATATATGATGTTCTACCGTATTTATATGAGCTTAACAGCGTTTAATACGTTTTATTACTGTTGGTATATGCATTAGGAGAATGCAACTGTAATTCCTCTGGCTGATTTGCTCAAGAACATTTTCCATTAATTTTCCTATAGAAATTGGACTATAATCATAGAGAAAGAATGAAAAGGCAGCCATCTTGTGGGTGTCATATTGCACTTTTTCTCCTTGGTTCTTTTCCACCCAGTCTTTCTTTTTGTTGTCTTATTGCCTTTCACGCTAATTAGCCTCGAAGATAGTACTCGGTACACAAAAAGATATTTTCATCATACCATATACTATAGAAAAGTTGCATTCCCCTTTGGCACTTCAGTCAATCGCTGTCTGGTGGTTACAAGCAAACTACATCTGCCTTTATATTTACTCATACATATGAATGGAACATTTTTTTTTGCATTCTATGGCTCTTTGTGAAAATGTACTTACAAAAAGCAAATATGTAAGCAAAATATTTTTCTTGCGAATGAGATTAATTTGCCTGCAAACTAACGTGCAGGTATACCATCCAGGAATGATAAAATAGGAAATCTCCTGGATGCTCCCTCTCCCAAATTTACTTCTGACTGATATTGATGATACTTATTGAAAGACTTATTTACTGTTTTAATCGTTCACATTATCTCTGTGGAAAGATTAAGAGCTTTGGTTCCTGTTAACGTCGATTCTATTTCAATACGCCGAACGTATTTCAACAAAAGAAATATTCAATAAAGTTCTTAACTTTATATTTAGAGTATTGTGTAATTTAAAGATACCGTCTCAAAAATAAGATAAAATGTAAAAAAAAATAAATCTGCTTACTGTAAGTTAATAATTGCACCAACGAGGATTATACAGTTCCTACCTTGTTATAGCTTTTTAAGGAAGGAAAGATAAATTCTGAAGTTCAAAACTCTACCATCAAAAACGTGAGAATAAGGGTGTGAAGCTATTTGTCAATGAAATAAATGCCGTCAGCAGCACCGTCATTAACATGCAGACTGTTTGGTTTAGGATTAGCTGTTACAGACGTTATTGATTATGCCACTATTGGCAATTTACTAACAAACTTTCAATACTAGCTTGAACGTGGCGGGTTTTAATTTGTTTGAAAACTTCCGGGGAAAATGGTAAACTTTTTCCCACTTAAAAAAAAAAAAAAAAAAAAAAGTCGTCTCGAAATGCAAAATAAAATAGCAACACTAATTAGTGTATGTTTCGTCAGCTCTTTGTAAATGCAAAGCGCGTTGGAAGTGCTAAGTGTTATTAATAACTCTGAGGACACGGATAATTCGTTACTCTGGTGTTTCAGAATAATAATCCCCATACCTGCGTCTGCTCACACGCGCGCACACACACACACACAAAAACCCCAAACAAACAAAAACCCCAAAACCAAAACCCCTCTTCTTTTTGCCCTTCCAAAACAGCATAAACCCAACTGTTGTTTCTCCTGTTTTCGGAGATTTTTTTTTTTAAAGGCTTTATAAACAACAATTGGCGAGTTCCATTTCCAAAAGGGAAAATACATGCTGATTAGGAGAAAAACAATTATCACGTCTCCCCCCACCTCCCCGCCCCGCCTCCTGCTCTCTAAATAAAGCACCCTGCCGTTTGCACCACCACAGGAATGGACAAAAAGCATCACCTTCCCGCGCTGCCTTTACCAGAGAAGGCTGAACCTGCCTGTGGCACGCGCAACTCCTCCTTTAACCGAACTTAACCCCGAAAAAACTCGCGTGTGTGTCTCTCTTGGCTGGGGGAGTGGGTGCCGGGGGAGGGGGGCAGCATTTTTATTTCTACTGCAAGCACGGTAAATACGTGTCATTTTTATCGCAATTATCATCACTATTATCCCTCCCCGGCAGCGCGGGGCTGCGCGCCCCCGGCCGCGGAACATCCGCGCACCTTGCGCGCCCCCCACCCCCTCCGGGGGGCGTCACAGGGGAGGCTTTCTTCTCCTCCCCGGGTAAGAGCAGATCACGTCTTCTAATAGATTGATTTCCTCGTGTATAAAGATAATTAACTCATTCTTCTCCTCTTAATGGCATTAGCGCCGATGTCCTGCAGAAGGGTATGAATATTTCTCTTTGTNAGGTTTTGGCTCTCAGCAGCTCCCAGGCTATGCCCCCTCATTGATGCCCCCACCCTGCCTCGAGTTCTCACTTGGTGTATTTGAGAGCATCCTCCCACCCACCCCAAACACCTCCGGCACTGGGAAAGTCAAGTTCGGAGAAATGCCGATTTTCGTTTCATAGCCAAAAAAACAAGACACATTTGGGCTATTACAGCAGGGCAGCTTCCTTAAAAAGATTATTGGATCTACAAAGGCATTCATTTAGGGCGCACGATGCCGGGAGAAAAGGGGCCTGCTAGAAATTAGCAGCCTGTCCTGGTATTTGGAGAACAAGAGTGACAACTTATTGGAAGTTCTCAAGGAATCATTTATATTTCACACTCCAGCAGGCAGCTGATTTGAGATTGTCTGTTAGCATAACAAAGGCTCTGAGCCTGTGAACTTCAGAAACCTTTCGACCTCTTAGCTGCTGGCATGAATAGCCCCCAGCCCTGCCTATAGAGATCTCCCAAAGCTCCCCTGTTCGTGGCTAAATTGTTAATCAGGGTAATTTAATATAGTTTTCAATATGCCCCATCTCTTATTGGGTAAGGTATTCACGCATCTCACACCCTCCCGAAAGAAACGTTCTCCTTTATTCAAGTGCGAGAGGGGCAGCTGCAGAGTCCCAGCGCCCCCCAACCTCCGCATCCCCCAGCCCAGAGCTGACACGGGGGGATCACACCACCCCAGCATCCACAGCACCCCCAAAACTGACACCCCCCCCCATCATTGTGCTCTCCCTTCCGTGAGAGCCAGTGACCCCAACATTAAACCTACACTTGATTTATTTAATGTTTTTAGTCATTGTATTTATATATTTTCTCCTAGTTTTCATGTTTCTTGGTGGGCAGCACCTGGGTTTTTCTCCTCTCGGTGTGAGTTGCAGCTCAGCCGGCTCCTCCAAGGCATTTCTGGGCAGAGATGGGGGATTTATTCCCCCTTCTGTTACTGAAGGTTTCCCCTCTCTCCTTTCCATCACTCATCCTGCAAAAAAAAAAATAATGCTGGAACCAAAGTTTCTGCAGAGAAAACTCAGGGAATGAGAGGCACCAGTGTTTGGGGGGAAGATTTTGTCTGTTTGTCTTCGGCGTAACCTGGCATTTGGGTTATTGGCACACCTCAGACTTCTGGCTAGGGTTTGCCAGAGTTGGTAGACGATGGGGAAGAAGTGCGTGTTGCCTCTTTGCAATATGAGCAGCGCGGTCATGCGAGGATACGGTCCAGGCGCAGCCCGGCGTGAGGCAGCGTGGCTTTTTCCATGGGCTTGAGCTGCAGCGTGTGTGGACTCTCAATATGCCACATCAATAGCTATTGATGCGCGTTGAGAGCAACACTCTCTAAAACAAAGTTAGTCAGGGTAATATTCCTTTAAAATGTCTAAAGTCGTGCCTATTCATATCTAAAGGTCTTGGAATAATTTGTTCTTGAAACAAAAGGGAAAAACAGCAGGAAAGATGATACACAACTGTGAAGACGGACAAATCAGAAACACATTCGCTGTATTATACTTTCCTAAAGCAGGGATTTGATGTCTTTGCATTTTATTTGCATGTTTTGACTTCTACCGTTGTGTCTGTGGACATCAGTGACACACCCAATGTGCTTAATTCCTTTTTTTCTTTTTCCTTTTCTGTATTTGTGCTTGATTTCCTTGATAAAATTTTCACAGATTTCACGTTTTTCACATTTTTTTCCAGTATATACAGAACAAGTCTTAATCAAGACAAGTTTGTGCTTCTAATATTTGTCTAATGTCTTTTGAACAATCAAAAATTCCAAATAAATAAGATGGTCACTTCACAGAAATTCAGGAAATAACCACTGGTTTCTCTTAATTGTGAGAAGGTAAAAAAACGGCAATTTTTTCTTACTTTTTGCTCACTAATGCTTTTTTCATTAGACTTTTCCTTCATTACAATCTGTGATTCATCGCTACCATTTCACTTTCACATTTCCGAATTTCTGTTAAATTTTCTTTGAGACATTAGTAAACCTACAGGAGAAGATGCCTTTGCTTTGCGCCTGTACAAAAGTATATTTTCACATTTTTCCCCCAAAATATTTTTAGATTCTTAATTAAATTAATGATATTTTGAATGAAAATCAAATTAATTCCATTCTGATTAAAAAAATGTAGGTTCTTTTTTTTTTCTTTCCAACAATTAAATAACAGGTTTTCTGCATATGAGGAGATATTTGCTTAGGTTGTTGTTTCAAAGCTGCTTCCATCTAATGGTACAGTTTGGGCCTATTGTATTGAGAAAATGATGTATATTTGGGATGGTGTTTGACAGGGGGAATGAACGCAGACACCAGAACAATTATATTACAATCCCATTGGGAATGCCAGCACCAAATTTAGCCAGACTGATGGGGCACTGTCTAGACGGTCCCCTTTGTGTATCAGCTGTTTTTTCCCTGCTTTATTGTCCAGCTTGAATATATAGCCGGGACCTGCATATGGAGCCCAAACGTAACCATTCCTGCAGCCCGACTTTGCTGTAAAAAACAAACAAAACCCCCACGAACTGAATGCATCCTGCAACCACGTCCCTGTCAGAATAGTTATGAAACAGAAAAGCAAACAAGCTGCGTTTGCACCAAATAGGTAGCTGTGTGCCCGTGCAGGCACACATATGCTCGCGGATAGCTGTTCTGTAATTAAAAATGCGATTCAGGAGAATTATCACTTGAGATCACAGGTGGATGCATAGGAAATCCCGGCTGGGGCTCTGCAGCTTTCTGTGGGGCGGGGGCCGGAGGCGCTTTTGGAGGGAGTGTTATTTTACAGAGGACGTGCAGATGAGGGTAGAAATGCTGCTTTCTTTTCCCGTGCTCCACCTCTTCCCAAAAGAAGATGGAAAATAAATAAAACAAGCAGGTATTGTGGAGAGGCAATTAGGAGACACCATCCATGTAAATTACAACCTTTCATTTTTGAAAAGGGCAAAGGATAAAAAGACGGAATATTTATTAAATGTTTACACTGTAATTAGCAGAGCAGGCTGCTCAGCTTTTCAGTTACTGAAGCTGATGCTGGAGCTGGAATTAGGCCTGTGCTAAGGACTCGTAGGACCCATTCGTTTTTTTAAAGGAGGTAGCGTCAGAAGCCTGTGAGAAAGAAATTGCTACAGAACTTAGCTTTATCAATTAGTATGTGTCTTGCAAGTATGTCACAAGGGGACTTTTTTGGCCACTAACACCTGAAAGTCATCTTAGCCAGAAACAGCCACCAATTAAAAAAAAAAAAAGAAAAAAGAAAAGAAAAGAAAAAAAAAAACCCTATCAAGATACTATGCTGAAGAAGCTTTAGGAACTGCACCACACGCAGCCTGGGAAAAATCTGTGGAAAGCAGCTATGTGCAGTGAACTTTCTGAGCCTGCATCTTTATTATCTCCAAATGGCACTCTGCAGGTAGGTACTCCCTGAGACAATTTTGTTTGGCCTTGGCAAGATGCCTGCTACCTGTCAAGCTGAGCAGTAATGGCTCATATTTCACTCGTCTTACCTGTCTGTACCCATATTTTATTTTTTTTTTTAAATTGGAAGCTCATTGGGGAAATCTTTGGGCTATTTTTTGTATTTTCTTCATTCTGATCAGGATTAGACCGAGACGTTGGACTTCTTGGTAACATGCTTAATTGCAAACTTCACTTGCGTCCTGCCAAGGACAGCTTTGCCATGGACCTTCTGCACTGTTTTGGACCACCTTCCCTAGGAGCGTACCCGTCCCTTGCAGATTTGCTATGTGGAAACACCTTGTACTTAAATTGGTAGTGCTACTTATAAAGCATGTCACTCCAGCATAGAGCTGGAGGTGTTCAAGGCCAGGCTGGACGTGGCCTTGGGCAACCTGGTCTGGTGGGAGGTGTCCCTGCCTATGGCGGGGGGGTTGGCGCTAGATTATGTCTAAGGTCCCTTCCAACCTAAACCATTCTATGATTCTATGATTCTATCCCGGGAAGTCAGGTGTGACGGTTTTACAGTCAGGAACGGTGTGCTCTTCTGATGTGCACTGGGGGAAAGCCTGACGATCAGTCCTGCATGCAGAAGGGTCACAGTGTGGAATCCCTCTGTCCTTTCTTGGCCCGGCACGAGGAGGAGGAAAGGGGCTCAGATCCTCACGACAGCATCTGTCATCCCTGGAGCGAAGGGCATTCGCCACCCAGAGTTTCTTACTCCGTGTGTCTTCAGATGTCCCTTCATGCGGCAGTTTTGACATGGGCCTTGCAGGGCTCAGGAGCTGTGGCTGGTGGCTGCGGAGCAGGCGGGTAGAAAGGGTGGCTTCTCACCAAATACATGTCAGTGGAGAGCTGGTAAAATCTGATCATAGAAAAATACAGCGATGAGTTGCCTATTGCAAATGGAGCACCACCAGATTAAAATAATCATGTTAATTGAAATTAATCTCTGAGACTTTGGTTAGAACCTAATAGCCATCAGTCCATGATCTCCTCTTACCATTAGTGTGACTCTGAGAGCAGTTATGCTGTTCCAGTAAAGCAAATAAAACCATATCCCTCCTTGCTTTCTCTTTTTCTCTCCTTCCTCTCTCTCCGCTCCCCCTAACCTACTGCAACGATGATGTCTCTGAGGTTGAAAATAAAAGTATAAGAAAGCAGCTGCATCTTAGCTCCTGACCTGTGGATCAACATCTGCTTCTCTGGTTTTCCAAGCCATGGTGTCCCAGCTCTCCCCGCTACCTCAAAGTCTATCACTAAGTCTCCTGCTGTGGGCAAATTAGGTTCTGATCTTAAAAAAAACCAAACCCAAACAACAGTTTGTTTCCAGGTTTTGGTGAACACAGAAGGTTGTACAAACCTGCAGAGTGATTCACTGCTTATTCTTGGCGTGTCAGGCGAGTTAAACGGTTGTGGAATGATGACTGCAATTTCAGGACTCAGTGGACAGAACAAAAAAAATGCCAGTTCAGGGTGACCGATAGCCATCGCCCCGGGTGGCAGGATGGGTACCGCTGTGCAGAGTGCCACCAGTGCAGAGCCAGACCTGTCCTGGTAAAGGGTCCGTGAAGGAAAAGCCGCTTTGGGGCAGAGTAAAGGAGCTGCTGGTGGCGGGGAGGACATTGGGAGCCAGGGTGGCTGGCACATGTAGTTAGTGATCAGCTTTGTCTAGTGTGGGGTAATTTCAGCTGACTCCCCAGCAAAAAATATTTATGGGTTGATATCACTGGCCCGGTCACAGCCTGGGATGCAGTTTAGCTGTTTAGGGCTGTAATATGAGGAAATGTGTGAAAAATCCTGTGCGGTATTGCCCTGTGAGTTGCACATCTTTTATACATGAATGCAAACTGAGAGTGCCACACACACTCACGATTCCTGCTAAATTCATTCACTAATCATACACTGTTTTACACCAAGAGGCACCTCTGGAGGCCACATCATCCAGCCCTGCTCTCGGAGGGGTCCAGGTGGGTCGGGCTGTGCGAGGCCATTTCCCGCCGAGTCTGGAATCGCTCCAAGGACGGAGGGGCTGCAGCCGACCTGGGCAACCTGCTACCTGCACGGTGATAAATAAATAAACAAATAAAATAAAATAAATAAAATAAAATAAAATAAAAAAGACCCCTTGCCCAACGTGGTGTCTTGCCCCCTCGTGCGTCCTCGCCTGTCCGCTGTGCGCACCACGGCTGTCTGCAGGTGAAAGTTCCCATCGCCGTGCAATCGAGCATCCAACCAGGACTGTAATTAAGAAACCATAACACAGACTCCAAGCGCTCAGATATCATAGCAATGAACGTAACACAAACACCGTGAAAACCTACCCTCGCAAGCACCGTTTTAATAAAAAGCTCAGAAGCCTTCCTGAGGATTGCTGTGGGTTGAGGGGATGCGCGCGTAATGTGTCCCCTTCCATACGGTGATGCTTTAATGTCACATGGCTGAAGTTAGGAGGGTGGGCATGGTGCACACAGCCACCTCCTCTCCCTTTGCTTCCCCACCGCCCCGCAGCGGTTGTCCCTCCTTTCTTCCTCTTTTCCTTCCTTATTTCTCATTCCTAAAATAATCCTTTCACATCAGCACAGCTAATAGAGTTTTTATCAAGCCGGACCCCTAGTCTGTGGTAATTCTGTTTTTTCCAATCACCCTGTTTGTTTAAGTTAGCATAAAACTATTTAAATCAGTTCCTTGTAATCTTCAGTTATTTATAGATAAAATGATTTACATGTTTGTGAGCTATCTGCTGTGGAAACAGTATTACTGAAGGTTTTTCTTTGGGGATTACAACACCATTTAAGTTTATTTTCTTGTTTTCCACATCATGTTTTGATCTCCTAAAGGAAATAACTTATTCTCTCTATCTCTTTCCTTCTCCTCAAGATAAAATGCCCACTTTTGGCTACATTTATTTAAGAGAGTAATGCAGTTTATCAATTTGCTTGTTTGGAACTAGGATTGAGTTTGTGTTTGGAGACTATATGGCAAAATCACTCCTTTTTTCTTCTGTGGAGAAAGAAATTCAGGAGATTTTGTCTAAAAATCCTGCATCTAACACTGATTATTCAGGCCAAAGTCTGGTCCTCATTGCACTAACATCAGGTTGGCTTATTTTTATTACAGCTTGCAGAATTACCTAATGGTAAAGGCGTTGGTAGTAAATTAAAATCAGATGTGTGCGTTTACAGCAGAGTGAAACGGTTGCAATCCAAAATAACCATGCTGGGTAAGTCAGACCTGAATTTGGCCCCACTGTGTTTGCTCCCGGTGGTGGGTTGAACTCGGTTGTTTGTTTTATCTGAATAGTTGTCATATCTAATATAACAGAATAATTATCGTATAACATGAATAAATATCATGTCATTTGACATGGGTTACAAAGGAGTTGGCAATTATTCCCCAATCATTACCAACGATTACCAATAATTTTCCGCAACAAAGAAAATAAATGGGTTTTTTTTTTGGTTGGTTTAGACTTTATCTGAAGAATCTTTAGTGTATGTATGACGGGAACTTCTCCAGCCTAGAAGCTGAGGACCATTCTGGTTTAGGTGGCTGTTAAAGTTTTCGTTAGGCTTTTCTTGTTTAAAAAAACAGTGGTCACTGCACCAACTGTGGAGTGCGTCACCTGCTTGTAGACTGTGAGCTGTGCAAAGAGGTATTTCCCTTTTGTATCTGTGATTGTGTTTAATTCTGCTTAATTTCGTATATAAAATTAAAATTTTATTATATTAATAATACTTAATATTAATAAGAGATACTTAAATATGCATACAACTAAGAAAGAAAATTCAATGACAATGAATTAGCCATGAAGAATTTAAGTTTTCAACTTCCTAGTTATGATGAATGCAAATGACAGTAACATTCTAACTCTACAGGAACCAAAGATGGGTTTGTTTGTTTTGCTTTTTTTTGTGAATTTTTTTTTGCAGTTATCTTGGAAACCATGAAAAAAAGTGTTCTCAGTTATGCATTCTGCACTGTTGAATTTACTCCAGTTTGAAAGGAGGATAAAAAAGCCCAACGTCTTATGCCCTTTTAAAAAGTAACTAACCATAAGGAGAGAAAAACGGGACAGAAAGTAGACAATAATCCTGAATTAGCAGGGAGATGAACGTGTTATTTAAGTTCTTCCTACAGCTCACCAATTTTTCTGCTGATGACAGTGTCTGTGGGAGACTACATCGGACTGGGACGTGGGTGGAAGGGAGCTGAGACTGATTCAGTTCTTGCGCCTGCCTCGGTTGGTACCTTCAGGCAAAACATCTTCGACTCCTTAGGAGAAGAAGCTTTTACACTTTTTTTTTTTGTTTTAGAAACTTTACCTCCTCATTTTATTTTGCCTTCCCTGCAGTACAAGGAACGTATCATCAGATTTGGATTTTTTTGCTTGAATAAGAAATACTCAACCAATATTCAATCAACTGAGCTACTAATCCATTAGACTGCAGTTTGTGCTGCCTTCTTCAGATAATCTGAGAAAAAGGAGCCACCAATGAATATATTAAGCCTGGGGGAACAGAAGCTAGTTTAAAAAACATAATGCAGATCCTCCCATAAACATTTCCGTAAGAGTGTCAAGGTCTGCTTGAAACAGGTGAAGACGCCAACTCAGGAAAGCATCCCTGTTTCAGGAAGGGTACTTGAGGACTTGCTTAACTCTAAGAAAGTGTTGAAGCACCTGGAGAGCCAGTGGAGCTAAGCAGATGCCTCAGACAAAGCCCGTGGGCACAACATTTATGCTCTGGCTCTGCACTGCTTGGCCATTGCTGTGATGAGATTTGCCATTGCCGACCCTCAAACAATTGATTTTTGGGGACAGCCTGAGGCATTTCAGAACTAGACTCAAAGCAGCCAGCACGTGTTTGGGATATGTGGTTAAACTGTCAGTTAAAAACAATCCTCATTGAGGGGGATCTCCCTTTCTCACAACTTTCAGTTTAATATGAGATACAGCAGTTAACACATAAACAGGTGAAATACATTAAAAAAACACCCTTTAAACAGTAGTTTAACATGTCCCTTTGATCACCTAGCCTTCCTGTTAAGTGTAGATACATCTTCTCCAGGAATCGTTAAAAAAAATAATTCAGAACTCCACCACTGTAAATTGAGAAAATTCTCGCTTTCCCCAGGAGTGACTGATGTCCAGGTATTCCAACTGCGCATGCCCAAAAAACAGAGACGGAATTTCTTCCGTGGCTTGCAAATTTTCCACATAGCCAAAAATATAATGATTTTACTGTCTGCCACCTTACCTGAGGATGAAAATAGGAGGTTTATGTCTGCATAAAAGGGATTTTCCTAAAGGGATTCATCATGTGCTTCTAGCCCTAAAAAATCCCACGCTAAGACTCTCCAGGCAGCATATATTTGTATGCAGAAAAGTTATGTTTGGTACTTTTTTGGGGTTTCAGTGCCCTTTCTAAGCCTGCTGTATTTTGACTGATAATTATTTAGGGACCTTGGCTCTACAGGCAGAGGCAGACAAAAAATAGTCCCTATGAGATATTTTAGAATGAATCATAGAATCATAGAGATTTTAACACTGCTTTAAACACTCCTAAAATAGGGTTTTTTTTATAGGGGTATATGGCCTATCCAGAATGCAGGATGCGGATATTCGGTGTAAATATTTTACCGATGCTCATCTGCAGGGCTTATCACAGTAGAGTCAGTCGTGTGCAATGTGACCAGCCACTTTTACATGGATAAAATCTGTATTTGAGGCTGCATCGTATATCCTGTGTATTTCAGGAAATATTTGGGGTCCTTCTGTCACTTATTTTATCCAACATTTTCTGCTAGTAAATATTAAAGAGGAGCTGTTCCTTCCTGTCCTGTGGCTTTATTCAGCCAGTTTTCACTCCTCCTCTTGTGAGATCCTCCCAGTTTCTCCTTTTGGGTCTGTTTGCCTTTTTGCACCAAGCGTCTTTTATTTCTTTCTCCTTTCCCTTCCGAGCAGAGGTGGTTACAGGCTGAGATCACAGCCCTCAGCCTGCGGCCGCCACGTCCAGCCCGAAGGGCAGCAGGGCCCTGGCAACTCGCATCTCCATATGGCTTTCCAAAGCCATCAGATGACATCTTAAAGAAAATTTCAGTTCAGTGCCTCTGATAAAGCATAAATTAAAAATTCAAGTATCATATAATTGTAAAAAAGACCCCATACATATATCGGGGTTGACTGCAAAAAAACATGCATGAAATTTGATGCAAAAGCAGAGTTCATAGAGTCATAGAATGGTTTCGGTTGGAAGGGACCTTGAAGATCACCCAGTTCCACCCCCCTGCCATGGGCAGGGACACCTCCCACCAGACCAGGTTGCTCAAAGCCCCATCCAACCTGGCCTTGAACACCTCCAGGGATAAACCTGGATAAACACCTCCGGAGTTGACTGAGGTGAGAGTGGATTTCATCTTCTTTCCTCTGTTGGGGGAGTGCTTGTCTTTCATGAAGAAATGCAGTTCTCTGTCTTTTCTTCCATGTGCCTCACCATTTAGGTGTTCCTATAGACACTGAAATATTTTGCTTAGCAAATCATTGTTTGAGCTTAACAGACATTGAGGCCATGAGAAACCACTGTGATTTTCCAGGCTTGCTGTGTTATATTGCTTACGTTAAATCACAGATGTTTCTACCCCAATTTGGGGAGTGGAAGGCATCCTTCCATTCAGAGAATGACCACTTTGAAGTTCAATAATTTGCACCCGACTGGAGTGCCTTTCCAGGGAGCTATATCACAGCCAAACCTTTTTCACGATTTTCATTTTTAGGTTTATCTGTGTACTTAGACAAGCTGTAATTTCAAGTGTATGATTATATGAATCCCACACATCATTGTAATCCGCCTTTTCCCAAAAATGTGTGATTTGCTTACCAACAAACAGTCCATTCCACCGGGGTCACAATTCAGCAGCTATTCAAGCAGACGGCTGGTTGAGACTGGACTTGACTGTAACGGACAGAAAATGTGCTGAAAAAACAGGCTTAATGTCTGGTGCTGCCAGCTACTGTCCTTCCTCTCTTTCTGCAAGCCGTTTGATGGCCCAGTGGAAAAGTTAGTGTGCAACATCTTCTTCCAGCATCCTCTTCCCTCTGCTTGCTGTTTCACAGTCCTGGACATCAGTCCAGCCCTCGCTCCAGCTCCATCATCTCCCCTCTGACAGCCGAGCCAGCTCACAAAGTTTCTTCTTGCAGATCACCATCCCCTTGCTTGCCCTGATACAGTTGTTCCTAGGGTTGCACTGGGCACCAGGTCAATGAAATTACCCAAATAAACAGACACACTGTCCTGGTTTGAGCTAAAACAGGACCAATTTTGTTCAGTAACTTTGCCTCTTAGCTGGGCCTCTTCTAACTACTGAGATGAACAGCATATTGTGCAGACAATGTTCACTTTCTCAGAGTGATCAGACCAATGTTTATAGCTGCTGCCCAGGCATGGTATGCAGGGAGGCTCTGCTTATACTTACTGCTATAACCCCCAAGGCCAACCAACTTTGTTATTTGCCCCGTTGGAGGGTCGGAAGCGGAAAAGCACAGTGGGGTCCCACCTGCAGGGAAGAGCGGACAGGACAGGTGACCCAAAACTGACCAACAGGGTATTCCATCCCATCTGCATCATGCTCAGTATAAAAGCTGAGGGATCAAAGGGTCAGGGCTCTTCTTTCAATGGCCGATGTCTGAGGAGGACTCTGTTCGTCTGCCTGTGATCCCGATCCTGAATGCAGATCCGGAATCCAGTTCCCGTCCGTCACCGAGTCCAGCCTGGGACTGGCCCAGTGCCAGCCGGTGTCGTGATGGTCATCTCGGGAGCTTGATATGGTTTTGTATATATTTTTCATTATTTCTTTTTATTTTCTTATTAATATTTCATTAAAGTAGTTTAGTTCCTTCTAAACTCATAAGTCTCTTTTTCCTCCTCTGCCTCTCTCTTTGAGGAGGGGTAGAGGGGAGCATCTGTCGGTCCCCTAGGTCCCCAGTAGCTGATTTGGCCTAAACCACGACACACACAAACAAATGCAGCCCCCCAACCCCCACCGCTTCAAAAAGCCGTGCCCACGGGCTGCTCTCCCTGACTGCCCAGCCATGCGCGGTCCTCTCCAGGAGGGGTTTGCACTGGATGGAGAAGGGAGGATGACAATCTCTGCCAGTGCTGCGCTTCCTGTAAATGAAAATTAATATCATGTTTTGTGTGGGGCTGTGGGTAGATGTGTGTTTCCCATTGTGCGTAAGTGTGTTGCAATATAGATGTGTAATGGATGTCTAGCTGTCTGTAACTCTGTCTCCGCATCTCTCGATTTCTCTCTCTCTCTGCTGGAGTGTAATGTCATCTCTCCATTTATACTATTACAGTCTCAATTTTGTGTCTGTTTTCTAAAAGTGCTTGAATTAGGCTATTTGACATTTCCTTGTGCTAACTTGCTCTCATCCAGAGAGAACCCTGTTTTGGAGGAAATATTAATATTCCTATGAAGTGGGAGAATGGGACAGGGGTGACAGGCAAATACAGTAAATAGCAAGAAGCTTTCTGCAGAAGCTTTAATCTGGCAATGACACTATTCATCCATGATGCCTGAATAAACAGGGTTATCGTGATTAACGGTAATTAATTGTAGCGTTGTTATTGCTTTATTTTTCATGTCGCTGTAGGCTCCGTGGAAGGTGTCACGTGAAGATGTTGCACCCGTCCAAGTTACTTGCAGGCTACAGTGGGCTTACTTGGGATTTACAGCGCTGGGCCTAATGCACATACATCCAGGGGACGTGGTTTCAGCCACATCTCCTTAGAAATAAAATAATACCTTTGAAATAACTCCAGAATTGTCCAGAAGGGAGAAGCTCTGCAGTAGCACCATATGCATGGCAGGAAAAAAAAGAATGGTTTGAAATTGGCAAATGATGCTACAGGAGTTTGTGAGTGTTCCCTGTGCTCTTTCCTCCCCCTTTTCTGGGCAATACCGTGTCCTGTGGCACGTGCTGCTGTAAATCAGCCCATGAAGCCTGCAGAGGCAGCGAACCCCCCACTTTGTGCGTGTGCCACAGGTGCCACCAAGGAGTCCAACACCCTCCAAACATGAAGATACAGCATACAGCATACAGCAAGACTTCCCTGCATGTCCAATTCTAGGATTTTTAAAATTTATTTACAAAATTAGAATTCCCAGACAGAGGACCTAACTGGTTTAAAAACTTTAATTCTGAGGATGGATCACAATCAGGGGATGCACGGTACCTGCAGAAGTTGGAGCTGCTGTCACATAGGAAGCAGGGATGGTATGTTCTCATACGATTTTAATTGATGACAGAATTGTTTTGGAAAAAATAATTTCCAAAATAAAATACAGCTGGGCTAATTTCTTTTGAGCTCTTTCTCACATTCCTGGAGTGCAATAGAAATCTGACTAGATGAAACCTTTGAGCAGTGCTTTACCATGTGAGATCTAGGTCAAGTTAAAAAAAAATGGAAACGAGTTATAGTCGTTTCGATTTATTTTATAGCGGGTCTGGAATTAGTTCGAACTTTTCGTTGCTTTGGCAGGGAAAAATAAACATTAAATAGAAGCAAAGTCAGTCACATTTCAACATTTGAATTTTTACCATTGAGTGTGTTTACCTGAATCATCTTGTAGCAGACATCTCTGCTTTGCTTTGATCTTGCGCTACCAAAGGTATTTTACAAGAAGCAGTCATTAAAAAAACCCCACACAATTATGACAATTTCTGTAAAGCTCATCAAGTAATATAAGGTGCCAGGCTTTTCATTTTAATTTTAATGTGCTGTAGTGTAGAATTAAAAAATAATGAAGTGTTTTAAAGGATCCTTAGATTTTACTTCTCCCCCAGTACGGCAGCAGGAGATGTGCGCTTAGTGTGAAGGATGATGGCAAAACGGACTAGATTTCCCATCTAGCAGGAAGATTTATGGGCTGGGTAAGACACCAAGTGACAACCCAATTGTGCAATTGAGCTAATAGGAATAAAACATTCTGTGAAGCTTGTGAGCTGTTATTACAAATGCTTGTGTAAATATGGTTTAGTTTATTGTTGCTTCTTGAAATTATGTTTATGTACAGCTCCAAAGTACAGCTTCTGCTTCCCTGTTTGAAATGCCATTGACTGAGCCAGCTTTTTTCATTTATATAAATATATTTCCTGTGTTTTCAGAGAACAGGAGAAAATAAGTCTCTCATGTGAAACACAAATGGGCCAGAGAAAGAGAACAAAACAAAAGTCTGCAAACATCAACAAAACAAAGTTTGTAGCTAATTAATTTATTGCCCAGTTTTGAATACTTAGCTGCTTTTAAGGGTTATTGTAACACTGGTGGGCAGTGTATGAGTACTTGAGAATCAACAGGTAATCCCCACACTTCTTCTGGGGAGCGTTATGAAATATTACAGTTCAGCATAAAAGTAGAATAGATACATGAAATTGTCTCCCATGTAACAATATATGTATAATTTTTAATGTGCATTAGTAACAGTGATAGTCACATTCTCCATCATAAATGCCACGAGAGCATTTGACTGATGCTATTGTGGAAGTTGCTATCTCTAGCTGGTTTAAAGGCATTCAAGTCTTGAATTACTTTAGGGGAGGAGAGCTGGGATTTTGGGGCAAGGTCTCCACTGGAATCTGGAGGTACATTACCAACACCAGAGCTTGAACCACAACTGGCATGCAACTCACAATCCTTTAAGTACAAAACATTTAATCATACTGAAAATGTAGGACTTTATAGGTGGCTTTTAATTTTGCAACCCATCAGATGTCACCTTGGCCAAAGGGAAACCAGGGGTGGGGACCATTTGGCCAAACGTAGGCATAATTCTCGGCAATAATTCTTCTCATGCAAAGGTAGGCAGCTAAAATAGGCCATATGAATCACGCTGTGAAAGTGCCTGTTAATGGCGAGGGCAGCCCGGGGTGACCGGCTCCTCCCTCGCTGCAGATGTCTGGCGCTGCTGCGGAGCCTGTCTTGGGTGACCGACTCTACCTGACTCTCTAGCGTGGTTGCAAATGGGGCCAAAGTGGGATTCCTCTCCCTGAGCTCCAGCTTAAATCCAGAATGGAGACTGTCACGGTCAGCGGGGGAAAACAAGTATCTCCAGACTCCAGACACTCCAAAATTAAGTGTCTCTCCTGCCACTGTGCCTGGGCAAGTCACCCTGGAAAGACGTCCCTCCTTAAATGCTTCCTTAGATCCACATAAAAACATTTTCATTATATTATGGAAGTGGATTTTTTTAGTCCGCTCCAACTAAAAAGATGATCTTTCTGGTTTGTTGTTTTGGTGGGAGGTTTTGGGGGGGGTTTTGTTGTTGTTTTTTTTTTTTTTTTCTCTTGAATGGCTGCATTGTGTGTGATTACAATAACACATCTGCTCATAAAATGGGCATGCAAGACTCTGCTGTGAAGAATCGAGGGTGTGGGCACTTGTTCAAAGCGACTGGTAATATATTGCTTGCACCCATCTGACAGATTGCTAATAGGGCACAGCTGTTTTACGTGTTCATGATTCCTTCGGCCACTCTCCACAATGGAGTGGGAGATACAGCATGTACAGCTAAAATGTTTCCCATTTGTTTGTTTCCAGCAGGAAAAAAAAAGGCTCAAATGATGCTTTTCAAGATAAACCCTACAAATAACAATGAATATTCTCAGGAAAACTGAAGATAGTTATACACACAGCTCTGTCTGAAATGAGCATTTTTATTTCCTACTGTCTTTTATGTTACATTTTTGCAAAGGCCATGGAACGTGTCTTCAGTTATATAGATGTGTGCAGCATCTCAGGCAATAATTTCCAAAGATGAACAAAGCTGTAATTCTGCTGTTTTGCGCAAATCAGGTTTGCGTATTGTTTCGCTCCTTAACTTTCAGAAATGACTGTGAACAAACCAGACAAAATTCCATTCTTCCCTCCTGTTTGAGCTAACCCTCCTGAAGTCATTAGGGGTGATCCCACACTGATGAGCACAGCCTAAATACCTAGATAAAGAAGAAATCTTTTGTTAATTTCTATGTAGCAATATAAATGATTGTAAATACAGAATTCTCTTCCATAGTGAGATACTTTAAATAATCTGTCTCTTAAAAGAGCATTGATGACTGAGGTAATGGCCTAGCTATTTTTGTTTTGTGTTGTATATGAAGTGTTTATAAAATGAGCTGGATCAACAGCTTTGGAATCAAAGCTTTTTTGATGAATATAACAAAGGGTCATGTCGTTGATGTGCAGGACTAGTTCTTCTCACAGCAGGTTAACATTTGCTTTCCCACCATTTGGAAAAGAAGACTTGGGATGTTCTCGTGATTCAATCATCTGAAACAGTGTCAAAGCATTAGATAAAAGTTCATGTATTTTTGGACATCATTAACATTGAATTAACAGAGTGTTGAGAGGGGTGTTTGTTTCTTTGAGTTGCACATGTTAATTATTTCTCTATCTAATCTAATGTGTGTTTTTAGTATATTGAGGAGTATTAGCAATACCATTTATTTAAAATAAGAATATTCAAATATTTTTTTAATAAAGTAGGTCTCACTGGAGAAAAATATTCTACAAGGTTTTACCAGCTCCACACTTTTTCTAGTTCCTTCATTAACACTGTCAGTCTGAAGATGCCGAACAGCAATGGGTACATTTCAACAATTCCAGTCCTTTGTGTGGGTTAGTGTTTTGGTGTGTATGCCCATTAAAACCAACAGTGTCATTTTTACCTGCACACCTCTTTGCTCTTGCCTGAATATGGCCGTGGCAATAGATGCATGTAAAGGAAACCTGGTACTGAATGTACATTTTTCCAGTACCTAAAGGAGCTCCAGAAAAGCTGGGGATGGACTTTTTATCAGGGACTGTAGCGTTAGGACAAGGGGGAATGGTTTTAAACTGAAAGAGGGGAGATTTAGATTAGATATTAGGAAGAAATTCTTTACTGTGAGGGTGGTGAGGCACTGGCCCAGGTTGCCCAGGGAGGTGGTGGATGCTCCATCCCTGGAGGTGTTCAAGGCCAGGCTGGATGGGGATTTAAGAAACTTGGTCTAGTGGGAGGTGTCCCTGCCCATGGCAGGGGGGTTGGAACTAGGTGATCTCACCACCCTCAAAGTGAAAAATTTCTTCCTGATATCTAATTTAAATCTCCCTTCTTCCAGTTTGAAGCCATTTCCCCTCACCCTATCACTACATGACCTCGTTAAAAGTCCTTCCCCAGCTCTCCTGTAGGCCCCCTTTAGGTACTGGAAGGGGCTCTAAGGTCTCCCTGGAGCCTTCTCTTCTCCAGGCTGAACAATCCCAACCCACTCAGCCTGTCCTTGCAGGAGAGGTGCTCCAGCCCTCTGATCATCTTTGTGGCCCTCCTCTGGACTCGCTCCAGCAGGTCCATGTCTTTCCTATGTTGGGAGCTCCAGAGCTGGATGCAGTACTCCAGGTGGGGTCTCACCAGAGCAGAGCAGAGGGGCAGAATCACCTCCCTTGACCTGCTGGCCACGCTTCTGATGCAGCCCAGGATACAGTTGGCCTTCTGGGCTGTGATCGTGCATTGCTGGCTCATGCTAAGCTTCTCATCAATCAGAAAAAAATGTCCTCTATGAAAGCCCTGTGCTCAGGCTGATGGCTACAGCTGGGTCTGATTCCCCAAACACACCTTCACTTCAGGCCCTGCTCAGTGAACTAGCGTTATACTACTGGCTTGCTGCTTACAGATGTCTTCTTGTGGTATCATGGAGCTAAATATGGAATAATTTCTTTCTTCATTGGGTAAATTAATCTGTGTTGAGCTCATTGGTTTCAAACCCTGAGCTGACATCTTTAAGTTTATTGGAGGTATGTCTGTTCTGAACTCACTGCCGTCTCTCGCAAGAGGTATTGTTCTCTCGACATGTGGCTTCAGCAGTGATTTACAAAATGCACGCTGACTGCAAAAACCTCTCATTCTGGTGGCAAAACAAGCAACATCTACTCTACATGGAGGTAGTGGTCAACGGGAAATTAAAGTTATTGTTTCAGTGCTGAACTACAATTATAAATGCTGTTAATTTTCCCAACTTTCCTTTTTCACTCAGGGTTTTGGAAGAAGAGGAAGGAGAGGTGGAAGTTGTTGCCTCATCAGACCCAAACCTTTTCAAAAGAGAGCACGTGAAGCCTAATGGTGTCAACATCCCAAAGGGAGTTTCAGTTTGGTTAACTCTGCTACACGGAAGCATAAAGAAGGCATAAGACCTGGCACATTCCGGAAAAGTGCAAATTGACCAAACATGGGAGAATCAAGGACCAGGAATGAGAAAACTGATAAATTAGTTACAATACATGGGATAGGTTCATGGGTGGTAGGTTCAGCGCAGATTGATGGAGGTTATTTCTGACAGGGTGCAGTTTTGCTATGGACCTTCCTACTGAGGAGTAGGAAAAATGCCTTTAAATTATGGAGAAAATTCTTTGCGGAAAAAAAAAAGAAAAAGAAAAGAAAAAATAAAAGATCTATCCAGGGCTATTATTTGTGAGGATGCAACCTCTTGGTCAGGATTAGTCCTATTTTACCTTAAACCAGGACATTTCCTCAACCACGAGGTGCTGATAAAAAATTAATACACACTTGCCCGGTTCTTATGCTATTTCCCAAATACCTGCTATTGAGCTTGGTTGGAGACAGGATAAAAGGCCAGACTGACCTTCAATATGACTCAGTGGAAGCTGTTGTCATGTCCTTAAGGCACAAAGTGAGTTTAGATGTCACCAGGGACATAAAAGGTAGCTGGAAAGTGTTCTGTAAGCACAGTAGTAGTGAGGCAGAAAACACAGAGAAGAGTTGATTCACTGCTCAGGGGAAAGAAAGATATACTGACGAGACTCCAGCAAAAGAGTTTAATTTGGTTTTGTTTTTCAGTCGTTACTTGGCTGAAATCAATTGTCATGGCCAGTGGTCATGTTGAAAGGGACAAATTCCAGCTACTGTAGGGAAATAGCAGGTTAGGGAGGAATTTGGTTAAGTTACTTGTTTATAAGTGACCAAGGTTGACGAAATTCACCTTGAGGTACCTGACAACTGGCTGAAACAATTTATCTGTGGTCTTGGAGGTGTCAAGGAGTTGGTGACTCCTATCCAGTTCAAACAGCAACATTTGGCATTTCTCTAACAAAACCTTCGAAGTACCGCAGACCCTGTGGTCTCACCATGGGATCAAGCAGGAGACAAAACTGAGTTGCACAGAGACCTCTCAAGCTTTCAAAACCAAAAACTAACCAAGAGAAACACAGAGGGGACAAATCACATAAGGTGCTATTTTAATAGTCCTTTTTAAAGTTTGTTCATGCTTCATGCTTCATGCTCTAATGAATTTGCCTCCCTCCATTACTTGACCTGCAGAGTTTGTATGTTGGGTTCAAGGTATAGCATCCTTGCAGCACCATGAGGCGTGTAGGTAAAACAGAGCTTATAATTTATATTTTTTTTTGTTAGTCTCATGGGAAATGAAGAAGAATGCCAAGAAACAATTAAAGAATTGTATTAATTGGAGATATTAAATAAAAAAATGAAAAGAACTAGCATCTACTTTTTACTTTTTCCACTGCTACTTAGGATTGATGACAACAAAATCGGCACAGAACCACACACCTTCCAACAGCACAGTCAATTCCAATGCAGTTAGATATCTATGATTTCTTGGTCTTCCAAGAATAATCAGGCCAAAAATTGAATTCTGTACATTGCATGCTGAGATTTAGAAGCTGAGATGAACATTGTCCTTGAGCAGTAGGCACTGGAGTCCGCACATTGACATGCAAAGCCAGTTACACCAGCATGCTTATTTTAAATAAAATCAACATGTGTAATATTGACAATTTTTAAGTATACTTTTCTACAGTTGCTGTCAGAAAACAAAAATGTAAAGATCTAACTGGTGTGAGATGTGGTTAAATTGTAGCTGCATACTGTTTAAACACAACTTGTTCACCAATCTTACGACTGGTGAAGCCTGCAATTGTTTTAATGTGAATAAGCAGATTTGAGTCATGGAATCACGGAACTTTCAGAGCTGGAAGGGACCTCTAAAGATCATCCAGTCCCACTCCCCTGCCAAAGCAGGATTGCCCGGAGCACATTACTCAGGACTGCATCCAGGTGGGTCTTGAAAATCTCCAGAGAAGGGGACTCCCCCACCCCCCTGGGCAGCCTGTGCCACTGCTCTGCCACCCCAACCGGAAAGAAGTTTTTCCGTATATTTGAATGGAACCTCCTATGTTCCAACTTGTGCCCATTGCCCCTCGT
>VUYV01000236.1:874890-982991 GCA_008711295.1 Anarhynchus alexandrinus | reverse complement strand
GTCAGCCACCCCTCCCAGTTTGGTATCATCAGCGAACTTGCTGAGGATACACTCTGTCCCCTTATCCAGGTCATTGAGGAATATGTTGAACAAGATTGGACCAAGTATTGACCCCTGGGGGACACCACTGGTTACAGGCCTCCAACTTGACACTGCTCCATTAATCACAACCCCCTGAGTTCTGTCACACAGCCAGCTCTCAATCCACCTCACTGTCACCTCATCACCCACACTTCCTCAGCTTCCTAATGAGGATGTTATGGGAGACAGTGTCAGAAGAGTCTTACCTTCTTAATGTTTAGGCTGAAGGAAGCACCCTTCTTTTGAGCATTTTGCTATGCAAAATACACAGGAACATTTCCATGATATTAAGTAATTCAGTATCAAATTTATTTGTAATTCCAAGTGGAATGGCAATGTTTCAACTGAATGCAACTGTGAGTGTCAATGCTAGTTCTGTGTTGGGTTTATTGTTTCCTGCATGCTCTAAAGCAATCAAACAATACTGCAAATGTTCTTCAAAGAGTGCATCCAGAATGCCACCTCGTTAAACATCTCCTTGGTGTTCATTCCATTTCCTACTTTGAATTGCTGTGTTCAGTTGCAAAATGACCTCTTCTAGTAGTGAAATTTTATTAACTCTTCAATCCTTTGGCACAGAGGTGAAAATAACAGTGGAAAGAGAAATACAAAAATGAGTGGGTTTGGGCTGACTCATATGGTGGAGTGGCATGAAATGGAAGTGAATTCTACGGCTAAATGATCGCAAATTGCATGATATTGGTGGTATTGCCTTCATCCTCCTAGTAGGCTGGTGATCGATGTTGTAGATCCTTACACGTATATCTTCTGGCTTTCTGTTAAATAAAGCTGGACTAATTTTGCCCTCAAATACTCTTACTGTATGCATACACTTAAAGTCCAAATTTTGCCTTTTTACTTTCTGTTGCACAACATCCGTTACAAATCTGGAGCCAGATTCACTTACCCCATGAATTATTCCTCAGCAAGCAGGGTTAAACGAGCTCCCATGAAAGATGCTCTGAAGAGGCGGTATATATTAGAGTCACAGTTCGGTCCTTGCTTTTCTCTCTTCTAAAGTGGAAGCAAGACTCGGAAAGCCCTTTAGCCAGCATGGTTTATTCCTTGCTCAGCACTGTGTTGGCGTTAGCCGGAGCGTTTAGAGGCCAGGGGAGACATGGAGTTCATGGGGAGTAGGATGGTTGTCCATGGGTGGATTTCCCTCTTTTCCTGACTGTGACCTACACTATGTCTGATGTCCTCGACAGTCCCTTGCATGGAAATGTAGCTGGACCTGCAGCAAAACACACCTTGCTCAGTGTACCAACCGTTAATTCCGCTCATTAATTTAAGGGTGAGAAAGCAAGGCTGCCAGGACCGATATCCACTGAAAGTCTATGCTGCTTTGCTTTTCTCTAAATGAGCAGCGAGTAGAGTTTAGCTCTGCCCCGGCTGCAAAGAAGTGATGCCAAAGGCACCTTGTACCTCACCATTGCCACCACGCAGGTTTGAACATTCTTTCCAATCCAGTTGTAATACACAGAAATAAATTCACACCTCTCAAAGCCATTTATACTACAAACAGTGATGAAGATGATGTGGTCATATGTTGTGGGGTCCCAAATGTTTAAAAAAACCTTTCATTTAAAATTAAGTCATGGTGTGCTATTTTTAGTTCTTCTGTCACTGCAGGATGGTGCTGCACAGAACTTTAGACTTTACCCACCACCATAATACACAGATTGAAATAGATCAAGATCAAAAAGAGGAGCCTTTTCATCAGCTCAACTAGGCCTGAAAGGCCTAGAAATGGCAATTTAAAAGACTATAAAGGTTTTAATTAGGAGTCCAATCAAACAGTTATGTTTAAGCAATATGAGCTGTTTATTTTATTACAGAGATTGGGAAAGACATATACATTCATTACCTCAAAAGGTAAGTTGTATTGGTGGAAAAAGTGTCCTGAACAGCCAGTGGGACATGGCATGAAAAATGATTGGGGGCTTTGTTACACACACATACAGATCTAAACCCACAGCTCAGTTTTATAATCTTTGCTTCATGCAATTTCAACAAATATTTTGCCTGCCAAGGATCTACAAGATTTCTAAAAAGCTAAACTCTATACTTATAAAATTAATGTAAAATAACAATAAAAATAGAAGTGTGTTGAAACTGTTTTAAGGGTTTTTTTTCATTGAATTTTAACTTTTGTTTAATACAAAGTTATAATGTTATTGCTGAGCATAAGAAATACAAGGATAAAGCAAGAAGTTTTGCAATAACAATAATTTCATAGAGAAGATGAAGATGAAGATAGTTCTCTAAGAAACCTTTAAAGAATGAAATATACATAACCACATTTCATAGAAACAAACTGATTTTTAATTCTAAGATATACTTTATAAATATTATAAAATAGGATAATCATGCTTTAGGTACTGATCATAGCTTTTCCCAGTTGATTTCCATTTCAAAATTACAACTGGCTGTAAATTAGCCTGGTTCTGAAGTTTATATATGTTTAGAATGAAACAATGCCATTAACTTCTTTGTCCATTAGGGCCCACAGTGCTGAAAGCAAGCAAGCAAGAAAGTAAGTGAAAAGGAATTTAATAGAAGAGTTGTATTTTCAGTACATGGTGCAATGGGTAAACCATGAAAAGGCCCAAGTGAAAGTTAGTTTTAAAGCCTACCTAAAATAAATAAATAAATAAGTCAGTAAGCAAGCAAATAAATAAATATTTTGGTGCAGTGGTTGTATATGCATCTCAAGGGCATTTTGAACCTTTTTCATCTTCCTTTTACTTTAACTCTCTATCAACTAGTAGACTTGCTTCTACTTGAGAAACGCAGCCAAGTACTCAGACCTGCATGGGGTAATGCACAGGTCCCTGAAGATGCACTTAAATTAGCAGTCTCTGAGCACTCTCCAGGTTCCCCCAGCGTGGCTCTGACTTCAGCACTCAAGAACTGTGTTCCAGCACGAAGAAACACACGCCTTGCCATTTTGCATGCAGTAGAAACAGTGCATGTGCTAAACATGCCTTATTTGATTTGCTTAAAGGCTGGGCATGATTGATGAGTCCTTGAAGAAAAATTAGAACAATGGTGGAAGTAAATTGAGAGTCAAATTTTTACCTATTTTACATTCTGGTAGTGCATCCTCTCGAGGATTTTTTTATGCCACATGCTGTCTAAAAGCAGAACTGTCCCCGCCCCCGAAGCAGTGCAAACTGCACATCTCACTGTACAGTTCATCAACAATTACTGCCTTCAAAATATTCTATGGTGCAGACAAAGACCAAGTTTTCTTTTTGTTGCTAAATACTTTGTTTCCAAAACATTCCAAACTGTAGATGTATTTCCCAGTAATCCATTTTAAGTGCTTTTATGGAACGCAGCTAAGATACCTCATCCGCAGAACAAAACAGAACAAAACAAAATAAACTCTCTGTTACAAGATAAATACCATAAAGTAAACTGCTTCTCTCCACAGAGGTCAAACAAAACAATACACGACTAAGGCGTTACCTTTCTGCACTCACTTTCCACTCCAGATACGAAGAGAGGTAAGCAAAAAAGAATTGGTTTTAAGATGTGGAAAACATTTTTCTGATGGTGGTGCTAATCACATTAACATTTTCATAGGCAGTCATTTATACAGACACTTAACAAAAAGAGACACAAAAGAGGGTGGAATTGAACTACATTTTCATTCATGTTTTTTTTTAAAAAGCAAAACAAAAAAAGTTCAGAATGCCAAACTCTGACCCTGGTGCCATCCATTAAATTCTCCAGTTAATTTTTTATTCAGAAATTAATTTAATTCAAATATATTTCAGCCTTGGAAAATGTCTCCGTGAAGTGATACAGTAGCTTTTGCAGAACTACTAGCCTCTGTCGCAGCGGTGGTGGGACATCATGCAATTTTCAGCACAGATCAAGTACACCGATTTGAGTTTTCTCAGCACCCCTTTAGCCGCAGGCAGCCAGCGGCCGGGAGTGCGGGTGGCACAACTCGTCGCCTCAAGGGGAAGTTTTCCCTTCAAGTCCAGTTAAAATTGGGTTCTCCTGGGAACCGCGCTGAGAGCATTCTGACTTTCTAATACAGGGCTGATCTTTCCTGTCTGCCCAGCGTTGTACATCACACCCATCAGTTCCACAGGAGAAGGAGGCAAGAGGAACATTCCTCTAATCCAGACAGTAAAACTGAAATCAAGACATGTTCTCTCTTTATCTTCCATCATTTCACACCACATTGATAGCCCCATAATATACTTTTTCTAATTTCCCATCAAGGTCTGGAAGCAAAGACCTCCACTTCCCTACAAGCAGAATTTTAATGGAAAACATTCTTCCTTCCAACCTTCCACGGCTGCGATGAACCTTTATCCCATCCTAAGCATCTGCTGATATTTTGCTTTAGCAGGGAAAAAAAATTAAATGCACAGTGCCAAAACTGGGTGGCTTTTTCAGTAGCTTCACGCAGCTCCATTGAAGAGCAGACAACAGGTAGATGGTGTAGGACTTGTCTGGGTATCGGCCAGTTGGTCTCAGTTAGATGGCAGTACGTAGTTCTTCCTTATAGATTGCCCCACTGCAATCATGTTGTCCCTGGTTCACCGTAGCACAGGAGTATGGAAAGGGACACTGCTGCAAACGGTGTGAGGTGCCTCCAACCTACAAGTGACAGCATTGTTTCACACATTGTGGTGCTTCTTTAAAAGAAAGCCTCTGAATAGGGGGAAGTCATAGTTAGACATGTTACAGAGAGCTATCTTTCACTTGTCACGTTAAGAGTGGTGATTAGTTTTATTAAATTGTGGTTGCAAACATCTGCCTGTGGAAGCTCCATCTGAAATTCTTCTTTTGTTTCATACACTGCGTTGCTCCAGATACTCATCAGCCCCATTTGCAGCAGGCTTGATTTTTGGGAGGGCTGGTCTGCGTAACTTCTTGATTTATTCAGGTTTCTGGCACACCATTCTTCGTCTTTACATTTTTACACGTTCGGTGAAAAATCTTAAACACAGAATCAAGCCAAAATTTTTAACTTTATCTTGAGCCAGGATTCACCATCTTTGAGTGATTTTCGCCTGAAACAAGAAATCAGTGAAGTTGGGTATCTGCAAATGTCAGCCAGTCCAGCCTAACCTCCTTGCTCAGTACAGAACATAAAACCAGCTAACGCCTGATGGGTTTTGAGTTTAATTCTATGGCAAACTGACAAAAATTTTCTTTGGGTTTTCACTAATACCTGTCCTCTGTAAAATAACAGTTCCCATCCTTACACATACTTAAGTGATGCTAACATCATTTGAAGCAGGCTATAGAAAGTAAGCATTTACTTCACAGCAGTTGTTAAAATGCCATTACAGATTGTATTTAAATTTATGCATTGCATAAAAAGTAATTATGTTCATGTGAGACAATGATGATGATGATGGTGATAAGATCAAGCAGCAGATGTGTGAACAGAAATGCCTGCCATCTTATTCTAAACATCAGATGAGCTAAATGGAAGCTTAAGTATTTTTTTGGGATCATTTTGTTAACTCAATATAAATAATTATTTAAATTTTATTCTCCATTTGAAGATATGATAAACTGTAGTCAAATGTTCTTCACAGCGCTGATATTATAGCAGCACTGAAGTCATTACTTCAGAGGCAACTAATTGAGAAACACGTTAGGTAAGATGTCTTTTAAAATGCATAAGCAGGAGAACAGTTTAAATTTGGTGCCTCTCACCAATCCCTGTAGGTACTTCCCATGTCTGTTCTCAGCAGAGCCTACTGCAGCACAGCCAAGGGTCTCCTTCTTATCTTTTAGTACTTAAAGGGGGCTTATAAGAAAGATGGGGACAGACTTTTTGGTAGGTCCTGTAGCAATAGGACAAGGGGTAGTGGCTTTAAACTAAAAGAAGGTGGATTCAGGTTAGACATACGGAAGATTTTTTTTATGCTGAAGGTTGCCCAGAGAGGTGATAGATGCTCCATCCCTGGAAACATTCCAGACCAGGTTGGGCTCTCAGCAGCCTGGTCTAGTTAAAGATGTCCCTGCTCATGGCAAGGGGTTGGACTAGATGGCCTTTAAAGGTCCCTTCTAAACCATTCTATGATTCTATGATCTGAAGCTTCTTGGGCCTTCTCACCTTTGCCCGTCTTATGAGATCTTCAAGAAAACATCTGCTGGACTGGACATGACAAAGACCAGTGGTGGAGTCAGAGGTACGTCCCACCTGTTCTTTGCTACATTTTCTCTGGTAACTCAACGGGAAACACACACTTACGTCACACCTTCAGCTCACTGAGCTTTATCCCTTCCTGCAGCCTCTCAGGACGTGGCCTAACCACGTCCTGCTCCAGGGTGGGAGACTCCCTCAGTCCACAGCATCTCCATTCTGCATAAAGCAATTCAGATTTGCTGGGCTGGGAAGGGAGTGGACATGGGTCAGACAGTGGATGAGGAAGAAGGAAGGGCTCAGGCAATGCAGTTTACGTCAGACATGAGGTCAAACCTCAGCTCCTGTGACTCCATGCTATGAAGCACCCAAACATGAGGAGAGGAGAGGAGGGAAGAGGTGAAGTACCACTGGGGTCTTTCCATACATGTTGTAGGAAGGCAATTTGCACCACCAGTTCTGCTAGGCATGGCTGAAGGCCCAGCTTGGCACCCTGGGACCCAAAACCTCTTTGGAGGTGTGGATTCGTAGGATGGCTGCATCGCACTGCGTGTTAGAACAAGAACTGGTGCCTGCTGCTTCAATAAAAAAACACAGATGAAATTGTAGAAAATGGCAGGAACAGGCTCTTGAACAGAGCATGTAGATCTTCATTACTCTCCATCCTCTGCCACAAGCCTCCTTCAACAGTTTGGCTGCCATGATATGGAGAAAAAGCAGTGTTTCCATCCAGGCTGTGATGGATAGCCCTAGTTGGAAGGACCTGCACCAGCTATAATGTATTATAAAATCGTTTTTAATTTATCAGAAAAAGAAAAGAGCAGGGATTGTTTCCACTAACCTTAACCACTTTATTGGTATTAAATCATATTAAGTTCCTGTTATTTTCTTGTATTTGGCATTTTCTTCTGGATGCTTATTCTGATCCGCCTTGGCCTCCGGCCAAATGTACATCAAGTGTCGAGAGTCAGTTCTAAACTCCATTTCCCCTATAAAAAATGAAGAGAGATAATTATATTTAAGAGCACCGTATAGAAAAAAAAAAAAGTAGCTGTAATTTACTTCTATGGGCAGGTGTAGAGCGAAACAATAGCTTTGAATAGACATATCATGTGAGGTGCTTGAATAGACCATGTATACATACTGCTTTCACAGAGCTTGAAAAAACAGCCAGCGAGTGTGCAGATTACTGAAGCGTGCAGTGTTTTAGAGTGAAGAGTTTCGAATCTGGGGCTGCAGAAGACAACGCACCCAATATGGGACACGAAGACAGCCCAGGGAGCGCAGTACCCTGCACGCTGTGAGTCTGAGAGGCAAAACTTTACACAATTGCTTAGACTAATATTTATTTTCAGACTAACGCAAACAACATCTTCATTTAACGTAACTATGAAGCCTCGTGTCAGAGGGAGGTAAATCGAGAAAAACTCCGCTGAACTTAGACCAAGTCACAGCTGTAAGAACAGGAGTGTGCATGCATGTTTGTATACACCAATATCAGTAAATACTTCACTGGGCTTCTTCTAGGGGTGATGTTGGGTCTCCCGGTCCCCAGGTGATATATTGACTCTTTAGAAGGTAATCAGTGAGTTGAATATATTCTGCGCGCTTTATAATTTACCGTATTTTAGACTTACTGTTGTAAAATAGTGCAACTTGGGCCAGTGTTCAGAATGCATTCAGAAAACATGCAGATAAAGCAATTAGAAGCTTTAGTGTTGGCTTATTGCTGGCAGCGTCCATACTAATTAAACTGGTTGAGAACACATGCAGTCTCATAAGAGGGCCAGGTCATGACTAAATTTTTCTTATGAGAATACAGTAAATAGGTCACACAGCGAAACAACATCAATACTAATTGATTAATATGTTCTACAAACCCGATGGAAATGAGGGGAATTTGCTCATTTTAAAATTAGACTGGTTATAAATGCGGAGATGGTTTTAACTGCCTAATTTTAAGCAACTAAATTCACTTTGCCCTATCACTTTTAAGCGACACAAGTGATAGGTGCAAATTAACCACAGTTTCCTATATCCTAATTGACTGGGTCACATCCTTATCTTTTTGCAATGAATTCTTCTGTAAATATAATTAACAAAATTTAAAATATAACAGAGCACTTAGAAATATTTCCCATAACTGTCCCTACAAAATGTCATTTTAGTATAACAAAACTATCTGTTGAAAAAAGAAAAAATTTGCTTATGAATTTAAAAATTGCTTTTCTTACTGAAATTCTGTGTATTCCACGACCAAAAAGAGAACATGAACACAGCAGAAATTTTGGAAAAAAACTCATAATAAAAAAACTTTCAATGTAAACTAAAATTGTGCATAGCTTATTTTACCAACAGCAATGTGAACTTAAGTATAGATATATTGAGTTCTTATTAAAACTCTTGAAAGACTGAGAACTGGCTTTTGGGGTTCTTTTTATGTGCAAGTTACTTGGATATTCCATTTTATCCAATTTTGTAGGGTGTTATTTGCGTTATACAATGAAACTGAGTTTGGCTATGCATATTTTGGGTTTCTAAGACTGTTACAAGATATTTAAAACATGTGTCCAGCAAACACTAACATCTTCTAAACAACAACCTTTGACTTTTATGTAAATACAGGGATAATTTGGCAAAATGCTAAAGATATAAAGTCACCAGATGTAAAAGCATAAGATTTCACCTCGTATGAACTTTAGAGGTAGAGAAGGATTTGCAGTGTCTTTCACAATTGGAAAAGCAAAATACTGGAGCAACCTAACAAACACATTTCTGAAGCAGATATCCTGCCCTGATCTGTTTTGGGTAGCACAGTTTACAGCTGCGATTAGCTCCTTCTTTTCTAAGACATGCTTGGTCAATTGGGACAACCCCAATTCATCACTTTGCCTATGATTATCCTCTGCAGTAGTCAACCACACAGCTATCAGAGTAACACGGTGCAAAATGCATATAATGACACTGCATCTTCAGTAACCTTACATAGAGGATATACTTTGGCCAAGCACAGCAGGACCTTTAATACTGAAAACAACAGCTTCAATCAATCTTTGGTTGTTTTTAGATGCCCTGGTAACCTCTTTCAGCCCCTGCAACTCCACAGTTAGCACATCAGCTGAAATACACTGGCCTCCTCATGAGTCCATCCCAAAATCCGCCCTAAAAGTTTGTGGATGCTTATGTGAATCTACTTAAAGAAGTACCTAAAGGGGGCCTACAGGAGAGCTGGGGAAGGACTTTTTACTAGGGCATGTAGTGATAGGAAGAGGGGGAATGGCTTGAAACTGGAAGAGGGCAGGTTTAGATTGACCATTAGGAAGAAGTTTTTCACTGTGAGGGTGGTGAGGCACTGGCACAGGTTGCCCAGAGAGGTTGTTGAGGCCCCATCCCTGGAGGTGTTCAAGGCCAGGCTGGACGTGGCCTTGGGCGACCTGGTCTAGTGGGAGGTGTCCCTGCCTATGGCAGGGGGGTTGGAACTCAATGATCTTCAAGGTCCTTTCCAACCTAAACCATTCTATGATTCTATGATTCTATGAATCAAGTAGAATCTGTAAATCTTTTTACAGTTTACCTATTGCTAGCAGTCTAGTTTGTGCCCAGAGCTAATAATGGCAACGCAATTTATGGCACCGTCTTGTGACTTATGTTTCTAGTCAACAATGTCAACAGCAGAGCCATCTTCAAGAAAATCCTCCTTCGACTGCTTCCAGTTTTGGAAAGGGATGACGGAGTCTGTCTAGCAGATTCAGTAACATCATCCCACAAAAAAAATGTAAGCTGAAAATCACTGTTTTACATATTTCCTTGTTCATATGAGATTTTATACTTGTTCTGGATCTGCAACTGCATAATTGCAACTAATAAGCCAAGTTTTAAAGTTATTTGATGTTTTCTTGCTGTGTAAATGCTACAGATGTGCATACAAACAACAGCTAAATTAACATCTGGACTCTGGCGAATAAATTTGTTTTGTTCTCTTGCCTTTTGAACACATAATATCAGCTGAGGTCTTTTAAAACAATTTACCTGATGGGATGTTATCAAGCAAAATAATACACACCACTTACCACATTTTTAATTTATTAACTATTTTTTTGCATATGCTCACACTGAACCTTGTCCATAGGAGTAGTATTTGAGTAAAACTTTTCGTAAGTCACCATAACATGGTTGGTAAGAGTGAGAAATTCCACTATTTGCAAAGTATTATTGCTCAGCCACCCTGGTGGCTGGCGTCCTGAGGAAACAAGCAGTAAAACTATTTTGATGAGGAGCGAACTGCGGGCCATGCCAGTTCTTTCTATAATCATTATTTTCTGAAATTTTTCTCTCATCACTAATCAAAGATGAAGGTTTATCTCCCACTTCTTTATCCTTGTCGCTCCCACTGGCCTACCTCACTTTTAGACAATACAAAGAATATTTACGGTATTCTATGTACAGAACACAACTGAACTTTTTCCCATTCCTGCATTTGCATTGTAATCTCTAAAACTGCTCCACACCTATGTGCGTCTATAGGTGGAAATATGTTGCAAATAAGGGTGTGATCTCACTTATTCTTTAAGGTATTTATTTGACTTTTTAATGTAATCTCAATATGTTATTTCAATAAAGTATTTTCTTTTATTTTTATGGATAATAAAGCAATTGATTTGCAAAAGAATGCCTGCTGGACATTTGATGCAGACCATGAAAACTGCTTTGAAGCCAGTGGCTCTGCACTGCTGGAGTATCGTACCACCCTGAAAAACAAAGCTGTCCAGCTCAGGCAAAGCGTGCCCAGGACCACGATGAGCAAATATCTTCCCTGGGCACAAGGACAGCGCGATGCTGCAGAGCGAGAATAACCGGTGAGGCAAAGACAGGTAACGGGAGATGTGGACATTAAGGTTGAGGCTAAAATGTTTGTCCCTGTGAGTTAGTGGCTGATGTGCGTGGCTGCGATGTTCACAACTGCATTCTGAAAATGGATTCTGCCCTCCACAATCCTTTCCTGCACGTACTGTCTCACCTGGAGAGCAGATGCAAAGAAGGACTGTGAGAAGGTTGCTTTGTCGTGAATGTCAGCATGCCTGTTTTCATGAATTTGGCCTCAAATTTCATGTAAATTCCATACTATGTTATTTTTTCTTAAAATATATTTAATTTTCAAAACATATTTTTGAGACATCTATTGTAAATTTTAGTTTGTAACTTATTTCACTCTTCCTTTAATTTCCTGCCTGCTTTTTCACTTCAATCTACTGTTGCTTACGCTTGTTTACCAACTATCATTTACTATCATTGTCCAAACACACTAAGGATATCTGATTTCAGGATGCATAAATATAGCTGATAACATCAACCCTTCTTGCAGCTGAAAAATTAAGTATTTTTAGAAAAACATTGCTAAAAATAAAACAACATATACCTGCAGGGTGTGCAAAAGAATTCTGGGCAATTCATCCATGCCGTAAAAGATTTTAAAATATCCCAGCTCAGTTATAGGAAAGAAACAATTCCGCAAAATGCTAACGCGTTGGAACTGCACACTCTGTACCAAATAACAAAAAGCTACACGTGCCTATTAAAGTGAAAACGAAATTGGGAAAGCAGATATCATCATAGCCACTTGTCGGAAAGTTGCTGCCAGTTTAGTTAACAGCCTCTGCTTCGTTCAGCTCTCTTCCCTCCAACCTGACAGCAATATTAAAAGCGTGGGGTCTGTACTCTTGTTTAAGCAGAACCCCATGTCCACTGGAGCCAAAAGACACATTTTCTCAGATTAGGCAGAAAAACGCCTGGAAGCAAACCCTCCAAGAGCTGATGATCACCCTGGCCAACCCACTTCGGGCCATTTCTGAATATTTAAAACGATTTCTGCATGCAGAGCTGGGAAATCCAAAATGACCCTTGTGCTCGGAGGATTAATCTGCATCTTACGCATCTGAGCAAACTCCACTTGATGGAAGTGGGGAGTGAGACAAACGGTTCTTGTCCCCATCTAGATGGCTCACAGGTTATAATACTCCATACCTGCCTCTAAGTGGCAACAGGTGTACCTTTCTCCCCTGCAGTCCCCAAAAAACCCACACTCCTCTCTAACTGTAAAAATCAAATAAATCACTGAGAGTCTCTTCCATCTGGATAAATTCTGGTCAATCAGCCTAAAGGAGGGAAATATCCCAACAGTGTTACCAGGTTGTTCTTACAGCAAGTCAGACTGGATCACCAGAGATCAGCGATCAGCGAAACTGCTTGTCTGGGAAACTTGTGCTACCGTATGAAATATTTACATGCTAACACCAGCGTGACCAACACTGTCTAAAGGGGGTCAATCCAATTCCTATCTCCTTCTGTTACGGGGAAAACTGAGACCTCTGCTTTGACCAGGTCTTTATTTTTGCTTTGGTTTTAGGAGTTTTTTCTGACATTTCTGTACAACAGCATTGCAGAAACGTTTTGAAGGAGTCAGAACAGTGGTGGTCTACAAAGCCTGACCCAAAAAAGGAGAAAGAGATTGCAAAGAGGATTTTCTGCACCTTTGTTTGGATGGAAATTTGGCACCAATAACAAGGCTGGAATCTTGAAAAATACTGGTTTTCTAACACCAAAGGTGCCACACAGTTAAGTTATCCTGAGAGTAGCATTTATCCAGCCTGTGGGAGACCCATCTTCCACTCCTTTCTCTGCTGAAAATGCAAATTATCGTTACTTGGATGGGTGCCATCAGCACAAGGCTCCTCCTGACCTCACAGACTGAGTAAATGCTAACCCAGACTGCAATAAGAACAATTATATCCCTCCCTGCCAAATTCACAGCTTCATTTACGTGTATACGTAGACACGCACCTGAACAACAGGTGTGTAAGCAATCCCCCCTCACCCTGAGGTGCGATGATCAAAATCGGTCGATGGGAGGCCGGAACCTGTGTATCTCTTCTAGCTGAGGGCCAGGTACCTGCAGAAGCAGCTGGTTAGCAGGCAACTGTTGTTTTGTTTGTGCAGAGATAACCCATTATAGTGTGTTGAGAATGGGATAGAAAGTGAGAAAAAAAAAACAACCACAGAAATTGTTTATTCTTATTATCCCTTTTAAAAAAATTATTTTCTTTTGCTGTTATTCTGAAAACGAGTAAGAAGCTACACCATCCAGTTCGAGGGGTGTTTTCTGTATAATTTCCAGAGCTGCCACACCCTGATCCTAATTTTTTAGTGTACGGTGATGGGCTGGTCCCAGCTACGGCTTACTGATTGTTCCAGGACTTCATCTCTCAATTTTAGTGAATCGACTGTCAGATTCAAGTGACACATTTAATATTAAAACAGAAAACCTTCTTTATCCTGCCATCAGAATATAGGCAACATGCTAGCCTTGTACTTTAGACATTAGGCTAAATACTAACATGTCTGGAAAATACAATATACTTGGAGGACACCTGATGCATTAAATTAAAATCTTTTGTCATTTAAATCTATGAATGCTGAGAAACCTATGGTAGAATTTGGCCTACTGTGTTATTTATTAAGATGTTAGAGGAAGATAAATATTGTTCTGGAGCCTACTGCTAGCTAAGAAGCTCTTCCTTTATTGCACAGATTTGCTTGCACAGAATTAATTTGATTTGACTTTTCAAGGTGCTTTTCTAAACCTTAAAAGTGCAAAATCTTTGTCAAGGCAATGGCAACGTAATCAAGACTAACAGTAAGAAAAACAATGGCTTATAAAGAATTGAATTTTCATTTTATGCTTAAATTCCACCACGTACACATGATTTGCATCTCAATCACATCAACCTAACATATCAATGACACAACAAACATAAATGCAACGAGAGAATGCATGGATTTATAAATATAAATAGGCAAATACATTACTAATCCACTGGATCATATAACATTCTTAATCAAAACATTTGGCAGGAGAATGAAAAATAGTAAAGAACCTGTAACACTTTTCAAGAAAAGATAAAAATTGCAGCGTGATCCAATTTAATACCCTTTAAAATGGATATTCTTACAATTCAGGCTTGACTCTGTTGAATCACTTTCCTGTATTACGAACTCCAGGAGGAACTGCAAAGTTTTATCTTTCCTGGTATGTTCACCATTCAGTACTATTTACAGTCAAGGGAGGAACCTAACGAAAGCATTGAAATAGCACAAATACATTACCATGAACGACCATCATATGCCCCCATAAACTTTATGTTTTATCTTTTGAAAAGCTTCTGCTATTTAATAAGATTTAGCCTCTTACTTTTAATCTCATATTGCAGGAGCAAGAAAAGACCTAGTCCTCCTCCGGCATGTTGCAGTGTTGTCATGGATACACAAGTGTGGTCCATCACTTCCACCAGTAAATAAACAAGATTCTCAAAGAGTGCTCGGCAGGATTTACTAGCTCTGTAGTACTGTTAGCTGCACAGGGCTTTAAATAAGCAAATGGTTTGTAGTTTGAGAATAATGTCTGGGGCTGTGTGGGGGCACACATATGTGCTATATCTTCCTTTAGAAGAACCAAAGGGTAAGTGTTATGCTGTGTAACTTTCCTTGCTTTTTCATTCAGTTTATCTTCGCCTCTTTCTTTTTCAGAAGACATTTATAGATTACAGGAGGGATCATTCTCTAATGTGGCAGCTTGCGATAGCCACCTACTAACTGCTTAAACTAATGAGTTACATCTCTACATATATGAATAACAAAAATGCATTTTGTCCATGTCCATGTCCAGCAATATTCTTGTCATCTTTCCTAAAACAAAGTCTGCTCTCAACCCAGAGACTACAATGATGAAATTCAGTCCTACCAGCACATCTGTCAACAGCTACAACAGGCTTGACTTGATTCTAACAAATCAGCATCTTATGTTGATGAAGGGATGTAGATTAAATGCCCTAAGCTTGCATTTCAAGAAGGAAAAGCACAGATAGCTAAGAACACTTTATTTAGCATAGTGTATTAAGCTTCATCATAGTATAAGTCTTAGCTAGGGACTCCAGTTTATTGGAGAAATGAAAATAGAAATGATGAAATTGGATAAAAAAAATCAGGTCTAAAAGCTCTAAAACCACAAACCTTTAATACTTTCAAAGAAAACGTACTGAAAAATAACATCGTCTTTTATACAGAGTTTACGAAGGTAGGAACATTTTTGTTTCCTAGCTCAAAACATCTGCACTGTGTGACGACACATTGAGGCACACACGCTATGTGTATGACTGGGATGTTCTTTTGGGTTTAATTGTCGACATATCTTTGCTGATTAGCCTGAGTAAACCTAATTTAAGGCTAGACAGAGCAAATAATTCATGATGAATAATTTATTTGTTAAATTTAGCCATTTTTTCATCTCTTGGCATATCTGTGAACAGATTGCAAGGTAGGTTTGGGGTTGGGTTTTTTTTCCTACTCTATGATTTCATTACCAATGTTCAAAACGTGCATTGGACTCATCAGTTGCCTTTGACTGGAGAAGTCGTAAACTGTTGTACCTGTTTTTTTTATTTTTGAAGCTAGGACTGTAAAGTTTTGAGAGATCACTCTGGCTTCTACCCAACAAAGCATCTACCTTCAAAGTTGGTTGATTTCCTTGAGGATTAGGGAATGACCCTCAGGGATCTGGGCCAAAGCACCTTACCTTCAAGCACACGTGTGTTTCTGCTGAGCTCTGGAGTGTCCAACATCTCCATAAAGAAAGGAGACCAAGAGCTTTGAGCAAGCAGGCTTCTCTCCAGGATATGAAATTTGCTTTCCACAAATATTTTGCCATTGGTATTCAGCTGCTACAATATTTACTGAAAGAGAGCACAGGGAGGACACAAACCCAGTGAAAGCAGATTAACGTGGTGAATAGATGTTTGTGATTTTGGGTGTTTTCTTTTATCAGTTGCCCTCTGCTACTCAGGAGACAGCATCATCAACCCCTACGTGTTGCTTGTAACCGCCATGTGAGTTCCTTGGGGCAAGAACGTCTCTCCTCTGCTCAGAAAGTGCACAGCACACTGCGATGCTCAAGGAAATAAATAGTAAATTATAACAATTAGTGCAATTTTTTTCTCTTATTGGTAATTCTTGAATGTGACAGAAGTCACATTGTGGTTACATCCGTAAGGATTACTGGTGCAAGTAAAGGCTATGGGATCACACCCAGCTGTTGTAGGCCAGGTGGGGCTGAAAAATACAGATATCTCGAGTTGCTAATCTGTATGTCTAAACACTTGAAACCCCATTTAAAATAAAATAAAAATAATTTGGTGGAGGCAGCCACAGTGTGCATGCAGAAAACCAGCAGCAAATATGGATTTACTAATTTATTCACAAATTAAAGCTGAAATAATGACTTTTTTTTTAAAGAGAAAAAAAATAGGAGAAAAAAGAACACTGTGGCTCCTATGAGAGAACAAAGCATAAAGATACCCCTCAGAAATTAGCCTTCTTTTTAGATTACCGCTTTGCAGACCTAAATACGTGAAGATTTCCATCCTTCACAAAATAACGTTACTGTCGGTGAGCGGGCACCGCTCCTCCTTCCTTAGAGAGCAAGAACGTTCTGCAGAGCTGTGCTTTAAACTACGCATCCAGTGCCGAGAGAGTTAATTTAAATTTGATAACAAATGGCTCTGCTTTTGAAACGAATGTAGCCTGGCAACTTCAACTGAGAACCCTTCATAGGGCCTCAATTATGTATGCAGCTTCTTTGAGAAATAGTTTCACACATCTGACCCAAAGCCCACGACGCTGTTGCTATGAAATAAAACTGTACGTAGGCAATGGCTCGTTTCTGTACAACCTCCGCATCTCTGTACTCCCCCCGCCCCGGGCGCACAAGTGAAAACCAAACAAAACCACTTATTCTGGACCAATTTCTTGCATTTCTTGCATCGTCTCATCTGCTGCCATCTGAACACAAATTTAACATGTATGATCTTTGTTCCAGCATTTAACCTGCCTGCTCGGTTGGGGTTTCTTTAGGAATTTCCAGCCACTCCGCCGGGCTGCCCTCATCAAAGCCGCCGTGTGAAACCAGAGAGACAGACAACGGGTTAAACACCCACACCATTTCATTTTTTTATTTTTTTTTCTCCCCCCCCCCTCTCCCCCCCAAAATGGCTGCTTTGTCTGTGTGCATACACCAATAGCAAATGTCCTTCTGTTATTGTACAGCCAATTTGATGTGTCAAGTATTCATATGCTAATGGCAGTACAGTTTCTCACTTTTTCGTAGATAAATTGTAAGGATTGTTACAGACAGTGAAACACAGGAATAAACAGCTTTTATTTCAGAAGTGATAAATTACTTTCCATTCAAATAACGTCTACACATGCTACTGACCATTATTGTTTCTATTCACTGTGCGTTTGCCTTCTGTTTTTCTTTCTTAGAAGAGTTAAAAAATATTTAGCAGATATAGCCAGAGTTGATGCAAATGATTTCATTTCCTGAATTTGCTTTGCACTTTCATGATGTGAACTTAATTTTTGCTCAGTTTTTACCAGCAATGAAAGTTTTGCAGTGGGTGCAGACATTGTTCTCCCATACAGAGCATTCATAATTTTTCAAAGCTTACAATAGGTGGGATTTGAAGACTGGGATATTTCCTCTTATGTGTTAAAAAAATATGCAATAACATGCATGCCCAGAATCCATTACTTAGGAATGCTACTGGCAAAGGATTCCCTAAATATAACATAAAGCGGGAGCAGAAGAATATAATACCCGACATCTTTTTGTTTTGTTGCAAGATCAACATTTATTCAGAAACTGAACAGAGTAGGAGTTAAGAATGATCATTTTTATTTTGTACCTGAAGGAAAATAGGACTGTTTTCAGAGTCTGTATTTTATAAATGTGGAACGAGTATTTGGCACGGATAAAATAAAATTGCTTATTAAGTGAAGACTTCTTTTGCGAACATAAAAATGGGTTTGCATCTCTCCTGATTGAAATTGTGTGGGTTTACGTAACATAGCCAAGGATTATATCTGTGTCCTCAATTCGGAAGTGAAAATGCTTTTATATAATTATGTTGTTGAATGGTCAGTCCATAAAAGTAAGGAAATTCCGAGTTAAGCCCATGGGTCCAGACGGACAGCGTTAATTTCATTAGCCACTGGCAGATATCTGTGCCACCACACTGAAGTCAATTGATCCTCTGATTTAAGGCACTGGACCCTGCCCCAGCCCAGGGAGGAGAGCAACGTCAGCTACAAATCAATGCCGTACCTGGGAGCTGTGTAGGTTAGGGCTTTTCCTTGCCTTTGTAGAGGTGGAAGGTAAAACATCAGTGCCAGCTAGATGCACGCGGCATCAGGTCACCGCAGACCTATGGCATCAAGGAGTTAGGCAGTGCAAAACGTAATGCCCTCAGAGTACCATCAGCTCACCTATAATGTGTCATCCCGTATGGCTACAGTGTATATTTAACTAAAACAGTAACTCTATGTTGGACGATTTCTTTGTATTGCAAAACTGTGTGAAATCCTACAAATACGTAACATACACAAGCAACTGTTTGCTGGAGGTTGAGGCAATAAAGCTTAATTTATAAAATATGTGGGCTTTCTTATTTTCAGTGTACTTCGTTAAGGTTTCACTGATCTTGGGGATCTGTTACTTCGTGAGGGAAGTTAGAGGTCAGAGGAGGAGTTGCTTGCTGTGGAACTTGAAGTAGGATGTTGCATGTCACAATTTAAGCAAAAGCATTAAATCCAAAGTCATGAAAAAAAAAACAAGAAAAAAGGGGATGAAAACTTTTGCTGATCAGCTGGCATGCAAGCCACTGCTCTTCTACTTCATAACAAAGTGAGCATCATCCTTGCAAAACATCAGCGCCCAGTTAGCATCCTTGACAAAGAAGCGTGTTCCTGGAGAGATGCACCCACACGCACGTTCAGCTCCCCAAAAAGTGCACACTCAGAGTTGGCTTTCCTGCTGTAGGTGCTCACGCTGCGCATTTCCTAAATGCTGCTGGTGCTTCTGGTGTCCTCCAGGTCTTGCCTGGGAGAAAAGTCCGTTCTTGCAACTTCCTTTTACAAAGCAATTGTGCCGATGCACCAAGATGTCGCACTGAAAAACGAATTAACCAGACCGCCCGCAATCTCCTCCGAGAACTTCCACAGGAGTATGAAACGACGGTTGGAGCACGAAATAAATGTCACGATGTCAGGGCATCTGAGAGGAAGAAGGGGGAAACCGAAGAGAAAAGGACATTTGCAATTTTGGTGCCTGAGCGCATTCTGCAGTTAACGGCCGCAGAGCTGATCTGCCGTGCCCTTGGGCGGCTGATGACTCACGATTCATCCCATGCGCTTTGCAGGAGAGTGTGTAGCTGCCTGTTAAAGACTGTGGTTCTGCAAACACTTCTGGTACTTGCTTGACTCTAAGTGTGCAAGTAATCCTATTGGGGTGAACCGTCAGCAGCTAATTCTGGGAGCAATGACACTGCCAACAACTCAAGACGAATATGAGAACAAGAATCCAAATCCTGATGCCTTGAAGGCTGGTGAAAACCAATTTTCACCATATTTTTATCTAGTTCGCTCTCATAAGTTTTCTTTCACATTTTAATTTTTTTGATGTAGCTGTTTTCACAGTAACGCTAGGGGAAAAAAACACAAAAGCATTTTAAAAAAGAACAAAACATGAATATGTTCAACATATATATTGCTTTTCTTTAAAAAAAGAAAATACCCAGAACACAGAACAGGCGGGGGCTTTTTCCTCAAGTGTGGCACACAAAAATTAAATTAACATAACAAAATTTACAGTAACCGTGACAATTTTTGTCTAAACCATGAGAAAAAAAAGATTTCCTTTTTAATAAGATAGCTTCTTCTAGACCTCAGCCAAAAAAATATGCTTGCAAAGGCAAATACATGTGCATAGTAAGAGTTGATCAGTCCTTTAAATAGCGGATACAACTACTAAGAATACGCATTTGGAAATGCCAAATTCTACAGCGTTGCGTTGTAGCTATGTGCAATGAGTTTCTATTTTTAGAATAGTTGCAGAACGATCAGGAAAATATGCAACTAAGTTATTCTAAACTGAGCAAAGACCTGGATGATACTTTAGTTCTAAGCGCGTTGGAGGAAGTTTTGGGGTTTCTGCATCCCTGTTAGGAAGTGAGGAAAACTGCGGTAGGGATAACAAGAATGTGGACCCTCTCCCACACCCCAGAGAAGGTACTCCAAGGAAGAAAAGGAGCAAAACTGTGATTTACTCTACCATGATTCAACGTCCACTCCACAGCTTTGGGGTAACTTCTCCCGACAAAGGCCCCGGTGTAGATTTTTATCAGTGTTCCACTTATAAGAGAAGGGCGCTCAAATTCATAATTATGGCAATTTAAAAATTTTAATCTCCTGAGAGTTGTTTTCAGGATATGTTGAACTAAAGTTTACTTAGAAATGTTTAAGCTGATAGATAGTGGATGCTAATTAGACAAAAGGTGATAAGCAGGTCAAGGAGAAAAAGATGTATGCAAGGTTACAATTAGTGTACTTTACATCTTTGTGAAATTTTCATCTAAATCCTGACCACAGATGTTTTACAAGCAGACTTTTTTTTTTCCAAGATGAAATGCCATAGTCAATTAAGTTTTTCACAAATGACAGCAAGTGATGGACTCATATCTCTGAGTAATCCCTTCTACCAACCCCTCTGAGGGTGCAGAAGGCTCCATCTGCGATGGGTGCAGGTGCTGAGACTCCACAGAAATGGCATATTTGGAGAACTGAGAGAAGCAGCACAAACGCCTCAAGTGCCGGTGTGGTCCCCTTCCAGGGATTATGGTGGCAGCACCACACCATAAGATGGCAGGGCTTCTTATGTGACAAAAATGTACCTCGTCAACTGCCTCCTCACCTCACCCCAGTCCTGAAGCAGAAGCTGTATCTATTTAGAGCCTCGGAGGAATAGGGAGAATTTTTGGGGCCCAAAATCTTACTTCTTTTCACTTTAGGATAATCTCGTTTCCTGGGCTGTGTCTTTTAATTGGGATTTGGCCCTTCAGATTTCAGCCACAACATAAAATTCAAAAAGTATATTACTGTTGTGATTTTGATTGTATTTGCAATTGCCATTACCACTATGATTATGATTACTATTATTGACTGTCCTGGTTTGAGGTAAAACGGAACCAAGTTTCTGTTCAATAATTTCACTTTGCAGCTAAGCCTCTTCTAAGTAACTGAACTCTCTGAAATTAACGGTGTATTTTTAAGACTGTAATCCTCTCCCAGAGACTGATTAAACCTGATTGTTTCTAATTTATGCCAAGGGACGGTATGCAGAGAGGCTCTTGTTTGTACATATTGCTCTAACCCCCAAGGGCAGCTCACTTTGTTACCTGCCCCGTTGGAGGGTCGGAAGAGGAAAAGCGCAGTGGGGTCCCACCTGCGGGGAGGAGTGGACAGGACAGGTGACCCAAAACTGACCAACAGGGTATTCCATCCCATCTGCATCATGCTCAGTATAAAAGCTGAGGGATCAAAGGGTCAGGGCTCTTCCTTCAATGGCCGACGTCTGAGGAGGTCTCTGTCTGTTCTTCTGCCTTTGATCCCGATCCTGAATCCAGACCTGGAATCCAGCTCCCATCCATCACTGAGTCTGGTCTGGGACTTTCCCTGTGCCTGTCAGTGACGTGATTGTCATCCTGGGAGCTTGATATGGTTTTGTATATATTGTATATATTTCACTATTTTCTTTTTATTTTATTATTAGTATTTCATTAAAGTAGTTCAGTTTTTTTCTACACTCATAAGTCTTTTTCTCTCTCTTCCTCCTCTCCCTTCCAGGAGAGGTGGGGGAGACCATTTGTCATTTCTTTCAGTGGCTGGTCTGGCCCAAACCATGACATTGACCGATAAATTCCCAAAGCTTAAGGCTAGCACAGCTCATCAGATCACACCAGTCCAACTTTCTGAGCATCACAGACCGCTGCATTTCATCTGTTCTCTCCTGCACTGAGCTCAACGACCTCCGCTGTTTGACTAAGCTGTTACTTGTGTTTAGCTGAAGCACATCTTCCAAAAGACATCTTCCAAAGACATCTTTCCTCTTCATCTGGGAGATGGAGATCCTGCAGCCTCCCTCAGCAATTTGTCTGATGATTGATCAGCCTCCCTGGCAAAAGATTGTCTAATTTCTCATTTGAATCTGTTTGGCTTCAGTTTCCAGCCACTAGTTCTTCCGATGCCTTTCTCTGCTGGTTTAAAGAGCGCTTTAGCACCCAGTCTGTTTTCCCCATGGGGGTACGTACACACTGTAATCAAGTCCCCTCTCAATCTGCCTTTCTATAAACTGAATAGATGGAGTCTTTAAGTCAAAGCATTATCTTCAATATAAGAATAATTTTGAGGGGACTTTTCTACTCCCTTTCTGTCTTTGCAACTTCTTCTCTAAAAGGACCCCACAACTGAACTATTTTGATGATGGTTTTACCATTGCAGAGTGCAAAGACAAACCCTATACGATGCCGTACCTGCATGGATAGCACCACCCTGTCCTTGCCACAGCAAGGCTGGCGTTTAGTGTGACACTGGGATCCTTTCCTCCGTCGCTGCCGGCGAGGGTGCAGTCCCGTATCTTGCAGGCACTCCTTGCTTTCTACGTGCAACTTTCATACGTCTGTATTAAAACATCAGAACAGACTCCGCTTATTAAGCAGACCACTTTATTTGATTGTCCTCATCGGTTTTTATTACGTCACCATCGAATTTAGAGTCACAGCCAAATCATCGATGAAAACGTTGACAAGCACTAGCGGTGCCCCTCTTCCCTGCAGGTCCCAGCAGAAAATCCCTATTTTCACATTCCTGTTTTTAGAACCACCCATTAGCCAATTCTGAACCCATTCACCGTGTATTCATTAGGCGTTGGTGAGGAGCCAATAGTTTATGTTTTACACAGTTTGATAGTAGTAGTTTTGTTCAGAAGTTAGGTCTGTTTGGCAAAATTAATTTCCCGTAATCACCTGTGAGCTGTCCTTTAATTCCCTATCAACGGATTCCCAAAGCAGCTTTTTTCCTCACTGGCTCTAGTTACTTGGTTAGGACCACTTGCCCTTTCTAATATTGGCACAGCATCGTTCTCCCAGTCTTCTGGCATTTCCCTGCTATTTCAAGGTTTATTAAAAATTAACATCAGTGAATGAGTGCTCTCCCCAGCCAAGTCTGTTAGGACTCTTGGGTAAAAGTTATTCAGACCTACTGGCAGATGTTGTTTAATGTCTATTAATTGACTGGAAATTACCTATTAACCTCATTAAAATATATTCTTATGCAATAAGAATGTCCTTATTGTTTCCAGTTGGAGAACAGAAATAATTCTGACTGTTTCTGAGTTGCCTGTTTTGAGTTTATCACAACTATTTGCTAATAGAATCCCAATGGCTGCATGATTTGTTTTGTTCCCAGTGTATTTTTTAAAATTTATATATCTGTCTCTGTCTTTTTCAAATCCTTGTGTCTGTTTCTTTATTTCTGTGAAGATACCATGAATCTCTTTCTGGTGTCTTAAACTTTTCAGTTACCTACACAAAAAATCTCTTTCATACTTATTGCAAGCCATTTTCTTTGTTATCCCACTGTAGCATATTTTTAATTTTATTTTTTTTTTAAGTTTCTGTATGCTGCCTTCACTTCTCCACTTAGCAGCCCAAAAATATTGTTGCCTGTTTTTCTTGTGTACTCATGATTTTTGGCTGTCTTATAAATTCATCTTATAGAGCCCTTAACTTTCATCCACACCTTTAATTGTAAGCATTGCTCATCAACATATCCTTACATTTTCTCTGCCCATGAGACTTCCAATTTCAAAGCATGGTGTATATGCCGTGTTACTACCTGAGCCTTTCCTCCTTTTACTCACACTGAATGCAATCAAGTCAAAATCACTGATTCTTGGGCAGCAACGAACTTGCGATGATTAAACCTTTCCTTTGTCCATCACACTGAGATCTAAAGTAGGGTTATTTATTATTAGGTGCTCTATCTTTGGAGACAGGGAATGATCATCTCCAATTTTTGGCAGAACTGTCTACACGTTGCTGAGGCGTCTGCTTTGTGTGGCCCACAGCAAGTCATAAGGCACCCACATATTTTTTACAGTCTGTTTTTCTATTTTTCACTTTTACAAGTCAAGTTGTAAATGGATTTTTAAACTGTTGATGAAACTTCTAATTTTATTAAGAGGTAAGTATTAACAGTAATGCTTACAGTAAAAGCAATAGAAAAGTCACAGAAAAGCCACAGATAATAATTGTTTTCTGGAACTGGTATGAAATCAACTCTAAATTTTAGGTAACAAATAAAGTAGAACATGTAAGGAAATATTTTAAAAAGCATTAAATTTTAGTTAAAAGTTCTAGTAGCTGTTACATAACACCATGGAATATTATAAATTTGGGTTTTCGATTTAATTATGTAAGATGGAACTTATAACTTCAGGGGTTTTTAAATTTTTTTCCCCTTGTAACTTTGTGTTATCTATTTAAGTACAATTACACCCTGTTCTGAGCTTTCAGTTCTGGGCTTATATTCCTACTTCATGCAATTAGCACCTTACCTGCAAGTATGCAAGTCAGCTGCCTGAGTTTGCACTTTATTTGCAAATACAGTAGTTAACCTCTATCTCAAATCTTGTTTATTACTTATCATTCAAGTGCCTTTTTTTTTTTTGCTGTTGGGACTGCCTTTCAAAAGCAATAGTTTAATATACTGTCTTGAACCTGAAGCAGTGAATATGAGGTTGCTTCAGGATCAATTCCATATGTGTCAGCTCCACGAGATATTTGATCTTCCATAGTTTACTAATGTATATGAAATACCAGGCAAAGTGATCTGTGTTAACGTAGCAATACTCTGTCCTCAGCAACAATGGGTTCATCACAAGTAAGGTCTCTATTAAAAGCAAATAAATTGAGAGCAAAGTGTGCAGAGACACTGTTAAGGGACTGCAGCCATCAGGCCTTTCTTCTTGCTTCAAAAAAGTGCAGGTTCTGGGTGTTAATTACAAAACGTGATAAACTTACAGCAAGTTAACTTGGGGGTAAGTGTTCCCACTCGCTGCAAAAAAAGGAAAAAGGAAAAAGACAAGAAAAACAGACGCAGGTGTTGATGACCTTAGAGGTTCATTCAGCTGAATATACGTTTTATAGCTCAAACACCACATGAAAAAAAGTTTTTGGCTGACTTCAGATATAGTCTGAATGCCACGTGTGACAGAAGGAATGACAGAAAGGATGTTAGATTGAGAAATGAGAAGTGCTGAACCTCAGGGTCTCCCCAGGAGAAATCATTCTCCTTGAAATGTGACCACTGTTGCCATCTCCCCGACTGCCCTGTAGCATCTAAAGATGATACCTGAATGATACCTAAACCCTCTTAGATTACTTGTGTTTGTGTTTAATTTTGTAAAATAAGATCTTTGTCATACTTTCAAATTAAAAAACCAAAACAAACTGTATTGTATTCATGAAGGTCAAATATGGAAGGGACAGACTCATGATTCTAGACTCCTAATATCGCCTTTTCCTTTGTTAAACTCTCCTTGTCGGTATTTCACTAGCAGAATATAAAATCATCTGCGTAATGTTTATAAATTACTGGCAAAATGAGTAGCTTGGTGTCTTCTAGTGAAAACATAAGCAATCTTAAGTCACTTCCCTCTGTTTCTTCTCAGGAGCATTCACACAGTTTGACTTCAGGCGTTTAATTTACACGCTCTAAATCAACCCCAAATACATTTAACTGTTTACATTGACTACAACCAATATATTGTGGTGGTAGATGTACTGATTCACATCTGAACATAATGCCCTATGCAACCTTTTCTCCAACATCCACCAACAATCAACCCCAAAACCTCTGCCTTTTTCTTTTATTTTTTTTTCACAATACCTGGATTCCTCTTAGAGTCTTATTATTTTGCGTGTACACATGTGTGCTGCTTGGTTTGAGTGTGCGTGACTCAGTTGTTATTATCAGGTCCTGATTTTATTGTAATTTTTGCATTTTGGAGATGTGTGGAGGGAGGAATTCTTCATGTTCCAGAAAAAAAAAAAAAATTATCTAGTCAGAATATTCTAATTGAATTCAACCCTCAGGGCTCAGAAACCAGAAGAAAAAGAACCCAGTTATGGGCATTTGTCTGCTTTTTCTTTCAATAAACTTAAATCCACAGCTGTTATTATACTGTTGGGGACTGAGGCTGTTGGCTGTTTTCTTGGCTATTGTCTGAGTATGGAAGCAACCAAATTCTTCCTGTGCCATCTGCTTTCAGATGAGGATGGACATATGACACCTGCCTGAGATCCAGATCTCAGTTATGCTCAGGAACCTGACCCTAAGGGGTAGATCTAACCCACCACAACAATTTAGGTCAATTTAGGATCAAACCCATGTCCCTGCCACAGACCACAATGGTTTTTTGACTCTAAAGTGATCTTCTGAAACTTGGCTCCAATGCAAGGGCTTGTGCAACTGCCATAGCCCACTGTGATGACATTGCCTCCAAGCGAACAGTTTGGTGGGACTCAAAATCCCCTTGCAGACCTGATGTGGCCTAGAGGAAGAGCGCAACACAGAAAAATAATGAGATCTTCATTTTCTTTTTTCACTTGCACTGCAGCTGTGGGAATAATGACAGCACAACTTAGCAAAGACTGGGGCTGACTACCGGCTCCTGCTTGGCAACTACTCTTACTATAAATAGTGATAGATTGCTTTTCAACCAATTGTTAGGTTCTTGTTATTGGAGATGAGCTAATAAAGATGTATATAAAGCATATTCATATGGAAAGTTAAGATTCCATTTTTTTTTTAGTTACTATATTTGAAATAGCATTATATTATTGAGTGTGCTTAGTTTAGTTCATTGATCACTCTTAAAAGGTGCTTTATTGTGTTTCCATGAGGGTGGTTCTTTATTTTTTCTCAAAAGGAAAAACAGCCTCCCCCTTGATGGCTTCCAAGTTTATCTTCTTTTGCTTAATAGCTGTTACTGCTGTTGGAGTACACATGTCCTAGGAGGAGACTGTTACAGATCATCCTCAAATAAATGGAATATGGGGCCATGCAAGATGCACCTTATGACAGCAGATGTATCTGCCAGCTCACTCCTCGGCAAAGCCCTTATTTACTTGTATTTATTCAATATAGACAACATTTCTGTACAAGATGTCTTGATACTTGCTATATATAATATGAAAAGCTTTTGGCAAACACATCTGTGCTTTCACATCATCCCCTTATCCAAAAACAATGATGATATTCCCAACTTAAATGTCACGTAGCTGTGGGTCTCATCCTGGGAGGAAGCAGAGAGACACTGCAATGTGTAATTAATACTGCTGACATGAAGAAGGCCATAATTAAGCAACAAAGTCAACAATCCATTAAAGGTATTGCAGAACTTCACTCCTTTTATAGTGATGTTGTGACAAATTTGGGATACAAAACATATTCAACATAACATCAGTATGTCATTTTACATTGTAAAGACTTATTTTGAGGAAGAAAACCAAAACATTTATTTTTCCAAGTCTTCTCTTTTGGGACCTTAAGTTTATGATATTTCCTGCATTCTATTCATACCTGAATTTTATAATTTCTGTTTAATAAACAGTATAGATCCATTCCTCTGCTCTTGTTCATGGGTGGCAACAGAACAGCAGAATGGCAACGGAAAGGCAGAAGGGTGGATTATACACTGTTAAACCATTAAAATAGACATCTCTTTTTCCATTGCTTGCATGTGGAGTCTAGCAAACCACAGCGTGAACTAAACTTCATGAGCCTGATTGTCCAAGTTAAAGACACTGGGGTGCAGGTGGGGTGTGTTTAAATCTCGCCTAATCTAAGATAAATCATCCTAAATAGCTTCATTTGGTCTCTACTGGCAGAAAGCCTGGATGCTTACCAGCAAAGCCTATGTATAACAAGCTGCAAAAAGCAATGTTGTAAGAACGGCTGGTGTAATGTTATCTCCGAGTGTGACACCGTATCTATGGGTATTAAAATATTCATGAAGTGGAGGTCATTGTTTATCTAGCCGTAATTTTCTGATCCAAAAGGTTTTCAGAGATTGGAGTGCTGTGGAGAAAAACGAGGAGGGAAAGAAGCGAAAATAATGTAATTTTGAAATATTTGTCTTGATCTGCTCTTATTTTTCCCATACGTACAGTGTGTACGCTTTTCTTATTATAGAATATACAAAGCAGTTGCAAATCCTGGATGGAAAAAAAAAATCTTGTTTACATTTAATTGCATTTTTCAGTTCCCACATAATGACATAAAAAGTAACAGGTCTGGAGCTGAGACCAAAATGTGCAGGACCTGCGGAGGGACCAGAAAGGCAGATGGAGAAAATCCTTTGCAGCAACAACTCCATGGCATGTCTTGCCCCTCCCTGTCTAGAGTTTTCAGCCACTGAGAAAAGAGAACTATGACACACACTGCAAGGAAATCACATCGGATGTGTGCAGGAAAAGGAGGAGAGGAGCCTCCCAACACTTTCACCCTTTTTACTGCCCCCCTCCATGGTGAAGGAATCAGGAGACACAAACAAGAAGGAACGACCGAAAGAAAAAAAGGAATTAAGAAGTTTCAAAGAGAGCGTGAGTGTCTTTTCAGTTTTATTTCTTCAGCACCTAAAGTGTTGTCAGAAAACCATGTAATTTTAGTTCTTCATAAATTTATAAAATTACATGTTTTTCTTTAAAAAATCCTTCTGAAATTGAATCTGCCTTTTCAGTGGAAACCTCAATTCTGCTGCTCATTATCCGATAGTCATGATTAACTGACAGAAGGAATTATCTGGAAAAACTGAGTGCTTCTTTTCTTCTGCTGGCGGCAGCTTTTAAAACCTGGACACGTGCTTGCTATAGACAATCTAGATTTTGCCTTTCTGAAAAAAAATCAGCTTTTTCGGCCACAGACAATCTAGAAATGGAGCTGCTGAGTCTACCCTGGCAATACGCTTGTGCCATACAGGCAGGGGTCAGATTTGGTGTGCTAAACTTTCTGCAGTTACATTTTATTTGCCTTTGAATTCCACTCCTTATGCAGCTGGTGTATGTATGATATCAAATTAAGATAGCAAATTACCTTGCCATCTCTGCTATTTTGTGTATCTAAGCCAAACAAGCCTGTCATCACAAGCCTAACAAAAGACCTGTCCCTGAAAAATATGTGTTTCTCCAGAAAAGCCCTGTTGATCCCTGGCATTTTGTGGGGACATGCTACTACCTTTAAATGGTATCAGAAAACGGAATTAAAAATATATGTCATACATTTGTGGGCAAAAGATGTAACTATTTCTTTCCAAGAAAATCCATAATTATTTCAAATTTCCTCTGTTTCATATTTCACTTTTCTCCCTATTCTCTGCCCAAAATACCCCTCATCTCACTGGATTGTATTTCAGTGGTTTCTTTCCTCCCCTGTGCAGTGATATCGCTTTGCTGCGTCAGTTCGATGGAAAATCTCCTTCCTGCAGTGAGAGAAGAGATGCAGGCGTGACGGGGATGGGGTTGACATGCATTCCCCAGAACTTCTGGACTGCATCTGGACCTAAATGGCCCTTATTGTTTTCTTCAGGGTGGCCAACACTTATCAACAGCCTCCAAGTAACCTGACACTACTGTAAGTGCAATTATCCCGTGGGAGTGGGAGTTATCCCCTTGTCTGTACATGGCCGGGGAACACAAGGTGATCTCTGTGCGGCACTTCACATGTGGTTTAGCTGAAGGCTATAATGTGTAATCCATCCATATTGATCCTGGGAGATGTTATTGCGGCCTTCCAGTACCTAAAGGGGGCCTACAGGAGAGCTGGGGAAGGACTTTTTACTGGGGCATGGAGTGATAGGACAAGGGGGAATGGCTTCAAACTGGAAGAGGGCAGGTTTAGATTGAACATTAGGAAGAAGTTTTTCACTGTGAGGGTGGTGAGGCACTGGAACAGGTTGCCCAGAGAGGTTGTTGAGTCCCCATCCCTGGAGGTGCTCAAGGCCAGGCTGGACGTGGCCTTGGGCAACCTGGGCTGGTGGGAGGTGTCCCTGCCTATGGCAGGGGGGTTGGAACTCGATGATCTTCAAGGTCCTTTCCAACCTAAACCATTCTATGATTCTATATCTGTATAGATTTTGACTAAGAGCCTAGTTTGTGTTGTTACCTCCCACGGTTGGGCTGGAGTTGAACAATATTTCAGGCACTATTGAGAGAACTCCATTCCTGGAAACCATGTGATTAGGTGAAAGGAAGAAATTTGGAAACGACCAGAAAAGATATCCCTGTTTTTGTTTTTTTAAAAATGAGAGTTTCTAGTCTTTATGGTTGCAAGAAGAAGCTGGATAGTGTGACCTGGATACAATCTAATGACTTAAACATTTAGAAAATAAATGAAGTTACATTTTTTATTCTAAAATAATCTTTAAAAAAAGATCTGATGTCAGGAGATTCAGAGGGAATTGATTCCTGGTTTTCAAGGTATCCCCTAGTGCTGTTGACATATTTTCTCCCTCCCACAATTTCCCAGAGACTACAGGAGCATTTTCAGATTCTGCTGTAGATTTTCAAGAAAATCTTCCCCAGCTGGTAAAAGAAGACCCAGTTTTAAAAGCGTGTCCTTGGTTTGAAGCACCTCCCACCTCCTGGGGGGGTGGGTGGAACAAAAACAACAAAAGCCCAATCAGAAATACCAATCCGGAACCTTCATCCTAATTCCTTCAGAAACCCCTCAAAGATAAGGTTAGGGACAAAAGAGGGGAAAACCCAACATTTCAAACTAGATTTACTTGTTTTGAAGCAGTTTTACACACACAATGCTATGGATAAAACAGCAGAAGCCAGATACCTTTATAGCCTCCAGGGACAGGGTGGTACTGACTTTTCCTTAGGAATCAAACATGAAGACCCATAGGACCGGACCTCCTCTGCCTGGTGGCCTGGCCTGACCCACAGACTTGCAGGACGATGGCCATGGTAGTGCTGTAGTTGAGGAGACCTCACCAGGATGAATCATGAGCAGCCTCCATGACCACCTTCTTTCACACACAAAATTAGGTCTCAGTCGTGCGGTCAAAACTGAACTTCATCTCCCAGTGACAGTACTAGATCAAAGGAGAGCGTGTAGTCATGGCATAGTTCATCCAAGAGCTCTGAAGAGCTATTTCTCTTCAGAAAAGGTAAGAGGGTCTGTGATTTTTGTCTCCTCAGCCCCAGTACTGATGGTCCTCAAGGACCAGACCTTCTATCACAGAAGCAGTGGACATCCTAGCTTTCCAGGACATGGACACAAGGAAAGCAAGTAGGGGTGGCAGCTGTTTGCTGCTCCAGCAGCCTCCTGCCCCAGCAGCCTCCTGCCCCATTTCTCCTGTAGTTAGAGCTGGCTGATCACATCCATGCTGTTCTCAGAGATCTTCAGGAGACTTTTGGAAACTTGAGAGCAGCAGTGTCCAGACAAACTTGGGTAGGCAACCCAAAACTTTTCAGGTTTTCATGTCCAGAAGCAACACGACCTCCTAGGAAAGAAGGATCTCCTGACCTCCGGCAGCATTCTGGGTGGGTATTGCATAAGGATAAGTGCTTTTATGAATATTTCCTTTCCAGTGCTGATGGTAGATATTATCTGAAGGTTGAGATTGACAGTGTGTAGGTCAAAGGAGTCTGACCATTCCTTCTGCTGCCCTTCTGCACAGTCTGTGAAGCTTATGCAAGCAGAACAGCAAAGACTTTAAGCTGCCAAGCAGGAAAAAGAAAATGAAAGCAGAATAACTAAACGTACTGTTGGTGAAGGAAGAAGTGTTGTTTAGGATGCCCTAGACAGGTTTGCTACAGATCAAATCTGAAACTTAATGACATCAGTAAAAATATTTTCATGCGTTTTGGTGGGATTTGAATCATGGACAAATGGTTTAAGGCAGGTCGAAGAGGAGATGGATTAATGTATGTGCGTATCACATACAACTGTCTAACATTGTGACAGCATGTAAGATACGTACAATACAGCATGTATAATTTGGAATTTTATCAGTATCAGGGAGGACAATTGTAATAACTAGTGACCTTAGTTTGCTTGAAAAAAATGGGGCAGAAAAATATCTTAATTCATTTTACCATGTTTATAACTCTCTGTAGCAGAGATTAAGCATAAAAGCAAACACACAACAAAACGATCATTGTACCTCTAGAGTAGCATGTAAACTAGGTTGTTGCTGCACTGTTAGTATCATTTACCTTCATATTCCCTGATATAGTACAACAAATAGAGATTTCTCTAACTCCATCTTGATTGACAGGATTCATACAAAGTTCCATAAAGTCAATTTGTACACACGTAAACCTATGTAAAAAATGTTTAGGTTTTCATAAAATTCTGCTAGTTGACTACCGCAATACTGTACAAAGTAAAGGAGGGTAAGGGGATACAGGAGGGTTTAGGGCTGAACAGACTAGCACAATTACACCCTCACAAAACAAAATCCCCATTTGTGAGTTCTACCTTGCATTGGATTTCAGAAGGTCCAACTTTCAGTGAAAGATATTGAACCTGAAACTAGCTCCAGATTTAGCTTTATTCCCATGTGGGGAGTTAGATATCTCCAAAACACACACCCAGATTACTTCCTCAGCTCATAAAGCAAGGGAATGCCTTTCCTCTGACCTTGCTTTATCTATGATTTAAAAAGGAGCTTTTGACTGAAACACAGAGGATCAAATATTTTAGTTAAGCATCTGGTTACATTCTTAACAATAAAGAGTATTGAAGCTAGTTCTCAGCACAGACATGGTCTAATCACCTTCCCCCCCTTCCCTTTATAAAAGTCTAAAGAACAGTAAACATTTGGAAAAATAAAGAACAGCAGACAAACTGAGGAGAAGGAGAGGAAGCAATAACAAAAATAAGTATGTTTCATGTAATTAACAAAGTTCTCCTCCTGAGAGATTTTTAACTAGCTAAAGATAAAACTTTCTTCTGTTAAATATCACTTTTATTTTTGACAAAATAACAATTCTTCTTCAGTTCAACAGAGAATTGGATCCAATCTCAAATATCTGAAAACACTATCTGACCAAAAAGATTAGAAAATAAGTTGCTTTGTGGTGTGCACGATCACTCATAATACTTTTAAACTAAATACTGTTTCTATTCTTATTAAATGTAACAAGCAGAAAAACCTTATAGAATTTATAAGATTATAAGAATCGCTAAAATTAATCTATTCACATGAACATCAATGAAAAGCTGTTTTGAATAGAAAGGAAATTTGTAGTTTCTGTATATTTTACATGACAGAGGAATGTTATTGTATCAAGAAAAAAAGGTGCAGTTCATATCAAATTAACGGTTAACTTTATTTTTAAAAGTTTAATATTCCACCAAAAGGGAAATGAAACTTTAAATTTTGCAACTAAAAAATTCACCTTGAAGAAATTCTGTTGTAAGAGATACAGAGACCTCGCTGTATGCCCTGGCACGTATAGATTACCTTGCAGCAAAACAACAAATTGAGTTGTCTACCATGCAGGTGACACTTCAATTGCTTTCTTTTTATTTTAACAACTGTTTGGAGGATGGAGAAAGAGGAGAAGTTAAAAAAACTCTGTTCTGCATGGCTTGAAGAGTTACTGCAAGTTAAACGTTATTTGAAGAAAGTATCTTATCAAAAGCATGAAAAAGATTTCAAGATTTTTCTATTTTTGACTTTGGTATATTTCCATGGGGAAACATGAACCAACACAGGAAATGTCAAAAAGTAGGCAATTTTATGAGATTTTAGAGTAGCATCAGGTCCAATTTTATTAAGTTCATTGGTGTAAGTTTACTGAGACTCCTGATGAAAGGTTGTCTTTTCAAAGATTCTTTGTTCAGAAAAAATAGCGGGTTTATAACACACTGTCTCAGACATAATATATTATAGCACCTTTGTAGATTGTAGTATTATTACCTACATATTGAAAGTTTGATTTCTTTTTGATAGCTTGACAGTGATGCTCCATTTTTATATTATTCCTAGTGTTTCACAGAATTTGTTTCCTGGAGCTGCCAAAAAACAAACAACTTGGAGTCTCTGCATCAGAGCACAAGTTTTTCACACCAAGAAGCTAAGGTGGCTCAGGCATGGCTTCAAGATTTATTTTTCAGTTTAAAAGCAGAAAATGCACACAAATTAAACACAGAAACTTTGCAGGGAATGTTTCACTTCCATAACCCTTTTTCCAATCCCATCCCAGCTTAGACTGCTGCACGTCTTGAATCACATCCATGAACGAGCACTTAACAGATTTGTGCAAGTTTTGTTTGTGATCCCTAAAAGCTTTTTGCTGTCTGTTTTTCTACAGGTTTGTTTTATCCCTCTATCATGCCATTCTGTGTATTTCAAGTTCATACCTGGTTCATTGAGACAAATAGTAGAGGTTAGTCACATGATGGCCGTTGCACAGTAATGCTCTTATTTCTCTCACTCTTTGAGACAGGCTGGCTCAAAAAGAAGCTCTCCTCAGCTTCTCAGAAGAAGAGAAGTTGCAGTCAATCTGAATTTTCTAATATAACTGGACCCCCTCCCCACTTTTCATTTTAGTCCATCTTAAAAAGACACTTAGTCTGCAATTTCCAGAGGAAAAGACAAAAAAAAAAAAATCACCTTCCCAAATTTATTCCAATTTTTGTGCCATTTTCCATGTCAGTACGCTATAATTTTGTTGTTATTGATACTGTTAATAGAAAGGATTCTTTTTTGTGCATTGTAGGGCAGTAAGCATGCTGTCAGTTCTAAGCAAGCAAACAAAAAATACTTAAAGGCAGAAAACCAGGTCTTTGTGCATCTCCAGTCCCTAAATCAAATTCCTCCTTAAGGCAAAGATATCCTCATCCATGTACAGAGATCTAGGGTATCCTTTATTTTCTTTAGTAGTGCATTTGTTTATGTTTTATATTTGACATGCCCCAAGTTTCTTTAACCACTTTTTCAGGGGTATTCCGTGTGATATTTCATGGCCGGATCACTGAAGATTTATGAGTCAAAGGCAGATCCTGTCCTGCCTGCCCTCTGAAGGGATGTTGTCATCTTTGGCAGGCTGCATAAATACAACAGGTTTTTTACCTACACTTTCCTCGCTTTTCACAATTCCTTCTTCCCTTCTCAAAGAGAAAGATGCCCAGCAGGCCACCATCTTTTATTCCTTCTCCTCTTCCTTGCGTGAGGAAGCCCTAATGCCCAGGGGACTCCTGAACTGGATCTAGGACTTTTTGACAGATGTACTTTCTGTCCTCAGCACCTGCCAGAGCAGGCTGATGTGAAAAGCTGAGACTCATACAGAAAACTTGAGTTACACGTGCACCTTTGTTCTGGTGGGATGCTGAAAGAATGAGATCATGTTCTCATTATTTGTATTTATGGCAATGTGCTAAAAACTGAGAAAAAATACTAATCTAAGAGGCACGTCCCACAAATCTGGCTACCATGGTTTTGTGCTCTACACTACCATTTGCCGTTTCTTGCTCATAGGAGTGGTTGGCAAGGGATGGAACAAGACCAGGCAGGTAAGGCAGGGCAAAATTACTGCCCTGATTTTTACCCAGCGCAGTGGTTCCCGTGTGACATATAGAGGTCACTGAGATCATCTTCAGGCTGATCTGAGTTATATCAAAAGCGATTTGAGCCCCCAGATAGTTTGTAACAGGGTGCGCTGGAGTTGCCTCAACTCTTATTCAAAATTTCCATTTGCTGCAGTTGTGGAGATCAGACCCAATTGGCTTTTTTTGAAGAAAAACTGAAATAGGAAGTGCCATTCAAAAGCGCAGCATTGAAAGAGGGACTGTGCTGGTGGTAAACCAAAGTAGGAAAATGGGTTGGAGATACAACGCCTGCTCCAGAAGAGGGAGAGACAGACCATTAGCATTTGGATGTCTTTCAATTATTTCTTATTTTCTTCTTAATTTTTTCTTGTGTAAACAGCCAGCTTGCCAGAGGAGTTCATCCCAGAACGGATCGAGGTGATCAGACGTTGAAGTGCTCTGTACCAAACCGAGCATCCTGTCCAGCAGAGGTGCATGAGAAGTTGTCATCAACATCTAAGACAGTCCTCCTGAAGCAGTTAATCTTCTCCAATGACTGCTGTCCAGCCTGTTCTCCACCGAGAGCACATCGTGTGCCTGAAGGTGAGAGCAGGATAAGGGCACAAAACCATCAGGTTTTAACAGAGCAAAGGTATGTAGAAAGGAGATAAGAGCCTAAAAATAGGGAAGAACATGACTGGGCATGATGGAAAAGGAAGGGGAGAGAAGAATTTGTTGCGTCCTTCAGTGGAGTCAAGAACAGAGAGACATGAAGCTGCAGAAAAAGCAGAAAAGACTGCAAAATCAGCTCTTGAACAGAGAACACAGACACAGTTATTTTACAAATATAACAAATACAACATTTGAAAACTTATGCAGAAGAGGGAAATCACTTGGTACCTGGTCTTCTTAATTCTACGGCAAAAAAACATAAGAACGTGAGACTTCAGAGACAGAAGATGAAGTAGCATTTGTGGTCTTACAGGAGGCAAATGCTAATGATGAAAAGAAAGATCCAGAGTTTACATTATAAAAAACCATAGTTGCAGACAATAATCCCAGTAGAAGTAATACTGTCAGAAGTAAAGAGCAGAATGCACTGCAGAAATGAGAGACACTGCCAACTTGTAAGACTTGGAAAGGGCACAAGCTAGGGGTGGAGGTCAACAGAGAAAAGGGATTTGGTGTGAAAGATCATAGAGAAGGATCAGTTCCAAGTAGAGATGAGTTGAAAGCACATCACTGCAGTGAGATGTGGNCTCTTCCGATCTAGCTGCAGAAAAAGCAGAAAAGACTGCAAAATCAGCTCTTGAACAGAGAACACAGACACAGTTATTTTACAAATATAACAAATACAACATTTGAAAACTTATGCAGAAGAGGGAAATCACTTGGTACCTGGTCTTCTTAATTCTACGGCAAAAAAACATAAGAACGTGAGACTTCAGAGACAGAAGATGAAGTAGCATTTGTGGTCTTACAGGAGGCAAATGCTAATGATGAAAAGAAAGATCCAGAGTTTACATTATAAAAAACCATAGTTGCAGACAATAATCCCAGTAGAAGTAATACTGTCAGAAGTAAAGAGCAGAATGCACTGCAGAAATGAGAGACACTGCCAACTTGTAAGACTTGGAAAGGGCACAAGCTAGGGGTGGAGGTCAACAGAGAAAAGGGATTTGGTGTGAAAGATCATAGAGAAGGATCAGTTCCAAGTAGAGATGAGTTGAAAGCACATCACTGCAGTGAGATGTGGGAACCGACGAACTATTTTAGGATAAAAGGTAAGATAAGGAATAGGAAATGAGAGGCAGCAAAATGGAAGTGCTAGAGGAGAGATTGGGGGAGTTGAAATACAAATAAAGGGGGTGTGAGCAGTCAAAATCAAAGGGGAGATACACTAAAAGACGTGTAGTGACACCAATTGCAATAGAATACAATCAAAACAATTAAAATTAAGTTTTTACAAAATTATACTGTCTGGTTTTGCAATAAGCATTTTCATCAACATCACTTATTTACATTAACTGAAGCTCACAGTATCCTATTCTTGCTTGATAGATAGACATTTGAGACAGATAAGTTAATAGAGCTGTCTACAAGGAAGAGAGATTTGAGGTGAGAGTGGAGAATGGCTGGCTGAAGAACCGAGCACATTGGCCTGGAACCCTCAACATTTTCAGAACTGCCAAACAGTTTGCCCTTCTTAAATGAACATAATTAAAAAATATAGGGTTTTATTTTGATATTTCAAATGTATGTTAATTTTTTACATAGCCTTTAAAATTAACGTTATTCTAGGATTTTAACCATATGCTAAAGACAGTTCTAGTATGAGTCACAGAATCACAAAGAAGTCTAGGTTGGAAGGGACTTCTAGAGATCATCTTATCCAAACTTCTGGGCCTTGGATTAGGTTATCTGGGGCCTTGTCAAGCCAAGATATGAATATTTCCAGCAAGGTAGACTACCACTTCCCTAGGCAAACTGTTCCAATATTTAATGGTGCTCTTAGTGAAGTTTTTCTTATATCCAGACAGCATTTCCCCTGAAGCACCTTGTGCCCCTCGCCTCTTGTCCTGTCACCATGCATCATCGTGAAGCGGGGACAGCTTCTACTCTAGAACAACCTTTTAGATAGGAGATTACTTTGATCCCCTGAGCCTTGTTTTCCCCAGGCTGAACAAACCCAATGCCTTCAACCTTTCTCCATATGTCAGGTTCCCCAGCACTCTGACGACCTTGTTGGCCCCACATTGGACCCCCTCCAATTTTCCAGTGCCTCTCCTGAAACTTTTTAAAATCATTTTGCAACGTGAACGGATTGCCTCCTGTGAGCTGGTGAAGGAAGGACGCCTTTATATGCTAATCCTACTGATTCTTTTCGATATCTCCAGTAGCCATCTGCTTTATCTTCCTTCCTATCATCAGCTGTGATAATCCATAGCTTCTCCATGTCCTCACTAAGTCTTTTCTCCCCCACCACCACAATACATGCACTTTTCCTGCCACAACAGTTCCCATCAGTGTTTAGAATGAATCATAGAATCATAGAATGGTTTAGGTTGGAAAGGACCTTGAAGATCGTCGAGTTCCAACCCCCNTTTTAAAATCATTTTGCAACGTGAACGGATTGCCTCCTGTGAGCTGGTGAAGGAAGGACGCCTTTATATGCTAATCCTACTGATTCTTTTCGATATCTCCAGTAGCCATCTGCTTTATCGTCCTTCCTATCATCAGCTGTGATAATCCATAGCTTCTCCATGTCCTTACTAAGTCTTTTCTCCCCCACCACCACAATACATGCACTTTTCCTGCCACAACAGTTCCCACCAGTGTTTACTCACATCATTCTCCCCCACTCTTTACTGAGCTTTGTTTTGCATGATGTTCAGGCAAGAGGCAACATGTGTTGACTCTAGCCATAACGGAATACACGTTGGCTTCCTTATTTCCTAAAGCGTACAAAGTGTTTCTTTCCTTTGCAGAGGACTGTTTGCTTTAAGAGTTTGGAAGAATAAGATGTATTATGCTTGGGAGGTGATTTCTGAGAAGGTCCTTTATTGGATGAGCATACAAAGGCTGGTGATCCATGAGAGCCAGAAAGTAAAAGGTTAAAGGTGTGAGTGAGAGAAAGCAGGAACAGCTGAATTCCAGACAGAATGCACTGTCTGCCTTCAGAGCAATTAAGAGAAATTGTCAGCGAGGGACCAAAAGAATAACTCAAGAAACATGATGTCACAGGATATCTGTGTCTATGACATTAATGTTACGTATGATTTATTGATCTGACTGATGACCTAAAGAATATGTAGAAACCAGAGCAAAAGTAAGAATCAGAAAATGGCAGATGGGGGCTTATTCTATGGTAACATTCAGCAAGAGTTTTTTATCTTTCATGACTTTCAGAGCTGAGATTTAGAAGTAAAAAGCTGTTCTTTGGATACTTGGGCAGACTTTGAACAGAAACAGGTTTTCTTCACAGCTTTTGGGCGTCTTTGTTCAACAGAGGCTGTTGCAGCTGAAACTAAGCACGAAATGTAATGCCAATACATTCACAGTGCTGTTTCCCAAGACAATTAAATGTATTTGTTCACCAGCTTTGGCACAATTTTAATCCAGATACTTAATCTAGGTTCATCACAAGGTTGACAGCCCACAGAGGAAACAAGTAGTGATCTGGAACTGGATAATAAAACAGAATAACTCGGAAATGTGCAACTGTGTAGATCTGGAATGAGAAAATTTAATTTAAGATAGGAAGAGCTGAAGGACTGTACAGACACCCGTCTTCCTGGTAAATGGGAACCCTTACAGGGAGAATTACACCACTTTAGTAGGCACATCAGGTCTGAGATCTTCAGCGCAGAGAGAGTGTGGCACAACTACATAATACTGTGACCTTAAAAAAGGTGACTAAAAGCTGCTGAAAATGGAGGACAAACAAGCCCCTATGCTATCAAAAAAATCAAAAAGAGGCAATGAGCTGGAAGGCTGCTCCAAAGCAAAAGAGGGACCGAGAGATGGACCTCTGGTGGTGTGGAACTCAGCAGAAGAGAATTTTTGAGGAATGGAAAAGGCAATACGGGAGTCCAGGTGAGTGCACAGGGAGTACAAATGAGGTTTTTCTGGATTCCAGGAAAAAAAAAAAAACATGGAGGAAAGAGAAGAATCGTGTGAGAGAAGAGGTTGTGGGGAAGAAGAATAGGTAGCAGAAAATGTTAATGAGTCTGAAGGCAGAAAGAGGGAAGGAATATATTTAGTGCAAATGAGAGTGGAAACAAAATGATCACTTTTTGCCTCCTAAACCAAAACCACAAAGAAGTAGATTCTGACCCCTGTTCCTGCTGAATGGTTACTGAACAGCTGCAGCTTTTCCACTGAAGTCTTCAGTTACTATTAGACCTTTATTTCCACTGAAAGCAAGTATATGTACTGCAAGTATGTTTTCCTAGATTTAATCTGGAAACCCCCGACTGCTGCACTGATCAGGTATGTGTTGTTTGGGTGTGCATAGGTCTGTGTTGGGGAAACCGTGGAAAGATTTGGTGCGTATCAAAATATTTCAGGATTGATGGTGGAAAGGGAATGAACATTCTTCAAAGTGAGGGAAAATAGCTGAAGTCTGTGGCTTGGAAGGTCACAAAGTAGCAGAAGAGAGAGGGTAAGGTACGCTGGAGATAGGAGCCTGAGATTCAGAGCTAGGCTTCTGCAAGGATCAACAATATTCGGCCGTGCCCTCGGGTGGGACCCGCCTAATATTTTCAGCAAATTATGTGATGTGACCTGTCCCCACAAATCACTGGAGACTGCTGGTGAAAGGAGTTTTCCCATCTAACGCTGCAATTACATAAAGCTCGGCTCTGTGAAACCAGGACATAACACAGCACCAAGAAAGTGGAACAAATGCGCTTTTGCGAGCCTCCAAGCTGTAAAAACCCTCGCTGTGCTGGGATTCTGCTGTCCTCCAAAAGGTACATTAGGATGCACAAACATGTTGACATGTTGAATGTGCTCATGCTGACACATCCTGAAAAGGGTATGTCATCTGAGATTCCAGTCCCTCATGCCAGTTATTTGCATAGCGCTGTCGGAGGCTATCAGGAGTGTGTGTGTATTCTATGTATTTGCTGGAATAAACAACACGGATAAGGCTTCTCAGATGCGTAGTCAAAGGGGAGTTCGCTGACTGCACAAGATTTTACATATTTTGCAGCAAGTTCAGAGTTCTAAATAGAAAACATGGCTTACAGGGACACTGGGTAGACTTGTGACTCCATCCGAGGTACCTGGGGTCCATAAACCAGTGAATGGATCACCCTCATCCATATGCAGTTTAGGTTTCCATTTCTCCAGGAATATTTTCAATGATAGTCCCTCTTAAATAACTGCAATGTAAATGTTATTCAATACAAGTCACTGATACGTATTAGAATTTGTATTATTTTTAACTCTTTCAATTAAATGTCAAACAACTTAAATGTCAGAAGTGAAATCGCTTGTAGAAAACAACACAAGATTTTTCTTGAGTGCAGTATATCTTTCAATTAAGTGCAAAGAATCTCACACACTGATACAGCAAAAGAATCACAACTCTGTGATACAACCTTTGCTTCACTGAGCATTAATAACACTTGACAAAAACCCTATGAGCTTGATTCAAGTCTTGGGTCATGTGTATTAAATCATAGTTAATTCTGCTAAGTTACATCAGGGTAAAAGTCTCTGAAACGTACAAAAGGAAAAAAAACTACAAAGTGCTGCAACAGAAAGAATTTGAGTAGAAATTTGATCTCTTGAGATATTTTGATATGCAGTGCTATTTCCTTAGTAATCTTGAGAAATTTTCAATGAAAATCACAAACCAAATCTGCCGTGCTGTTCGTCTCACTGGAAGCTTTCATCCTTGAAACAAAATTAACTAAAAGAAAATTTTCCACAAATGAAAAACAGTTGAACATGTTCACAGGTATCTTACTTTTTTCCAAAATAATATGTTGGGAGCAAAAATAAAGATGGGAATTTTTGCTTCTTCTAGAAAATACGGATAACTTGACCATAGTATTTTCTTAAAGTGTGTGAAAAAAAAGATTGATGATGAATGTATTTAATTCCTCATCTCACATACTGTATGAAGTGATTTAAGCAAACACTTTTTATTCCTACATAGTATGATATTTTCAAAGTCCGTTCTTGTCTACTTTATCTCTAATATACAAATGTCAAGGAAATACTTTCCTGGACTGGACAGATCAAATGTGATGTACAGCAGTTCATGAATGGAACACCAATAACGTGCAAAGTCTACCAGTCAAACATTAACAGGGTGTGTGATGCATATGTGGAGCTACAGCATTGTAACCAATTTCCTCCATAGGGGGAGCAAAACAGGATGACATTCTTTGTAAAATTTAGCTTTCTAATATAGCTTTCAAATTTTTCTTTCCCTTTAAAAGTGTTTTGCCAAATAAAAAAAAAAAAACAAACCCAAAACTGAATCCTGCTGATCTGCCCTATGCTCATTCTGGCATAAATCAGGTGTAATTGCCTCAAAGTGTACCTATACCATACTGAAACTGATGAAAGGAGGACTGAATCAGTTCTAACACTATGTATTTCTCTGTCAATGTGGAGAGGACATTTGTGGAAAACCAATAAATTCCCATCAGTGAATAAACACTAAAATATGAATAAAACCTTTCTAAGTATTTCTAAATATTTCTGATAAAATATTTCTATTCGAAGTTATCTTATCTTTGAAATAATTCTGCATGGAAAAATGAATCCATTCCAGTTTCAGCTGTAAGTTTCTCATGGGAATGGGAATTGGTACAATAAATAGAAGCAGCTTATTGTTGTTGCTCTGTAGTCTTTGAGTTACGGTACCAGAGCTGTTTCTCTGAGCTCATCCCTCAGTGCTCGTGGTTAATAATCTTTCAATGCAGAGAAAGTTAAGGCTTCTTTTTCAGTTTTGTGTTTCTTTTTAACGTGCATTAGCTCAACTAGCTGAGAAATGTCTTGAAATACATTTTGGAAGGAAAAACAAAGCAAAAGTAGTTATTACTGAAATTATTTCCTCCCTCCCTCAGCAAAAAAAAAGTCTCAGGCTCAGTGAAAGACTGAAAAAAAATGCACATGAATCAATTATGAAAAAGAGAAAGTTTCTTTGAATGAGGAAAAGCTGATTGGAATTAAGATAGGCTTTGTTCATATCTGCAAGGTACAAGGAGAGGACTTTTCAGTGGAACAGAAAAGGGGGATTTGGGAGTGTTTGGCTGCTTAACGCTATAGTGCTTCAGAGCCCATGTGAAAATTTGCTGCTAGCTATTAATCATCATTGTGCCCCTGCAAAGAAGCTGTTACAATGATGACTATATGTCATTATATTCCCACTGTAAGTAACGAATCAGAGAGCTGGGAAAGTTGGATAAGAGCGGCTGGCAAACTTTTAAGCGGCGGAATCTATTTAAATAAATTTACATCACATTTGCTACTTTTGCTGGTATGGGAATCATACTTTAAAATGAAACAATATGCTGTGTTCATGGGCCCTGGTCTTTTATTCTCCTGTCTCTGAGCCTACTTTCCAGGTCAGCCTTTGCCAGCGCTGACAGCACGCTTTTCTCATAGCCTCTCCTTCTCATAGCCTTTGGTTGCTTTCAAGTTCAATTTAGCACAATGAAGTTGTTATGCATGACAGTTTGGAGAGCAGAATAGGTGGTGTCTGAGCCCGCTGTGTCGCTACAAAGTGGGCTCATTCTCCGCAAGCCGGCTCAGTTACTGAAGCCTTGCTGGTGGGACACTGCAGTGGACTTCCAGACGTTCCCATCCTGACGAAAACAATTAGCTTCAAACTGCAAGAAGCCGCGGGGTCGCCCTTTCTTTCAGTGAGACCGCGCCATTTAATATGCTGCAGTGGATTTCAAATTCGTGTTGATTTATCCTGTTGTACTCTTCTTTTATGGTCTTTATTTACAGATGTGTAAAGAAACAGGGAAAGTTTGAGTCTCACACGGTTCAAGAGCTTTATTAGAAATCTAAACCATTGTTTTATGTTTATTTTATAAAGAAATAGAGTTGAAGCATGTCAGGCTTAATTCCATTAGGCTGAACTGCCTAAAAGAGAGCCCTGAGGTCCCTTGAACAGAACCTGAAAGTGTCTCTTCTGCTCACCATCAGCAACAAGCCAAACAATAAACAACCCCAAAACGTTCAAGATGCCATCACGGTTGTCTGCTACAAGAATACCAAAAAAAGCTAAAAATAATTTACAAATGGCAAATTACACAAGTATTAAAAATAAGTTCATGTTGGGCCTGTGTTGAGGTACCACAAGCCGCTTGTCTATGCCAGGCACAGCTCAGCATGCCTGGTTGTCCTCCTTGCTAACCACATCGTGGGCCACCGAATTCAATAGTACAACACAGTTGCTACTCCTATGGCACAAATATTATTTTATTTTTGCATGAACTTAGCTATTAACACAGTGATGTATTTCTTTTTTTCCTTATCAGGCACTACTAGCCTTGTCATGGCAAAGCAAGTTGGTTGCACTCTACCGGACTCTGTGCTGTTAACAGATGCACTCAGTTTCTTAGACTCCCCGGTAGAAAAGAATCAGTCTTCTTGATTATGGGTCTTGCTAATTGCTGGGTAAACCCATCAAATAATTCTCATTCTAGATTAAAAATTAGCTCAAAGAGTATTTCAGCAATCCTTCCATGAAAAACTGCATTATTAGAATAGTAAGGTGCTCCCACCCCCTTTGCCTCTTCCCTTGCTATCCACCCCCCTCTTTTTTTTTTTTTAATCTGCAAGAACAAAATATTATCTAAATTCCTTCTTTGTAAACTGCTTGGTTTGGCTCTGTGCTGTTGAAAGGTAAAATGAAATTATACCAGCAAGTCTTTTAGTCTTAAAAATTATTTCTGTTTATCTAAAGAACCAGATAATGTAATTAAAATGTCTAGTTTTGAACAACAGAAAATGCATCTATTACAACTGCAAGAATGTTACAAGCTGGTCTGATTGCAGTTTGAGTTTCAGAAGGTTGATTTTTACTACTGCTAATTAACCTTCTTCCAACGATAGATGAGCATGACTTGGTGTAATTAGCAGGCTATAACAAAAATTAAAATAATCAGTACTACATTTAAGGCCAGATGTAGACTTCTTGGTCAGAAAAGGGAGAGGGATTTAGAATACTTGGTTTCTGATACAATTTATACCAGTGTGTCAGACCACCATTCTTAACTGTTAAATACAGAAATTTTCTGTCATTTATTCACAAAAGGCCAAACATTATTTCTGCAATATTGATGCAGCTAAACAGTTCCTTTATTAATGAATGGCCTCATGTGAAGAATGTGTGATACGTGATGGTTTTTACTCCTTATTTAAGAGGAGTGCAAATGAGTTGTGTCACTGAGAAGCCAAGTTAAATTATAAAAGAAAATGGTGCACGAACCAGCCTTTAAAATCACAAGAGCCTTTGCTTTATATACTTTATCCAAACTTATGGCTTTGTCGTACTTCTTCAAACATCAGTGATGTAGGTCTCACCGATTTTATCAGTAGCAGATTTAGGTCTGCAAAATGGAAAAGGGCCTCTGAAGTACAAGATTTCTCAGGACAAAATGGAATACAAAAAGAAAAGAAAATAGGAAGAATAAGATGAGCAACACAGCCTTGAAACCAGCTTAATCCCAATACACAATCACCATGAATCAGGAATGCCCTAAACAAGAATGTACATGGTCATGCCAATCAAAAAATGGAAGCTAATTTTATGCCCATAAAGATAAAATGTTTAAATTCTGTAAGTCAATTTTATCACAATTTTTTTGTGGTCATGATGGCCTCAGTGCAAGAAGCAAAGTTTACTGGAAGAGTTAATATGTCTTATGAGGCTGGGATGTTAGGAAGTGCTCATGAACCTGAAAGTGTCCCTGTTTTTTCCAACATGTCAGTTGCAGTAACAAAAGATTTTACTCCTCCTATAAACTTGTTTAAGGGGTAGGCAAAATTTTACTCCTAAGTAACACAATTTTCCAAAAACCGATTGTTGCATCTCCTCTTGATGCCAATAGGAATTGCTGATTTTACAGCACATCCAAAACAGGCAAAATCAGACTCAGAAGCCTACTTTTGGGGTTTTGGTTTTTACTAGCACGACCTTGTAATTCATCCAGAAATACAGATGCTGATGCTAGAAAAACACCCACACATGCACTAGTTATGTAATGCTGTGATGTTGGTGGCATACTTGTGTTTGCACATACATGCATACAAAGTGGTGGTAAATTTGTTATGCAGATAACCTTGCTGTACTACACTGATTCTCTTTGCTGTTGTTGTTCTATTATTTCACAGTAATTTAGCACTGCTTTCTCTTTTCTTAATTTTCCCAACAAACATAACACAAAGAATAGTCAGAGCAGATTTATCTGGGTCCAAGATCATTGCTCTCTGTAGAATACCTTGGACCAGAGCCACAGTGCTGCCTTGATCATCTCCTGCAAGCAGATCCAAATGCACAACGTAGCTGGTGTTTCCTTCTCCTTGGGATACAAAGCGGTGTTCCTTGTGATGAAAATGATTTTTTTTTTTTTTTTGTTACCTGTTTCAGAGTGGGTTTGGGGGTGGATGAAGCATGAAATATCACTTTGGCAATGTATTAGTATCCTCACAAGAATATGGTATTTACTTCTGGACTTTAAAGGATCCAGGTTGCACTGCAACCCATAAAACTGGAAACTACCCAGAAACACACATTGTTCTGGTTAAACCCAAATATCTGGCAAGGCTGAACTGTTGAAGTTGACTAACTCATTCTGGAGCGATGGGAACCCAGTCAATGCCTAAATTCAGACATTGGCTTTCTTGCAAGCTGCAGGACATCCTTGGCTTCATCTGTCCACCAAGAGGCATTGGTTTAAAGAAAACTGGAAGAAGTGGAGAAGAGGCTCAGTTAAACCTTTCCAGTTGCACTGGTGTGGTCTGATGTGGTCAAGGTTTACACATTTGTAAGCAAGTGGTAACGAACTTGGGAACGTTTGGGTGCATGATCATGACTGACTACAGGAACTGTTTCACTGCCTTGCATGCACAAGGGAAGGATCACACAGACTAAGTGGGATCAAATAGCCCCAATTTTATTTATAAGCACTGCAAAGGAACCACCTACTACCAGATACCGTACGTCTAAGGAACAGCTGGTTTAGCTTTCAACTGCACTGGTTTTTGACAAGTTAAAGCTGATCTCTACCTGAGCCATAACACTTAAAGGAGTTAGGCCCCTGGCTACCACGTCTGTCCTGTGATGGCTGTGAAGGAGGCAAAAAGCCCGTCAGCCACAGCCAGACCTTTCTGGCCACCCCTCATGAAAATGTCTCCTGACGTCCTGCTAAAGCAGGTTATGAGGTGTCCCGTCTGGTTATTTTAAAACCTGCTAATTGACCCAGTGACGATGGAGAGGTTGGGGTTGCAGCTTTCCAGATTAAATGAAAAAGCCCTGAGTGAGATCTGGTGGGTAAAATGTAAGGCCAACTGTAGGTAGGTGAGACTCTCAGTGGCAGGGTCAACCAGTGGAGACCTCACCTGGAGACAACCACTGCCCTCCAGGGCCCTCTCACACCACCACCTGAACATCAGCTGTTACCTGCATGGCAATACGTGTTTTCATGGGCCAAATGCAGTGCTTCACCATTGCCAATGACACACGGCCTTCTTCTCGCACAGCCTAACTCATGCCCTTATCAGGCCAGTTCAGATAGCTGGTGTGTAACTGGAGACAGTCTTCAGCTGGTGCCTATTCACTGGTTTCTGTCAAATTAGTTTGGCGGTCTCGGGCTGGTTCCCAATGGACAGGTGTCCATATCAGAGAACAGTGGCAACAATTGACACTAATTGGCACCCCTGTCGACTGTCTCGGCAGCTTGCAGCCTCTAGAGGTGGTCCCTCGCCATCAGATGAGGCACGCTGGTGGGGAGTTTGCTCTGCTGCAGCCTCTGCCGCACCAGCACTGTGACAAAGGAGCTTGGGCAGTACATGGGAAAGCAGACATGAAAAAAAAAAATAAAGAAGTAACTTTGTATGGCAAAACCTGTATTTTTGAGTAAAGCATATAGCAACCAGTAGCTTTTGATGTGCAACTGATGCAATGGCGAAGTTTACTGTGGTGGCGAGGTCTGGCTGTACACATTTCAAGTCCTTGATCAAGCATCAGGACAAATGCCAAAATAAATGTCTCTTAAGCAAACTCAAAGAAAACAAACTTTCCTCTGGCCTCTTTGTGAAAACAGCAGTAAAAGGAGTTTTAAAGTTCCCTCTAGCACATAGTGCCAGGCCCCACATTTTATCCTCTGTACTTTGGTTTCCCAAAATCAAAATTTTCAATTAAAGAACTGCGGCTACAGGTAAAGTACATTTTTGGAATAACGAATCATCAGCAGTCTTTGGAGGACTTGTGCGGGAAAGCAGTTAATAAAGATGCACATTTCCTGCTCTCTGTATCAGCAGACTTTTCTACCACATCTCAGATAAGCACCACAACTTCAGTTGTCTTCCAAAGTTTGGCAAGCTTCAATAGATTCATTAGTGTTTTTTTCTTTAGGACCAACGAAGCTCAAAGAGCCCCTAACAATGGAGCTAATCACTGTCTCTTCCCTGACCCAGGCTTATGTTTTCCCCTTTTTCACCGCAGACTCTATTTCTGAGCAATTGGATTTCAGAACAAATAAATATCTGCTTTTTTTTTCCCTTGCTTGCGTCTTTTGTGTATATTTTTTCTTTGCAGCCGCCTGTATTTAAACCAGCATGGTAAATGGCAGGGTTCTTCAGGTAATCTTTCATTGGACACAAATGGCCTAGCATTAAAATGCAGATAATGTTACCTCAATTAGAGAACACCGTGCAAAACTTTAAAAAGACGTAGCTAAATGTTTGGACTAAACAAGCAAGCCCGCGTTGTTCGGAGCGGCGCTGGGCGAGCCGCAATTTCAATGGCTCCGCTAATGAATAAACGTGAGACTGTATCAACAGCGCCGAACAAGCGCCCGGTCTGTGCGCGCGGGGAGTGCAATGGTATCAATTGACTGGCTCTTTGTGGCGGCTATAAAGTACCCTTGAACGTGTCAATGGAGGGAAGGCGTGCGGACAATGAAGCCGTGACAGCTGAATGTCAGCAGCGACCTTGAACCTCAACCGGTCCCACCGTCCCGGTGACTCCAGCTGCAGCGCGGACATGCGCGGGCGGACGGACAGACGGACCTTCGGCACCGCCTGTCGCTTCCCTTGCTCCAGCTCCCTGCGCTGAAATGACAATTTCACCACGCAGCCGGACCCTGCTAATAAGCGCCGGGGAGGGTTCACTTATTAGCGATGTTGCTAACGATATGTTCAGCATCCTAATCAGGCCCTCGCTGGCATTTGCACAACAGAAAACAGAGAGCAAAACCAAAGTCAGTCGCTGCTGATCAAATGTTGCCCATCAGCATCTGCGGCCAAAGGAGGCACAAGATGCTCCGCTGCGACACAAGGTTTTTCCTTCTTGATTTGAGCGTTGTGTTTCGGAGACCACTTCTTTTATTGATGTAAATAGCACATGATTGGTTAAAACACTGCGAGGAAGGGACAATTAGCATTTGCCATGTCGTATTTTCTAATGGAAAACAACAGAATTTTACTAAAGATCAGCCTTGCGGATTACACATTAGTAATATGCTGTTGGGCATACACAGGCAGACGTGCACACTACGCAGCAGAGACCTGCAAAGCTTTGTGGCAAAGCACGTCGGTATAGACCAGGAACAGCATCCCTTTACTATATGTAAACAAGTTGGCATCCTCTACGGAGGGTATGCTTTGGCCACTCCTGCCTTCCCCTCCCTTCCAGGAGGGAGGTCAGGACAAACGCCCATGCTGAAGAAGGCAAAGTCCACCTCCTGGGTCCTCACTCCCATCTCATGTGGTTACACTGATGACATGGCAAATAACTTTTTAGAGTGGGAGGGGATAATATACAAACAATGGGGCTCTTCTGTTTGCACTGAATATTAGTTTGTTAAAAAATTGGTACCAGGAAGACATTTTCATGGCATAGAACAAAGACATTTCTCCTCTCTCAAGCATCTGGCCCACCACACCAATCCCACTGAGCAGTCACACAGAATGTCTGTAAGCTTATAAGTTAGGATGAAATTGAAACCAAATCTGGTTTTGGCTTACCATGGCAATGCTGTCTTATTTTGGTCTTGTCCTTTATGTACAACAGACAGCAGTGGAGGATGGTTTTTGGAGAGATGTTATAAATGAACACAACTCAAAATGAATGGCAGGCCATGAGCAACTTCTGGCTGGGACCAGGTCTTCCATAAAGTAGGAACTAATGGGGGAATTTTTGCTGACTGTTAGGGGGAGTAATCCAATCTCCTCTTTGGCTCTGGACATGGAGAAAAAAATAAAGAGGAACTCTGCAACCTAAAAAATTCAGACTTGTTTGGAAAAAAAGCCTTTTCAGCATTTGTACATTTTTTCCTTTGTTTCCTGTGGAATTTTTATCATTTTTTCAGTGAAGCACCAAAGCCAAAATCAAAAAACATTTTCAGGGTTTTTTTGTTTGTTTTTTTTTCCTGGCTACAGTTTTTGCGTTAGTAATGTAAAACATTGACTCAGTTAATAAAGATTGTTGATCTTCATTCTCAGTGACACATTCTGTGAAAATGGATTAGTGTTTTTCTAAAAATTTTAGTTTTTAAAATACTTTTAGTGTTTGAAAAAATTATTATACTGGAACATTATCATAAACCATACAATATTTGTGGTTTGACAGAAATATTTCATGTACGGGTTGAAATGAGTACCTTAAATTCTGGTCTTTTCCGACCATAAGCAACACAAGCTGGCTTGCCATTTGACTGCCAAGTACGGTTGTTAAGAAAAAGAGAATTTGTTAAACAAGGATGTTGCGAACTGACAAATTGGAGTCTACACTTCAAGGAAAAGAATTCATAAATACTGCAGAGTAAGCAAATTGGGCAAAAACTTCACACTGCGATCAGGGCAAACATTTAGTCATAATGAAATCAAAGTATAATGCGCCATTGCTTTTCTAAGTGCGTGAAGTAACAAATCAGCCCTGTGCTTTTCTCCCTTACATAAACACCAAAAAGTAGGATGACAGCAAGTATGACCAGAAGAGTTCCCCTAAAAGCTGTATGAGCAACCTCCGTAAAATGGAAGCAAGGAAGGCTCCGGGCTGGGAAACCACACGAGCGTCCAGAGCACACTTCCCTTGAGGTTTTCCAGATAATTCTGCAAGGAATTGTTAATTTATCAGTATTAGCTTCCACCCTCAACTTCCAAATGCCCCTGTGAGCTGTTTGTCACAGTACCAGAAGAGGCTCTGCCAGCGTGACCCCAAAGCCACTTGTGGTGTTGAGCACCCACAGGACCCTGCAGCCAGAGCGCTTTCGACCTGTCCCTGGTTTGAAGGATCTGCTGGATCCACAGCCCTGATCCCATTCCCTCTGCACGGGCTAGTTTGTTCCCTTAGACAAGGAAATGGAGAACCTTGTGGCACTCTCAAGGCTCTTCTCCCTCTTAAGTAAATTTTTTTTGTGAACAGAACACCGTAGCTTTGTATTTTTACCCAATAATAATTGCACGTGCAGTGTTGGCACAAAAGTGGGGTGAATGAAGCAAAATCTGCAAATTGTTTTATCATCTAGTGAGAAAGAAAATATTTTATTTGGCTTTACCTACTTTATCTACTAACAGAAAGTCTGGAAAAGAATAATAAAGGGTGATTGTGGCATATAGGTAAGAGCAGTTCTCAACACCTGTGTGCCATCATCCTGCACCTCTCTAGCAGGTAGAACGTGAGCTAAGCACAGGGGGTGGGCGACATCCCCGAGCTCCCCGGCAGGCACAGGGATGCAGCGACTGAGGGGTAATTTACTACTGGAGGAGGTCACCTGCAGATTATAATTCTCTGGAGCAAGAGGTGAGCAAAATAAAAAATAGTGACATCCTAGAAGTCTCTCTGATGTGAATCGGTGCACACTACTTACTGCTCAGGGATGCTGGGCAAGAAGTTGAGACCTAAAAGAGGAGGACTCCACTAACAGAAAGGCACATGTGTGTTCCCTTATAAAATTAGTAATTCAGTGTGGCTTTTCCTGCACTGGTACCTTAACAGGATCTCTATTCTTTTTAAGGGGCACTAGTGCTTTTCATAAAAGAGAGGTGACATTATTAGAACACAATAAAGCGAACACTTAGGAATATAGGTAACTTTCATCATATAAGTAGTCCCACGGAACTCAACAAACCTTTGTGTGCTTCACTGTTTGCAATTCCGGGCACTTGGTGCTATCTCTTTTTATTTTGAATCATTGAGGTTTATGTGAATTATGTTCGCTCTAGAAATGTATTATCTAAAGATTTTTTTATATTTATATTGACACTTACAATATACAGTTACGGTATAAATTTTATGAATGCCAGAGAGCAAAGAACCTTTTCCAAATATGCTGACATTCGTCATAAACTGACATCTCTGCAAACTGCTTCTGTTTCTCTCATGTTCACATTTATTGTATTTGGGCTTAGTCCTGCAAACAATTACTTACCTCACTAGCTTTGTCCATGGAAAGATTCTCATGGTGGACTGAGGGTCCATCCTTGCCAAAACTTGTATGTGTGAGCACTCTCCCTACAGAAGAGAGCTTTCTGAGTAATAATTTCCACTTGAGGGACTTTCACATGACACTTAAAACTAAGAATAGACTCCTTCGTTCAAATGTGTCACTTAATCTTTCACTGGGAAGAGACTTGAGCTAATAAACAGATAAATAAAATAAGAATTAACTGGCAGAGTGTGCAGGTTGCTAAATTAAATTTTAAGTACAGAAAGGTTTAGGAATTAAATTCAGGCTAATGGGTCACTGCAATGCCTACAGCTGGAACGTTCATTTTTGTTAGCCCACGTACAGACACACTCAGCAGATCTGATTTAACACAAATGTACGTGGTCACGTCTGAAAATACACCGGCCTTCATAAAACAGTAAAGAAGCATTTTTCATGCACTAGTATGGCAGGTCACCTAATAAGGCCACAAAATATCACAGAATCATGGAATCACGGAACTTTCAGAGTTGGAAGGCACCTCTAGAGATCATCTAGCCCAACTCCCCTGCCAAAGCAGGATTGCCCAGAGCACATTACTCAGGACTGCATCCAGGCGGGTCTTGAAAATCTCCAGAGAAGGGGACTCCACAACCTCCCTGGGCAGCCTGTTCCAGTGCTCTGTCACCTGAACTGTAAAGAAGTTTTTCCGTGTATTTGAACGGAACCTCCTATGTTCCAACTTGTGCCCATTGCCCCTCGTCCTGTCACTGGGAACCACTGAAAAGAGTCTGGCTCCATCCTCCTTCAACCCACCCTTTAGATACTTGTACACAGTAATAAGGTCTCCCCTCAGCCTTCTCTTCTCCAGGCTAAAGAGTCCCAGCGCTCTCAGCCTTTCCTCATACGGGAGATGCTCCAATCCCTCAATCATCTTGGTTGCCCTACGCTGGACTCTCTCCAGCAGTTCCCTGTCCCTCTTGAACTGGGGACCCCAACACTGGGCACAGTATTCCAATTGTGGCCTCACCAGTGCAGAGTAGAGGGGGAGAATGACCTCAAATATCTCACTTGGACTAAGAACACTTAGCGGGGCGAAGTACGTGATTGTGCACGAGCAGCTGAGGATGAGACCCATCCCTTCCCACACGCAGGGTAAATAGGGTAAATAAGGTAAATAAGGTTGGCACCGACGGCTTTAGGTTCAGAGCACACTGCCTGTGTGGGGCATTCTGCCCACGGCATCCACACCGACAAGAACAAAACAGCCCCTCCCAGCTCATTCTCGTTTCTCTGGGGTTTTAGGTGAAAAGCGCTGTGAAGAACACAACCCGGCGTCTGGGGTGTGCAGCGGCCTCTGTGTCACGGCTGTTTTGTGCACTCAAGAGGGCAGGCAGCTTTCTGTACGAGCGCGGGGGACCTCGCAGAGGACTTCCACGGAACGTGACTCGCTCGGTTTGGTGACGGCACATGGTGCAGGTCAGCACTGGATTTGGGCCATGTCATGCTTCTAGCAGAGAGATATTGAACAACTGTATTTTTATAAATCACAAATGTCGAAATAAGAGAGGCTGATGAGTTGAAAGCAGGAAAAAATGTAGTTACGGCACATACATTGCTCAGAATATTAAACAGTGTATGTACAATTACATTTGCAATTAATATTCTGCAAATAAGAATACAGGTGGCAATTTTAAATCCACTTTTAAATAGGCTTTGTGGCAAAGCTGGCCTGGGCAATTTGAGGGTGGATAAATTCCCGGGGTAGCACGCGGGACTGGTGTCTTCTCTCCACCATCACAGAGTTGCAGTGCATAGCGCATGAAGACGGCGTTCCTGTAAGGCAGCCTGCGACTCAACAGCAGTCTCAGGCTACCTAAAGGAAGGGTGGCCTGATAAAGAGAGCTTTCTTTGGCCCTCTCGTACCCAAAAGAGCAGCCACATGCATCTATGGCACTTCTCCGGAAAGAAAAGTGCCCTCCCAATTAGACTTCAAAGTCCAGAGGTCTGCACCACCCAACCGAGTGCCTCATTGTGTCCCGCGCAGCCGCGGCGAAGCCTGGCAGGGCGCAAGTGAGCGAGCCCCGGCTGCAGAGCGAATACCGGGGACCGACGAGAGCATCGGCGGCTGCGGAGGCAGGACAGCTGAGCGTGGCTGCCTGAGCAGGGAAAACCGGAGGGCGACCACAGAAAATGAGAGTCAGAAGGATGGAGGGAGACTTCAACCGTAGGGAAGCGGGAGAAAATGCAATGGGAGGAGAAGAAGAGGGGAGGGGAGGCAAAATGAAGAACGGGAGAGGCAAGGAATGAGGGGAACACCTCTGAAGGTAAAGTGTGTACAGGGCTGACGAAAAAACAGCAACAGAGAGCAAGAGGAAACAAACAAATCCATGGGAAATAATAAATTACATCTGTAAAAATGAGTAGAAACTTAATAGATCTTAATAGAAAGATGAATGATACACACAAAGCTGTGTGGATGGACACATCTGTCACACGGGTCAGCGTTTAGCACTAAACTTTTTGTAAGAAAGCCGAACAACAAACTTGTAGTCGCTGCTGGAAGACAAAAGGTCTAGAGACAGATCGCGTTACTATTTAGATTCCTATATCGGTGCCAAATTTGAAGGGGGGTGGGAAGTAAAGATATTGTGGCCTCCAGTATTTTATGTCCCTCTCTGTAAATTTCTAAACCAACCCTGACAGGGTTGACTTTTATTCCTAGCTCATAAAGAGTGATTGTTTTGCCTGAGGAATACACTAAAAAGCAGGTATTTCCAAATACCCCACAGGCAGAAACACTGAATTTCTTCAGGGGACTGCAAAACCTCTCTACTTCGGATATCAATTAATATAATCTTTGCGCTGTAAAATACACAGCTGATGCTTTTGGAGTCGGCCACCTCGTCCTACTTTGCATTGGTTTGAGCGGAGCTCATCGGGCACGGACAGACGCAAGTCAAACCTTCCCAGGGCTGTTTCCCTTCCTTCACCCAGTGCTTCACCTACCCTGTGCAGTAGGTTGGACTGGTGAACAGACCTCCTCTGGATAATATCAGTACTATCCTGTTCAGAGCCCACCCAGGACATCCTCCCAACCATCGCCTGGTATTCACCAGCTCTATCTCCATGTGTACCACCTCATCCCACAGCACAACCATGCATGTTCATTGTCACGTGAGGACTTTCAACGTAATCATAGAATCATAGAATGGTTTAGGTTGGAAGGGACCTTGAAGATCATCAAGTTCCAACCTCCCTGCCCTGGGCAGGGACACCTCCCACCAGCCCAGGTTGCTCCAAGCCCCGTCCAACCTGGCCTTGAACACCTCCAGGGATGGGGCAGCCACAGCTTCTCTGGGCAATTTGTTCCAGTGCCTTACCACCCTCAGAGTGAAAAATTTCTTCCTAATATCTAATATAAACCTGCCCTCTTCCAGTTTAAAGCCATTACCACTTGTCCTATCACTACATGTGCATGCGTTAACAAATTAAACCCTTGGACAGTCTTGCAAGGCAATAAATGTTACCATTTACATTTATTTCAGTGGGCATGGATCTGATTAACCAGATTGCATTTGGCATCATAAAGCAAACCTTCTTCACAAAAAGGTCTCTGGCATGGCTGAGAATAAAACCTAGGTCCTATATCTGTTGGATGATTTTCCTTATTCTTATTCGGCGGCGGGGGGAGGGCTGGGGAAAGTACATGGTATGTACTTGGAAGAAAATAATTTGTTACAATAAACATTGCACATTTCAGAAAATCCGTTCTGAACACTTTCAGCAAAATATTGCCCAAAAACCCACCAAACCAGGGCAAAAAAGTTCTGTTAATTTTCTCTCCCACTCAGCAAAGCACTTAAACCTGTGTATATCTTTAACTTTGAGAACACACTTTAAGTTTATCCTGCTCATGAGTTCATACCAGATTAGTGGGAAAGTACTCAGTATCTTGCAGGATTGCTCCAGTGATTTTGGTGGGATTTTTAATATTCCTTTCAGAGTCTAATTCTGCAATTTTCACTCACCTTATGTGTCATTGACTAAATAAGTAGTGCTGGTAAAGACTATTCACAGGAGTACTAGAGAAGTAAGTAAAAAATGGCATATTCAAAACCTTATTAAATGATTCATTCTAACCAACACAGTAATATTTTATCTTAGTGGCTTTTTATTCTGTTTTATTTATTATCTTTCTTAGTAAAGAAGGAGAAATGAAAACTCAAACTTTATAAATTGTTGCTGGGGGTGTTTTTGCTTAAGTTTTGTAAGAATGAGTCTGTTGTTCTATATTATGCTTGATATTTTCCTGTATATTATTCATTTTTTATAGTAGCAGTGTAGTAATACATGAAACCCAGAAAATGTTACTTATAGACACAAAATTTTTGAGGATACTGTGTATATTTATATGCATATTTATATATAACATGCTAAGCATATATCAAGAGGTAGGTATGTATATATGTGTATATTCATATATGTACTTGGATACTGCATATAACATATCTAAGACTATACAATGACACTAGTAAGCATGTGTGTATATATTGGTATGTATATATGTGTTTTCATATATACACGTACTTTCTTTTTAAAAAAACCCTGATTTTGTTTAAACACGTTGGAACGGAACTTTTTGCCTTCAAATAACATAGAGCTAGAAAAGTGACATTATCACAATATTTATTTTGAAAATATTTCAAAAATCTCCTCAAAGGACTTCTTGTACGCAATCTAATTTTTCTCTAAAGCTACTTAAAGCATAAAATACACAGCAATTTGGGCTAATTCTCCCTGGAATTTGAAGGCTGCAGTACTGCTGACTGGCCAGCAACTGAGTTTTCAAAAAGTGGTTATCTTCATATTCTCTCTACAGATCTGGTGCCAACAACCACGTATCTAAACACATGAAATACACAGATGATAGCACTATATATGGGCACCACACAAAATATCTAATTTCTATATGATACTAATGTATGTTATGACCTCATGACAGACCTGTAATAGTTAGCATCTGCTAAACAGCGCTTTCAGGTGCTGTTTTTATCAATCTTATAATTGTATATATAGCCAGAAACTCTTCAAGGGACAAATAATCACCTATGAAATAACGCATCTGCACTTTGCATAATTCTCACGTATACATGATTGCATTAGCTATAGTCCTAACAATATATTTAACTGTCCTGCAATTGATAACAAATTTAGATTCTGTTATTACAAAGCTCACTTTTTTGCGTGAAGAAAAATATGATCCCGTAGTTGCAAACTGCACTAATGTTGGCCTCATGCCATTGTACAGCAGTACTGGCTTTTGGCAACATCTTTTAAGTCTTTTGCTCTTCCTTGAAAATAACTGAAGGGCTGCTGCTTAGTTTATAACTAACTAATTATAACTAATAACAACAACAGCAACAACAAAATCATCTATTTTTTGGTACTGAATGAGCAGCTTTCGCAGAAATACCACAAAATCACAACAGTGGGCTTCTGACTAGTAAACACAGTACCAAATAATATCATGAGGATTATTACTAAACGTAGGCGCTTTTTGCCTGTAGTGTCCCTGAATCTGCAGAAGCATTTCTCAAGTAAAGACATTTCATTTCCATAGGTCCTAAATCATAAAAACCTGGCAAAACACCAGGCTGTTATGTGTTGAAAAAATAATGCTAACCCTCAAAACAGAAAGGTACTTTTTAATTTTTGTGAAATAAAATAAAAATAACGATGTGTAATAATGATACTAAAAGCTGGAAAAATGAAATAAAGCATTACATTCTCTGAGATCCCAGGGGGTGGAGTCCTTGTGAAATAGGTCTTGTTTTTGCAATTCAAATGCATCTTAAGCACTTTTTCTTCTTCTTGCCACCTAGGCAGGAGAGAGTCAGTATACAGAAATAAATATACTGAAATCAAAGTTTTGGTGAATGTAGCATAAAAACAGTATTTTAGCCTGTTAGGGACTTGGTGTTACATGCCAGCATTCATAAAACTCTGTGTTGTTGTATAGTCCAAATATTTATGCATTTTGTTTCTGTAGCAGAGCATACTTGGAAAGAAGCTGAAGGCTGCAAACAATTCTCAAGCCATCCTTGGACAAAATTTGACTGTCCAAAGCAGAAAATATGAAGGTTGTTTTTGCAAAATTCCTGCTTAAAAATCAGATACTTCCCTATATGAAATACCGTCTACATCCTTCTGCGTCATTGTCTTCTAGCAGTAGGCTACCTTCATCAAACATGCACCTGAGGTTTCAAAGATAGGGAATTATTATGGATCTTTCTTGTTCGGGTTCTGCACACGCCTTGCAGCTCGGCAAACAGATCATTCAATTAAGGTCCTCTTGTTTTCTTTGGGGTGTTAACATTTAAAATATAGTCTACTGGTACCCTATGGTTGACAGCTAAATGCAGCATAAACAAAGAGACGCTTCGTGTTGGGTCTACGCACAGCACACCCTTCTGCAGATGACTGATTACCTACAACTGTGAAAATAATTGTAGCATCATGCCTGTCAGACTTCCCCGCCACTTTCAGGTAAATATGCACACGTGCCTGTGCAAAACACACCTGAGAGGTGTTTCCAGTGTTGAACTTCTTTTCACATATACTCAGCTATGAAAACATAAAGTCACTGACACTGAAATAGAAATATTTATATGCACACGCATATCTACCTATATCCTCACACTGGTATGCACATATCTTATGAGTTTAAACATTTAAATAACCTCCAGCCTCCAAATTATCTATTGATACAAATTTAGCAAAAAGCTTTATGTGTATTTTCCCCCAATCCATTGTTCTGGTGATATACATTCAAGCACACAAGCTCACACAGGTTTAAGAGTATCTTTACATTAAAGCATGCCTAATGCAGGGCCAAATCCCGAGTGCCTGCTGAGGATGTAATTCTACAAGCTACTTCACACAGATGCCCATTGTTTAAAGCCAACCTTCCCCTGCAGACAGTGCAGTTTACAGGCTTGCAGATCAAGGCCTTAATCCTTCAAACTCCAAACACAAGATTCCTGTTGCCTCCACCAGAAACTGGATCACGGAATCACGGAATTTTCAGAGTTGGAAGGCACCTCTAGAGATCATCTAGCCCAACTCCCCTGCCAAAGCAGGATTGCCCAGAGCACATTACTCAGGACTGCATCCAGGCAGGTCTTGAAAATCTCCAGAGAAGGGGACTCCACCACCTCCCTGGGCAGCCTGTGCACTGCTCTGCCACCCCAACCGGAAAGGAGTTTTTCCGTATATTTGAACAGAACCTCCTATGTTCCAACTTGTGCCCATTGTGGATATGTGGAAGGTTTTTGGGTTGGGACCCTGATTAAGGCCACCTTGCTCTGAAGGCAGAGGGGTGAAGCAGGACTGGAGAACCAGCCCATGAGCCCTGTGTTCATGGTGAGCAGCCTTTGGACCCACCAGAAGCACTGCTGAAATCAGGAGAACTGCTCGTGGAGGAAACCATCATTCAGGGAGAAGAACTCATAGCCCGGTCTTAGGAGTAACTCGGGGCCATCACATGCTGGCGATGGTCTTGCAGTGTAGACTGAGTTTGACAACACACAGAGGCCCACACGATTGTTCATCCAAAAGTATGCAATTGTATTAGTAGAGGGTGTAAGTGAACACTTGGGACGGGAGCGGTGTAATATTGCTAATATCAACATTTTCAAAGTATACATTTGTGGGCTCTGACAGTGGCCATTGGCAGAGCTGTTGCAAATGCAATTTTTGACAATCACCCTTTGCCGGGTTGCTGCTACATGGTCATGGCAAGATGTCTAAAAACCCACAGAAAACACCACCTCGCCCACATCTCTCTCTCCCCCTTAAAAAATAAAACCCAAAACCAACTGGAACGCCCCATGCAGCCATCCCTCCGTGGTGGGACCTCGTTGGGGGCAAACGAACCCACGTGTTAACGAGGCCTAATCTTCCCTTTTGTGTTTGTTTCTTCATTAGGCTCTAACGGCGCTTCTGCCCGCGCACTGAAGGTTTGATGAGAAGATGGTATGACAGGCTTGGCTTCTCCCCGTGCAGCTGGCACCGCCGATGCCAAAAGCCAGAGCCGGCTGCAGCGGGAAGAGGAGAGGCTCCTCCGGAGCACGGTCTGACCGTCAGTTTCCCATCCGCCTCCCAGAGCCTGGCTCCCTCCCTGAAGCCCCTTAATGAGAAGCGGAGGACAATGCCATCATTGTTGTTTCTATTCGGGATCGGGTGGAAAGAACAATCGCTGTTTACCCAAGCATCCGCGCTGCCCAAACCCTGGCGGTAATTACTTCTAGAGCCTCTGATTAACTCTGCTCTCCACTTTGGGCACAAAAAGCTATTGAGCCGGGGGCAGGACAACCTTTCTGTCTCTCCTGGCCTTTTAACAGTTTGCTTGAATAGCGCCTGGGCCTCATCTCGGGCGCAGAAGTGAGGATGCACCTGAACCCGCGCCAGGCTCACCTGCGTTGGGTGAGCAGATGAGGAACCCGCGCCGCGGTACGGTGCTGGAAATGCATCCCTTCTCCCCCCCGCCCCCCCCCAAAAAAAAGGCAATTTTGAAAAAGCACTCCTCCAGTTTCTCACTCCTGGTTTTCTTTACAACTTCCAGTAATAAAAAAAAAAAAAAAGAAAAAAAAAAACATTCTAATTAGCGCGGGCGTCTCTCCGCAATTTATCCTCGCTGAATTTCGGCGGCTCAGCGTGCAGCACAAAACAGCCAGCAGATCGCGAGCATCACGGGACTTTGTTTTGTTTCTGTGGACCAAGCAAAATGGAACTGTTGCTGAGTCTATTTCCAGGACGCTGGTAATAATTTTAGTCTGTCAAACCATTCGGTCTTTCCTCGCCCGCCCCCCCTTCGCAGCCCCCCCATGTGGTCTGCTGCTAGCTCTATGCAAAACACCATCATGAATATGCGTAATTATGGAGATTCATGGTAATTTTTCAGGGTTATCCAATGTGACGTTTATAGGACAGCAGCATACATCAATTTAAACGAGAGTGACAAATATCTTATCCTTTTTATTTCTATAGTATTTTTAATATTTCCTTGGTCTCTCCTGGGAGCAGTGTGAGCTGGTAGGAATTTGAACAAAATATTTTAAAAATCAAATACTTTACTAGCATGCTACTTTTTAAAGCTCCGGGTTTGTAATGTACGTGTGGTGTGTGTGCATGCATGTAAGAATGTCTTACCTTAGTGCCAATTATTTACGTGAAATGAACAAAAGTCTTCCTGTAGATATTTTACATGTTATTATTCAGTTAGCTACAGATAACAACGGAGACTAAAATGTCTCTTGTATTGGACTGCTTTCTGAAAATTAGTTTGATCTGTCTAATTATTTCAGTAATCTGATTACCCACCTGATAGAGTGATTTAGCAAGCTTTTCCTCTCGTTTTTTATTTTAAGCAGAGACTTTTAAAACAATGACATTAAATGAATTGCTGTTAACTATGGCGAACGGCAATTATGTTCCAGATCTGTTGTACCTCCTAGAGGTTTGGATACGCTGTTTATTAGAGAAATTAATGGGGATCTAGTCTAAAAATGTCCTGTTTGTAATGATTGCTAACTTTGGGCATTTTTCTTCTTCATATTTTGAGTGGCTAGCACATTTGCTAGACCTTCAAATTCATGACATAATTTTATTTGAGATTGGTGAACTTATAGATGGAGGTGCAACACACTGCAAGGCCTCAAAATATCAGCGGATATTCACCGCACATTAATATGCAACAGTAAGATCGAGAAGTTTAGCTTTGTAGGGAAAAATAGTAAAATTGCCTGCTATGCTGCAAATTACAGTATTGCTGGTTATTGTTACAGAGTTAATTAGAAAATTTGAAAAAAAAATCTGTGCTATTTACGCTGCCATGTGCCTCAAAATATTCACAAAATATGCAGCGTCATTACTTTATGAATCCTTCAGTCTTAACAGATATTATTCTTTGGTTGTATACCTAAGCAGAAAAAATGTTGCAGGCCACATTAAAAAGGAAACACAATGCTCTAATTTTAATTGTATATGTTCTTAGTAGAACTTATTTGATCTTCATAAAATTTAAGAATACATTTCACCGTCTCTCTTAAATTCATAAATACACCACCGCATTTGCACTTAGGAAAATAGATGTATTTTTTTGTTTCGTATGTCAAGTTTTTTAAGCTATTTTCTATGATCTTTTTAATGGACGTAAGATCAATCCTGTCCTCCATGTGTAACAATGTAGTGGCAGAGGAGTTCACTGAAAGTCCTGTCCTTCACTGTTGTGCGAGACCTCAGATTTAATTGGGGAAATTAGCCAGAAGGTAATGAAACAGTGTGGGAAGCCTTCACTTTATATAACACAGGGGTGCCAAACCTAGTGGTTTACATTTATTTGTTTCAAGTGGCTGCATATACACACAGTGCAAACCTGGCTGTGACGCACTGCAACATAACTCACAGCTGTGTTACTGTATGGGATCCATGGGGACCAAACTTATGTCTTAAAACTCTTTTTTTTTTTTTCTTTTTCCCCAGAAAACGTGTGTTTGCATAGGCATAAGTGTTTTTTCTGTTTGCTGTGAGTGCATATTTTGCATTTGGCAGCTACAGAAGGAGCGGGTAAGGTCTACCCCCACCTGCCCCACGTTCACAAGGGGTCTGTGCCTGGAGACCCCCACGCACCCACCCAGAGATGTCCCCCCAAAGGTGCTCAGCACCTGGCAGACATGGGGCCAAAACAAACATCAGGGCATGGTTTCTGTTGTGTCTAAACCATCACAACCTCATTGAACGCAATATTGCATGAAAACACTCATGCTTCATCCCTATGTGCTCTCAATGCGTATTTTTAAGGTTAGCATACCCTAACTCTTGTAGGATCAGCCTTGAGACCGGGCTCACGTTTGTCCCCTGCTCTCACTACTCAGACCAAGCAAAGTTTCAAAAGCTGTTGAGCGCAGACTGGAGATTTGGGAGCCACCTTTAAGTGGATGTGCCCGCTAAGGCCCTGATCCTACCAGCCGCTAAGCAGCTCAGCGATGGCACCGGCACCCCGCATCAGACTCACTGGGGGAGACGTCTGGAGAGCCGCAACTTGAGAAAACTGTAACCTGTTCCTTTAAATTAGCGAGAAGTCAAAGCATTGTATGAGCTCCCATTAAAAGTGATGGCCCAGTTTATTTAAAATTGTATTAAAATACGGGGTTATGGGGTTTTATCACAACCAGCTATAAGACTGGAGTGCTAAGTATCACCAAAATATTGTAGGAAGCTATCAGGTGGCCAAAATGGGCTGGTGCAGTGTTGTAAATTCACTACACGCATGCACACATGTAGCAGTTTCTTGCATTTTTCATGCTGCTTGAAAAATACTAATTGACGGATACAGCAGGTAGAAAATTGCATCTCCCTACGTGAAGACAGAAAAGGTGTAAGATCTTTCTTACGTAGGTTTTCAAGGATAGTTTTAATTTGCCTTTGAAACCATGATCTATAATTTTATTTATGGGAAGCAAACTTCTGGAATTAAACGGCCAAATTTTGCAAACGCCACGCGGTGCATGTGATATATATTTTCTTTTGAATTGCTCAGGAACGAAATACAATAATTTGGTGGCAAGCATCTGTCTGGTAATCACGTGAGATAAATTCATAAGAAATACAGGGAAGATATTTATTTACTGCTGCTGCTACACCAGCCTTTATTTATCTTAGGAGATTTTTCATCTATGAGTGGAAAACAAACTTTCCTTCAAGAGGTCTGTGAACCGAATAATAAACGTCAGGTCTAAATCCCGTATGGAAATCCAGCGGGTTTAATCCTGGATATTCTTCGGGATGCAAATGAGGGTGGGAGGTTTCCCCCAGTCCTGCTGTCATACGGGCAGCCAATTTACAGGCGCGGGCGCACACTGTACGTGCTGCGGGCTCTCCCGCACCTCCCCCTCGCCCCAAGACCCGGTCTCAGCTGCCTGCCTTTCACAGAAAACCACAGACCAAGGAAACATATCAGTAATAGCGCCCTGTAAATTAACTTGACATTTGATGGGGNGGGGGGGGGGGGAGGGAGAAGAAAGTAAAAAAAAAAAAGAAAGAAAAACAAACAAACAAAAAACCCCCCCCACCAAACCCTAAAAGCTTACAAAAGACATTGAAAACAAAAGCCACGCAGGACCCGCACTACGTATCGTGTGGATTTAAAAGATCTGGAAGGTGGTTATTCTCTTGCAAGCAACACACTCAGCCCTCCTCGTCTTTGTTAAGACAACTCAGTCACCCTTTGTTAAAGCCGCAGCACCCGTCAAATAAACAAAAAAATACCCTATACTTCCACAAAACAGCCACCATGCAGCCAAATCATGTCAAGGAGCTGCATTGCTAGCTGCGGGCTTGGCTTCGCCTTACGTCCCTAAAACTGTAATTTTAAAAAATATGCTGTTGTTAAAAGATAGATCGGAACTATTAATATTAATTTACTACTAATAAGGTGTGCTACATAACTAAGACATAAATAATTTAATGCTAGTATTTTGTGATTGGCAAGCAGCCTGTTAAACACGTGAGGCGTGCAAACACTGCTGTATCTTGAAAATATCATTAAAGTAAACATTTTAATTTTTTTCCCTGTACTTGAAGCTACAAATCTTTTTTCCTCTTTTTTTTTTGGTCAAAAAAGTACTTGAATCGAAGACAAACTATTGATGGAGTATTAACCGCTTCTCTGACTCTGCTTGCAATATCGATGGCAATAGGACGCAGAGAGACGGAGCATATTTAAGCTATTAGACATGCAGGAATGTTATTATGTTTTATTGTGTCTGCCTGTCCCCACCTCCCTCCCTCTCCCCCCTCACCTCTCCCTTCCTCCTCCCTCCCTCCTGTCTTACACACACACACATACACACACACATACATACATACATACATACGAACACACACGCTCCCCCCTCTGCGGAGCTGGCAATACTGCATCTCGCAAATGTCTGGCCTTGAGGTTTACAAGCAAAGGGGTGTACTGGTAAAATGCATAATCTTAGCATCCCTGCTTCTTGATATTCATGGATTTATTTACAAGTCCCCGTGTTCTACTTTTTTCCCCTCTGTTTCTGCGGTTTATATCACTGGCGCGCCTATATTCCTGTGGGAATTTCAAATAGGAATCAAGATGTAACTGGCAAATATTTTGTAATGCAGCCTGCATTTCCATAATTTAGCTGTTTGGTTTGGTTTTCTTTTTTTTTAAAGAGACAATTTTAAGAGGTTTATGGACTTACAGATATACGAAGAGTATTTTGATTGGCTTTTTTAGTACTTCAACTACTTAAGGTTCTGTTTGTGTAAAATGGCTGTAATAAAATGAATTTATGGACACATATATGCTTGTGTATATGTAAATGCATTTGGAATGAAAAAGTTCGTAAATCCTAGTCAATTGTGCTGATTAAGCCCCACACTCTGACATTGGCAGCGTTAAGATTTTTCACAAAAGAGTTAAAATGCTAAAGAAAGAGTTATTAGTTTCAGTTTTTCTTTTGGTAGCAACTAAAGAAAGGATTTAACTAGTTCAAAGGAAGTCATTCATACTTAGCTAATTTTCATTTCTTTAAGAAAGCCTTTCGTTAGCACATTTTACAATTGCCAAACGGACATTTCCATCTTGTAGACAGAATAATATAGTCCATTTCATCAGTGAATTATTTCCTAAATATTTATAGACAAAGGCTTGATTCTGCAAGTTCTTGCCCACCAGTAACTACACTTACCTGTGTAAACCTCTCAGAATCAATGGTTACTCAGACAAGCGGTTTCTTGCAAGTAAATTTGCTGAATCAGGCTACAAAATTAAAAAATAATTTTAATATGCTTTTTATGTACTATTTTGGTGTATTCTTCCCCCCTGCCCCTTTCTTTTTTTCTCAAGATCCACTTGTGAACAAATAATTGACAACCAATACTTTTCCAAAAGCTGATATAAATTACTTTTACCGGGCTACAACAATAAAAAATAACACAACATGTACTTCTCATGTGTAGCACCTACATTTTCCCCCTTTTTTCATTTGAAGCAACATGATATTCCTCATAAATTCACCATCCGTAAAACACTATTGCCCTTAATGTGGGCATGCAGTCCATAATATTAAATGAGAATAATATCTTTCAAAAGGATAGTTAATTTGCAGTCAGATGCAAGACAATTCGTATTAACATTATTCTGTCTGGGGTTCGAGGTTTTGTTTTCTCCTGTAAGTAACTGTAGTGTTTTTGCAAGACGTTGCCTCAGTAGTAAAGCAATTTGGAGTGGAGGATATTTTTAGACTACATTCATTTAAAGGAGGGGGAGGGAAAGGCTGTGCAGTAAGATATACATGTATTTGTAATTCATATTGTTGCTGTGCTTCTATTGTACTCTGAGCTTCCATCATGGCTGAGATGGGGAGCTGGCATCCAGACAGTGCAGCAGGGCAAGGAAAAAAATAACCCTCACGGAAGACACAAATAGTGGGGTTTCTCCCTCCATTATCTCCCTCCCGTTATCCCCACTAATTATTACCACACTGCTTCTATTTTAAAAAATAAAAGCAAACAGCTGTAGGCTAGGAAGGTATATCGGGACAGTCCGTTAAATAGCGTTATTAATCCTTTTGGTCCAAAACACAGATCTTTTCATTCCAGTCTTTCCAGAGCCTGAGTCTACACATTCAAAACGATGACAGAAAAATGAACTGGAATGTGCGAGCATTAAACATTTAAATTCTCTACTCCTTGGTCATTATACTGATGGCCATATTTTACATCTTCCCCTCCCCCACCATACTTTTGCTGATTTCACCTCATTTGCATGGCCTTATTATGCATATAGCCTTTGTTCTTCTGATATAGAGTACAGCACGGTGACAAAGCAAAACCTATATACAGAGATAACCTTTTCTCTTTTTTAAAATAATTCCAGCCATCTGATATTAGCATTCGAGTTATCAACATAATTCAACATTAAATCCGATGTATGTTCTTGCTTATAAAATACTAACAGATTTATTGTTGTTTAAGAAAATGAAAAGTCAACGTCTAAACTGCCTCCAAAAACCTTTCACTTCAATAATACATTCAGGTTTTCTGTTGATAACAGTTTAAGCAAACACACTAGCTTAACAATTAAGAAGTACCTTTTTATTTATGACAAGTTAAATATCTGCTATGGGTCTAACTATGTGGATCTTGATAAGGTGATGTTACAAAATACTGAATCTGACAGATAAGGCTCAACATGGACAGCCAGCCATCCATTCCAAAGGTTCCTGCTTGCAGCACATCTTAAAACAAAGAGACTGGATCCCCTAAGCGTGTTACTACTTTCTGGTTGTTCTTATGCTGTATCAAGCGTATTTTGATGTTATGGAAATTTGAGGCTGGTTCATCCAGTTTTATCCACTGATTTCAGTGGATCTGCCAACCAGTGGGAAGGTTTCAGAATCAGTTCCTTGGTTTCTGTCCGAAAGTAGGTGACGGAGGGTTTAATGTCCTCCCCTTGAAAGGGAAAGGTGAACTCCCACTGGCTGGGACAGGAGCACNAAAAAAAAAAAAAACCAAACAGAAAAAAAAAAGTCTTTGCCTTAATTTGACTGCTTGAACTTTATCTTGCATGATACCAAGTACCTTCCCTTCTGCGAGATTCCTACACGGGAGATTAACCATTTCTTTAATTTCTAAGATCCTGTGGAAATAATGGAATTAATCAAATACAAAATCATTAAACTTCTTTCTGCACAAGAATGATTCTAGTGGTGCTAAATTGTTACAATACCACCATTATCACCTTCCTGCTAGAAACCAGAAGCCAAAAATTATTCTCTTTCTCAAAGGAGGCTGTTCGCATGCTGGTCTTAAAGAACACAACGCTGTCCTCATCACCTTGTTTCAGAGCATCTCCCAGCAGCAGAATTGGTTATACCTCATCAGTGTGATGCGGCATAAATAAAATATCTCCATAATCCAAGGGAGGAAACATCCTCAGCGTTACCTGTAAGAACGTGCCTGTGCCTTCCTGGGAGCTGCCACCATTACTCGGTTCAGAGAGCTATATTCAGTGCGCGCTTTTAGATAAAATAATGAGCTGTGTGGTGCTTTTAATTGTTACTTTCACTTTGTTCCAAATATTTCTTGCACTGATTAATCAGGTCATCTTCAATACGTAGGAAGCAGCAGTTTTTTCTGTTCTTATGGCATTTATTTTGTATGGGCCATACTCCACAAAAACTGGAAGACGCAGCCTAGGACTATGCACGTGGGGGCTCAGAGCTGTCAAAGCATCACGCAAGCCACCAAACCCTCAGGGAGCTCTGCACACACGTCTGTGCCAATGCCCCACGTGTTGTCTCTCCCAAACGAAAACCTTGTTCTCCATGCAATAGTTTCGCAGAATTTATAAATGATGTTTAGAAAATATAGGCCTAAAGGTTTTGTCTTGGCATCTGTGTTATTATGGTGGCTTTCTGCCTCGCTGCGCGTGCGGTTGGTGGAGCGGCCATCCACAGAAAACACCACACTGAACCGGCAGCCAACAGACTGTCCTCTGCTGAAGGCTGGAGCTCCTTCTGTCTCATATGAGCCCTCACCAAGAACCAAGAGGTGACCCTCAACATGACCTGCTTCACTTTGGTGTCTCCCAGGAAGTCTAGGCATGTTTGTCATGCTGGAAAAAAANAAAAAACCCTTTTTTTACAGAGCTTTATTCTGAGGTGCCAAAGGATCCCTTCTAGATCTCACCCTAGACGTTTTTCCTATGCAGGAGAAATAAGAACAAACTCAAGTGTTATGGCTAGAGCTTGTGGGAGTGGGTTTCCAACTGAATAAAGTCAACAGGCAGGTGAATATGTAAATAACCGCAGAAGAACCCAGCCTATGATAATTTAAATATTGTGATACTTGCTCATCTTCTGCCAGCGAGGGATACATGGACCTTATCCTCAACTGACTACTTATGGAGAACCCTCTCTACAAAAAAACACAGTAAAGCCATGAGGTGTCTTGGCATTGCTCTCAGGGTCTGAGGATCCCTGTCCATCACATGAGCTTTCCACCAGTGAACATCCCGCTCCTAGACATTGAAAGAGACATGCTCCAGAGTTTCAACGGTGAACCCATACTCCATAATGAAATGTTTAACTTATGTGTCCTTTTGCAGTGGTGCTGTTTCACACAAATGTGCTGCCCAGGGTGGCATATCTGCGAGTTTAGGAGGACCACGCTCCTGGGAACAATGTCGGCAGGGTGCTTTCCTTCCATAGACACATATGAAGCTGACAGAAATGAGTCAGCTGAGGAAGATTTTTAAAGAAAACACGGCTGTGAGTCATCACACTCTTCCAGGCTGACAATTTTCATAGAATCATAGAATCATAGAATGGTTTAGGTTGGAAAGGACCTTGAAGNCGATCATGAAGACTTTCCCAGAAGACCGTCAGGTGTGGGAATGTGGGAACAGAGGAAAATATATAACCTGTAACAATACACCTGGTCAGGGTTTCACCTGTTTGGGAAATAGTGCATGTGTGCACAGTGCTTAACAAATTGGGTAGCGCTACTACAAAACAAACAGCGAGTTACAGGGATGGTAGATAAAGGGTTGTGCCCAAGGGGGAGTCATCTTTCCTTGCAGGGGTTTGAAGGGGAAGAGAGAAGTCAGTAGAGTTTATGCAGCCCAGAGTGCAGAGGTGTAGAGTAGAGCAGAACATAAACAAGAGATAAAATTTTATATATATATGTTAAAACTGATATAAATAAACATCTTTGCAAATTGTCTTACATCTTCTTTGATATATTAGTTATTTAGTCACTCAATAAATAACTCATCTTTGCAAATTGTCTTACATCTTCTTTGATATATTGGTTATTTAGTCACTCAATAAATAACTCTAATAATTATTTCTAAAATAGTTATTTCTAAATCAAAAGGCTTATTTGGCTATGTAAGTAAAATAAGGTGTTCCTTGTCTCTAACTGGGCTAATGCTACTTTTGGAATGAGGCTTTTAACACTCTTGACAATGAATGAAAGGTTTTCATATCGTAAGTGTTTGGTCTTATTTGTTTAAAATATTCTGTTCCAGTGACTGTTTCCTCCAGTAAACTGCTTTCTTGGAATATTCATACACAGGAGAGCAGAGCCAATTACGGTGAATCATTCAAAAATATGAACAAACATTTCTTGACAATGATGCGAGGTGTTCGCCAGCCTCTAATGCAGAAGGGAGGTAACAGCTGTAGTCACTAGAAGTCATCTCTGAAGCTTTCAGTACCTTGCAAACAAGGAGATAAATCTCTTTGGGCTGGGTTTGGTTTATTCATCGGGTAGATTCTCTACTTGGACTGACTGACCTGCTCTGGGATTGTTGCTGTTAGTTTTGGGAGGCTCAGCCTTGCAATCGCTTTCGTCCTACCTTATGTTGTTGGCAACAGAGGTGATAGAAGCACTGTTTGAGTTGTAGCTGTCAAAATATGATCTTTGTTTATATATGTAAAAATATTCATCCAGAGGCATACATTTTGACGCATTGCTGTTATAACCAAAGAAATTTTCTCTATTTCTGAAATTTGCAAAAAAATAAATTTGTACTGCACAATGTATTAGAAAAAAATGTTGTATAAAAGCAAATGATACTGGTTTTGTACAAGTAGATGCTAACATTTTTCTAAAGGCAGAAGTAGGTATTTTTATTCACAAAATGCTACTGTTTCCCTATAGTGATGAATAAATTGTGGCCTGGTATAAGCTTGGATTCAAACTGGGCCTTTAACACTTCCATTTTCATGTTTCAGAAGTTCAAACTGATGGTGGCTGAGCTATCAACAAAAACATGGTGCCGCAAAACTCGGGACATTAAATGGGTTTGGAATTAGCAAACATCCGTCAATGACTTTTCTACTGCTTTAGCTTTACACCATATCTTGTGCAAGTTATATAAGCAACACAAAATTTTTAAGTATCTGACAAAAACATTTTAATACAGAGAAGGAGATAATACTGACAACCTTGTCTCTGAAAATAAGAACCGTTCTTGCAATCTTCAGACAGAGCTCTCCAAGGGTATTCTTGAAGCCCCATGCTTTAAAATGCACCATATTCTGTTGTCTCCTAGTTTTATTTCTGTACATACACATATATATTTATAACATTCCCACTGTGGCAGAGGGAGTTATATATAGCATCCAAAAGGAAAAAAAAAACAACACAAGCTTTAAAAAGTTGATTTACAAAAGGAAAGCACACTTAGGTGTGATTCAGGAAATAAAAAGTCTGTTCTCATTCCTTTTCCACTGTGCTCAGAAGAATTCCGCTGGGTTTATAGCACTTATTTCTCAGTATGATACTCCCTTCACAGGTAGCCAACAAATACCCACTTTGCAAAGAAAATTCCCATAGGTTTACAGTTCATGTCGGGCTCCAGGGCTACCAAGCCCACCCCAGCTCCAGATACAGAGCCCAGCGGTGCCCTACCCTGTATTCTGCTGCTGTCTCTGCTGCATAACTTGGTGGCAAAGTACGTGTCCTCTCACTGTCCCAGAGCTGCCCACGTACAGGAAAGTTGTCTGACCTCAGGTATTGGTTACTCCGTTGGCTCAAATGAAAGAAACCTGTGCTACGCCTTTGAAGATCTTACCTTCAAACTCCACTGACTGAGTAAGTGAGAAAAACAGTATGTGACAGTATCAGAATGGCTTCAAAGGAAGCTTTAATTCTTAACTTCCAAACTTTCAAAAGCTCAACTGCACAATTCTCTTCTAGTGAAACTTTTGGTATATTGACTTACAATAGAACTCCCAAACGTATAGCTTTCCAAGATTTTCATGCAAGGAGAATGGCTTGCCTTTTTGCCTTTGCCATATATATTCCAATGCACGACACATGTTTTCTGTAAAATGATGACAAAAGGAATGCCTGTTCAAGTAACATGTAGACCCTGGAAGAACTGTAACACCATTTACAACTCATTGTACTGATCAGTTAATGAAAACTGAACAGCATTTATGATGTGAAACAACAGGTAGAGGAGTGATTTTGGGTTGCCTCTGATAGGTATTTTATCATTTGCTTTCATCCTGCTTACTAAAACCTACCCCTTTCAGCACAGGAGAGGCCATTTCATTTTGTTTCATAAAGCAGCACAAAAGCAGTGAGTAGTAGGTTGTAGTGGTGGTGGTGGCAGGAGAGTGGAGGATGCTGTTGACAATCTTTTGCTGATTTCCCTTCCTTTTCAACAACAACAACAAAAAAGTAGTCTCATTTGGGACACACTCAGCTCTCCGTACATGTGTCTATCACAAATTCACCACCAGACTCTGACCTATTTGGCAGAGTCAGAAGAGATGTCAGAACAAATGAGTTATGTAGATTAAGCTGGCCTGGACCCAGCCAGCCCAAGTTCCACCTAAATCCTTGTACCCCTCCTTATTATTGGCTGCCTCGAGGTCGTGTGTCTGCAGAGAAAGTCAGAACTAGCCCCCACCACCAGGACGGGGCAGTTCCTGGGTGAGGGCACTCACTCCTCACTCCTGCTGAACTTGCAAAGAAATATTCAACATGCATTAGGCCAGAGAGAAAACAACTTAAGAGCAGCTTCAGCTGCTCTTGTAGATATTGTATATTATTTTAAAAAAGTAAAAAATACCTGCTGGTATAATATTAAAAAATCTCCATTCTTCAGAAGATGAACAGATACCACATCAACTCCAGCTGTCTTACTGATCCGAGTCAGCCCAGCTGAACACAAAATTTGTCCTATCCAAACTCTTTTGCAGGGATAAGGCAACCTAGATGCTCTTGGTCAGCTTTGGTGATTCTCACTGTATCCTCAACAGTTAAGGTGGGACCACATTGGAATTCAGATGAAACTTCATCAAAGCTTTCCTAATGAACAGTTGCATAGCACTGCAAGAGAGATTGCATTCCCGCGTGTAACCTGTTCTTAAATAACGGTATTCTCTACTTTCCAATAGGTTAATTGTTATAGGAGACTGTCTTTCACCATGTTCTAGATACGCTACTGTGTCCATTGTCTTTAGTTTGTACCAGAAAAAAACAGCACCTCAGTTGCATATATTTAAGAAAAGACCAAAGTGAGTAACAACGTCAAAATCAGTCTGACACAAAATGATTGCAACCAAAACCTCTTCTGGTGTACACCAGGTTAAAGGGAAGCAGGATTTGTGTGGTTTTTCTAGCAGGAGGCTTAGGCCTGAGCAGGCTGAAATCTCATTAATGGTTTCATAGAGTGGTGCTACAATTAATAACACTGAAGAGATTAAGCATTTTCTTGCCTTTTAAATTAATAAAATATTTTTTAAATTAAGTAAGAAACTGAGAGGGCCTTTGTGTTACAGAATAATGTACAATTTAAGAAAGCACCTTGAAACAACATAAGCATTTCATTTACTTCTAGCATTAGAAACCAACAGAAATTAAAGGGGGGTCTGCATATATATGTACATAAATACATAATTATGTGCAAAATTCCTCTTAATGAGGACTGTGTGTATGTATTGTGACAAATTTTGACTTGGCAGCAAGTATGCAATAGAGACAGTTATTAGGAAATGAGGCAGCATTTGTCTTTAAGAGATGTTAAGACACCTATAAATCTCACAAGTGTGTTCTGGTACCTACAACATTTATTACCTTCATATCAACTTGTATATACATGAGTTTTGATAACTGAAAGAAATAACTGACAAACTTGTGAAAAACATCTTTGTTCAAGCTTTTTCTTAAAATGTGTTTGATTTTTGTCATCTGTATTTTCGGAGTCAGGATTTCTTTATTACTAAGAGCCTAGATTTTCAACCTCCTGTCTACAGAGCATCCACTGAAATCAGGTCAAACCTTTGAAGTAAATGGAATATCTGAACATGAAGGATTTTTGCATTGTTTGCAACTTGTTTAGGGACATTTTAGTGTGTTATCTGATAATAATTTGAGTGCCCTGTTGAAGGTTTTTCAGGTGGCATAAACGGCAGAAACATTTGAAGGTTATTCTTCCTCCCAAAAAAGGCAGCAGAAGCATAATGCACCCATAATATCATTAAAATTATACTGACTTTGTCTTGCTGAAATTATTAGCAGAAGCAGCGACTATTTCGTTCTGTACTACAGACATCTTAACAACCATTCATTATCCTTTACTATTGTCAACACAACCAATTATTTAAATACTCTAAAGGGAGAAACAATTAGTGAAAGTTATTACATAATAATTAATATCTTTCCGAGACCAGACTGTTATCCGAAGTGAAGAGGGCATACATAATTTATGTAACCTCAAGGAAGCAGAATGAGACAGATATACCTCAGACCTGGGCGTATTTTCTGCCGCTTTTAAGCTACGACCATTTAAAGAAAACGTTTCAGAAGACCATCCCACAGCAAGCAGATTAGTTTTCATGCATATCACTCGGCAAATCGCACTTGCCTGACTCATGTGTGGACGTCCCAGTAGGGGTGATTCTGCCCTCGCTGTGTGTCAGGCTCACCCTGACACAAAACAATTGCGGCCAAAACCTCTTCTGGTGTGCACCAGGTTAAAGGAAAGCAGAATTTGCATGGTTTCCCCAGCAGGAGGCTTAGGCCTCAGCGACATCAAACTATATGATGTTAACTGTCTACATTCTCATTTTAATTGTCTGATTTTCCTCTAGTGGAGGAACAACCTTACAATCTCTCGGAGGTTGTAAAGGCTCCACAAATTAACCAAAAAGGGACAACATATTTGCTGTTACACTGGGTATTGCCAGTAAATAACCAGTTAGTTAATCTTCAAGAAGGTGCTTCATCACGGCAGAAGCCTGGGCTCTCACTGTTAATAAAACCTGCCCATCACCTAGAAAAGCTTTTGGCTCCCATGACTGACTACGCCTCAGAAAGGACTTCATATTTACCGTGCCTCATAGAGTGATGATGTCCCCGGGTTTACCCATTCTCCTGGCTTTTTNTTTTTTTTTGCCCCAGGCGTGTGGAACTTTTGCCAGGGTTGACATTGTCAATGCACAGTCAGCTGGACATACATCACTTTGGATTTCTTGCCTTTCAGCGGTATTACCTCAGAGTGGTAGAGGAGACCTCATGCTGGTCTAATTCCAGGAATAATTCCAAACAGACATCTCGGCCATTCTCCTCGGGAAGATAGGTCACTAGCCATACACTGCTCTGAAACATAGAAATATTAAGCACATTAGAAAAAGGTGTTTGCTGTAAAGCGTGCTCATTTTTCTACTTTAAATAAAACTTGAAAGGGCAAAACCACCTCTTTCATTCTACGTACAATACACTGATGCAGATGTGCACTCATCTACCAAGAGGAGATGAATCATTCATTTTACAGGTAGCATGACACAGAAATTACACAATAATGTCTCGTGTATTTTGCTCTTTAACATTCTTATCATAACGAATCCATTTATATTAGAGTAAAAGGACAAATGAAGTAGCAATATCAAGCACCCCAAGTGTACGAACAGCACTGGAAAACCCCTAGTTTTAACCCCAGTTCTGATAATATCTGGTAATTGACCTTTAGCAAACTCTTTACCTCTGTGTGTACCTCTATGCCTGTGAAAAGGGAATAAAAAGATAATTTACTCTTTGCCACAGTGACTGATTGTGAGACTTATTACCTTGAAGTAGGTATACTGTTTTAAGGCATTATGTAATACATACTGCTATTAGCGGAGGTTCATGCAAGAAATCTCTTTCAGAAATGTATTTACTGGGCACAAAATCAGCTTAGAGCACGATTAATTTATAAGATAATTTTGCAGGACAGAGCAGCATCTGTTTAGCCCAGAATTTTTTGTACAGGGCTTGTACCATTTTACCAGCTGAAGCCCCAAACTACCTGTATCTAACCAAAGAGACCAGAATAAACTCTTTCGAGTGCACGGGTACAAGCAGTCTAGATATTCTGGACTACACTGGAACTGCCCCGTTGTGTCTTGAGTTCGTATTTGAGCTCAGACTTCCTTGATCTTTTCCAGGTGACAGTTTGCAGCCTGATTTTTGGGCTGAAATAGTCTCATTGATCCATCACACATAGGACGGTGGCCGAGTCGTGCCTTCAGGCAGCCAGGACATGGCAGATCAAGCCACTGGCACAATATTTAGTTCCGCTCTCACTAGGACAAGTATCCACAGACCCACACGAGGCTTATCTGCCTTTAGCACTAGACCTAAAATATCAGTAGTCTTGCAGGCAGCCCCCACAGAACTGGGAAAAAGGGATGGAGACTGTGGTCCAAGCACCCAGCTTCCAGTAGCGTGTCCATCTGATGGCACCAAAACTCCTTTCCAAATCTGACTGCATCCATCCCAGACAAATAAAGCAAAATCTCATCAAGACACATTCCAGGTAAATAGAAGAAGGAAGCAGGCTACTGAAATGCACCTGCAAGCTAGCTTTGGTGTTTCAATGCAAAATACTCAGGTATGATGCAAGTCTTTACATAGGGAGCCGTGAAGTCTGGTAGATATACCCTGCTCCTAGACGAAGTTTTGGTTTCTCTGATTTAGAAAAATCACATGCTTCAATTTCCTCATCTGGAAAGCGAGAATGATACCTTCCTCTGGAAAGAAGTCCAAGAAGCAAACTGGAAAACCGACATAGGAGAGCTAAGGATAATTAATGTCTATACTTTTGGTGTACTGGGGACAGACTTATATCTGAGTACCAACTTTATACAGGAAAGCACTTGACGCTTTTGGTCCTCTGCAGAATTTTTAACACAGGAAAGCATGGAATCACGTATTTATGTAGGATAGATGGTTCTTCCCTGCTTTGTAGATGTAACAATGTCCTTTTTCCTCCCATACTTTTAATTTTCCCCTTTCTGAGGTCATTTACTTATAACTGCTAAGTTAGATTAGCTCCATTCATATATACTGAATCAGCACACGCAGAATCAAAAATATCACTGTTAATTGTGGCCCAGCATTGAGCATCAGAAAGACATACTACAGAAATATAAATATGCAGGAAAATTTAGGGTTGAGAAATATTCTTTTTAGAGTTTGGATTAATGTAAATGATGTGAGAGAGTACATTTTTCCAGCATTCATTAGATAAAATTGTCAGGACATGTAATATCACATGTGAATATTGCCTTAATGTAATAATTGTATGCTTTGCATGACTGGGTAAAAAATGCATTTCTGATAGAAGCAGTGCTGGATTATTTTATGACTGTGCTTAGCACAAGTTGCCATTCTGAAGTTGTGACAAAGTTCAGACTGTCTAAAGAAAAGAGAGATGGAAAGACATTTATCATTTAGAACTTCAAGATAGTACCATTCATAATCTCAAGACGTTAAATGAAGCTAGGTAAAATACTTTTCTTCAAATTTCAAAGGTACGTAATGTAATATAGGCGAAGACATCCACTATCTACATCCTCCAGATATAGATAGTTTTGCATTTTAAAGTATGTAATTTCTTGCATTTTAAAAGTATGTAAGTATATAAAGTACAAAAGCACATTTTTGCAGAAGAAGTTTCTCAGAAGTGCTTTGCTAATGATTTTAAAAACATACTCATTGCCGGCTTTTCTTTTAACCTTAAAAAATGAATCACATCCAAAAACTGCACTACACATTTAGGAGCTGCTAATCCTTCGCCACACTAATTTGTCTCTAGATTAAAGTTCCTTACCCCTTGGCTCTGTCTTTCGGGCTGCGATGCAAGATGTGTTTGTTGCCCTGTGTCCGCAGAACCGCCGTAAGAATCATGCATTGTGCGTCCCTGATGTAGCTATTCCATAAGGTCACCTCCCCCATTCGAGTTCAATGGCATGACTAATGCACGTGAAGTTCAGCGTGTGCGTTAGGCCTCGAGCCAGCAAACATTAGCACAGGGGCAGGGAAGCGAATCCGTGCAGAACCCGGCTCCTTTCAGTACGGGAACGCGGAGACCTGCCGCAGTCGCAGCCAAAGCGCTGCCGGGACAGCGGCCTTTGAAAGCAATTAAAACACAAAGCGTTTCGACTCTGCTGATTGCGTAACAGTCCCTTAAAGAAACAAACAGAAAAGCTGCTTTCTCCGTTTTACTTGGTTTCCCTGTACTGTCGTGGCAAATAATGACAAAACAATAAGATTGCTCTGTCACTCAGAATGGGAAACAGCCAGCGATGCTTTCTATTGGAGAACAGAGGACCATTCAACAGGAGCACCCCCAAACTAACTCACACTTTGGAAAGCAGCTTGGAAATAGAGGCAAAATCACAAACATGGCATTCTGTTGTTTTGTTATGTTTATCCTTCTTCAGCAATCCCTATCAGTCTATCAGTCTGCACAGACCACTGTCTGGCTGCAGCCCTCACCAACACACTCCACTACCCTACTCCTGAAAATAAATTATTATCTCATCGGAGCAAATGCTTCTTCAGGCCGAGCCGTGATGGGGTTACCCCTGTGCCAGGGCGATCCACAGCGACGCACAGATGTGACCAAAAGGCCTTGTAAGGGGAATTCAACAAACAAGACCTCAGTGCTGCAGTATCTGTGTTTAATGTTATGCATGTGAGTCATCTAACTACCCTGAAGGGGATTCTCGCATGCATAAGTATTTGCAAAATGGAAAATGACATATTTTTGATGCACTAGAACAGAATTCAGTTTATGTCTCAATCTCCTATAGCTGTTTGGGGTTTTTCTCCACTGATTCACATGATATTACTCCTAGTCTTTAGTCTGATGGCATAAACTATATAACCAGGAAAACAGGGCTGACTTGGGTTCATAAAAAGTAAAGAGAGAGAGAGAGACAGAGAGAAAAAGAAATTTGGACCATTCAGTAGATCAGAAGATACACACAGTTAAGAAATATCAAAGCTGATCTTTTATATGCTTATATCCGTAAGTGTAATGTGTATATGTATTTATGTTCATACATGTATTGCTGTATATGCTAGGTTCCAAAATCCTAGAATTTCTATCTCATGTAAAGGAGAGAAAGATGCATAGAAAAAGGCTTATTCCACTCACTGGCAGCATTTAAGGGATTGCTAACTTTTTATGACATTCTCCTGCTATGTACCAAGTGAAGAAAATTAAGTTTCAAATAATTTTTCTTTACAGTATGAAAATCAATTTCTTGAAAAGTTAAATTCTTATTGCAACTTCAAACTTCTGAAAACACAGTGCAGTCAAAATCAATATTTTCCCACAGATTGTCAGGCTTTTTAAAGTAAGTGTTTATAAAGCTCCTTGACTAAATACGAAAACAATTTTTACAACTTGATCCAGGGCATCCAAAAAGGCTGTCTTTTATTAACAATTTTTGCTGCAAGCTCCACGTGACAGATCCTAGCAAGAAAGAAATGATAAATAAGCTGGAACCGCAACTGTTAGAAATGCAAGCTTGTCATTTTTAAGACCGACTTAAGAAAAAAATTAAGCATTTTCCATACCAAAGAAACAACTTTCCCATTTCAATGAAGACACTAAAAGAGCCCTGTCCGTGCTGCTTAGCAAGGGGCACTCCAAAACCAGCAGGTTCAGGAGAGAGTTACATGACTCACATCTCCATCCCCAGGGCAAAGGCCCCTTCAGCATCCTCCTGTATGTCAACACCCCGCTGCTGCTGCTGCAGACGCTGAGCCTCCTTTGGAGCTCGTTCTTGCTCTGACAGCAGCCTCAGGCCCTCGCTGAGCTCCCCATCTCCACGCTTCCACTGCTTTCCACAGCTCCTGGTGAGCCCTGTTACCCAGGAGATCCGGCCGTCACGCACCGCCCATCCTCTCCCTCCATGGCCGCGCAAAACCATCCTCCTCGTACTCTCCGGCTTGATGCATCTTTGCTTTGCCCTCCCTCAGAGGCAACCTGCCGCCAGCCGAGCGATGACCCCCAGGACATGACGCAAGGCACGCTCCCGAACTCGCCCTTCCCAGGTGATGCTCACGGGTGTTAGCGATGCCACAATCATCCCACCGCCGCTACCACAGCCTGCTGTGGGCGACGCCTGCATGGTTAGGTGCCCTCCTGGCCCAGCGGTGACACAAGAGTACCGCTTTTATCAGCAGCACGACCCCTTCCAGCAATTCCACTGAGTTACCAACGCTGAGTCTCGTTTTAGGTATTTTTGTCCTTCCTCCCTGATTCCGTGTCAAAACATCCCTCCTTTTCATTCCCAGCTTTCCAAAATGCATTTTCAAGGTGGCGTGGCAAATACTCATGCAAATAATCCCCGCAAGCACCCGTGCCACGTTCTGCAACTTCGCTTGTCTGCTTTCTCCGAAAATGCAAGAGAAGTGATCTTAAAAACCGTGAAAATAAAGTCTCGGCTCCTACTGATATGACTGAGCTTATTTTTTTCCTATTATTTCTACAGTAATATTAACAGCAAAGTAATATGAAGCATAGATAATTGCTGCAAGGAAAAAACACGCATTAATGTATTAATGCCTGAAAACCAGGTTTCTACAACTTCTGTGTTCTTCCACTTATTTCAGCAGCAAGAAGGAGTGCTTATCATTTCTGAAAATATGGATCACAGGGGACAAGAAGTTTGAAGGAACCCCTTCAATGCAATTTGGCAGGAGAAAAGAAAAAAAAAAGAAAAGCTGTGCTATCTTTGGCTTGCCACAGAATGTCATCAAATCACAGGCTTCAGAAGTATGGTATCTTTTCCATGTAGGATGGAGGATACTAAAAATATCATCAATTGTGTGTTCTCTACCACAAAATCTCAGTAACAAAATATTGCCAAGTTTCAAATAACATTAAAATAAAGGACTGTACGGGAAAAGGTTATAATATCTACTGTAAAAGCAAGGATTGTACCAGGGAAAGCAGACTAAAATTTTAAAAGTTGTAACCACTAGGCTAGGGAAAAGGCTGTTTAGGGATGTGTACTTATCTGCAGTCAAACAGAGCGCTCGTATTTCATAAACTGAGTAAAGTTGGTCCATGTTAGTGACTGAGATAAGAGATAGGTGGTACCAGAGGTTGTTTTTATGCATCAGCACTGGCATGCTTCTGCATAAGTGAGCATTAAATTAAACATTCAAGTGAGCAGTCAGTTGCACTACCTTACCAGAAATACGTCTTTGCTGAGAACAAAATCCAGGTGCTATCACTCTGTTGGTTAAAAAACCCATAATAATGAGCAGTATGAAAGTCACCACCTCGTACGAACATACCTAGTACTCTGAATTTTTCCTATTCATCCAGTGCTTACATGAATTATAAGCTTAAAATTCATATTTTGATTTCATGAGAATACGTTTTAAGTCACAAAAACTTTCCCACCACAGAGTCCATTGCAAATGTTGACTGGGATTTTGCAGTTCCTCACAGGATCCCACAGCTGACAAATCAGTCCCAATTCTGATCTGCTTCCTAGACTCAAAACATCTTTGGGGAGGGTAAAAAACAATCAATGTTTAATCCGATAAAGTAAAAAACTGTCCCTTTTTGCACTGCAATGCAACAGTCTGGAGGAGAACAACTCTTCAGTGGTTGACGATGAACTCCTGTGCAAAAGGTGTGGATGTTGCATAGACCCATTCCCATAAGAAGAAAGTGGTTGCATGTAGCTGAGTAGTAGCATCCAGTACGTGAAGAAACACAACCAAAAATGTATGTGAAGAAAATAAAACAATGTTGTTGTTATCTGGCAATGTAACTGGCAATGGACAGTGTGTGCATGCATGGGATTATCTCGTTTTTCAAAGAAATAATCTGTTTTAAAATAAGAATGAGCAGTTTGGGGTAAATGGAGGAGTACAATCTCACCTTCTCAATTAAGAGTTTGTCGAAAGGCATTAAGGTAGCTAGGAACTATGGCAAGAGAGGTTTCTCTATTCCATATACAAGGATATCACCACACCTAAAACTAAGTTTATGGAGGAAAGTTTTGATATAAATTTCCTGTAGGCTCAAAGAAAAGGGAAAGGCAAGCAATAAAGGTGCTAAAGTGCCCTATTTTGCCAAATTCACTTTCAAGTAATCATGATTTTGTTGGAGGCTGATTTATGAGTGGGTGGATTCAGCAAAAATATAAGGTCTTAAAAATAATTGAATATTAAAACAATTTTTTTTTTCATCAACCCCATAAACTACCAAATTGTATATTTTGTTAACATTTATTTCACAGTCTAAGGACACGGGAGAATTCTGGTATACAAATAACTGTAAGACAAATTGGTTTCCCTTCTAATAACAAAGGAGTCTTTTGCCAAACTGTTAAGTGATGATAATTTAAAGATATTGCTCACAGGCTGTGGGAGCCATAAGGGTGCATAGGCCTCTGTCCAGAGATAATACAACACAGGCCTGAGGCAAGTAGCAGAAGAAAATTTAGATATCAGTGAAACAAATAAATGTCTTCTTGTAAAACTGAGAGATACTTATGTCAGGTCAAATAAAAAATAAAACCAAGACAGTTCCCAAAGGAGCTGCAGACGGTAATAAAAGGTAGCAACAGAACTAGGGCTAAAACCAGGAGACGATGTTCTTCCCAGATTTGTTTCCATGCGAGATCAGAAAGAACATGGAAAATAGGTGGGGTTTTTTTTCTGATAAATCAAACGAAAGTGGCTCTTGACTGAACTTCCCCTCTTGTCATTCATTCAACCCAGGATCACTGAATGCACCACCGATACTTCTTCGACGTTCCTTTCCTCAAATAACCTTTCACAGCAAAGCAGACTCACCTTCAGGTTCAATATGCACATCAGCCTGAAGACTCCGAGGATCCTTTCGACAGGGATCAATAGATATACATACATACTTATCTAGCAAACAGCTTTGACAGAGCTTATAAAAAGGGACCCATAACACTTGAGCAAATTACTGTTAATTTGCAGGCACAGCCCGAAACCCAGCCCAGACTGATTGCAAATACTTCTGTAGTGCATCTCAAACAGGTCGGTCATCGCTAAGCTTCACCATCCTAAATCATTCTTTGCGCCTATTTTTTCAGCTGAGCAGTATTTGCACATACAGGGGAACTCCTGCTGCTTCCTCCACTCAAAATGGAGCTTGAGCTCCACTCAAAAATGAAGCCTTCTTCTAATTAATTTCTATTTATTATCTTACTTGAAGCCCAAGCTACATTCAACGTAGAAGTACAAAGAGTATTGAAAATTGCAGATTTTTCTTCCCCAGTGGAATTTCAGGATAAAACTAATACTACTACTACCGTTTTTCTTCTACAAATGCATAATTTCTTTTTTCAGTTAGGCATTGTACTTCCAAAGTAAACATCTTCTTTTCCCAGAGAAGTTTACTGTTACTACAATCTCAACACGAGTCTGAGAACCGGATAAAATGAGAGGAGAGACGCAAACCTCATGGCAAAAAATTAAATAACTGCAGTTATTTAGCAAAAGCGAGTTTACCTTAGGGTTGATTATTTCAATCTTTACAACTTGCAAAATAAATATACTTCCAACCATCCGAAAAGATCGCCCACATTGCTTTGACTTTAATGCCGAAAGCTGGAGTTTAGCCAGCGCTCCTGCTTAGGAGAAGGTGGGGGTTTCATCACGCAGTTCACCGAGGATGCTCTATGCAAATGGCAAGGAGGAGACAAAACGACAGAGGCGAGGAGGGCAGCGGACAGCCAGGGCACCGCGGGTAACACCGTGAGTAGAAAGGAGAGGGCAGAGGCAGGTCAAATGTCTGGGTCAAATAAGGTAGGATGATGTTATGGAGAGGGTTGAATACAAAGGCGAAAGGCGTGAATTTAAGCAGGAGGTGCTGAATTTGAGAGATGCGCAACACTTTGCAGGATGCGCCCCGCACCTTGCAGAATTGCGTTTGAAGAGTAGATTTTCATCAATGGTACGGCATTGTGCATTAGTAACGACTGCAGAATTAGGGTGCAACCGTCTGGGAACGTATCTGGGAAGACGATGCAGTATGATTGTCAGAGTGCTATCATAAAATACGAGTATATGAATCAAATGAAGTAAAGGAAAATGTATGCTGAACAAAAGGAAAATGCTCCTAATGGTGAATTCTATTACACCGTTGAAATGTTTCCCAGGGGAAACAGTGGACTCCTGTTCTTTGCAAGACAAAACAGTGAAGAATATACTTTAAGGAACAATCCTACAGTGGCATAGAAAAGCATTAGATAACTTATTAGGTCTTCACCATCTTTGGTTTCTGTGGAACTGAATAGAGCCAGAGCAATAGAGCGGCAGTAAGAAAGCACAAATATTATGCTAGCAAAAAAACTTACTCCATTAACGTCGGTGTGGCCTGTGAAAATGCAGGTAGGTAAGTCTTTGTTACCTTGGCACAAGTGGAAGTACCATAAATGTTAATATTGGTACTTTTGCAAATATATATTCACGCAGGTGTCCTAGTCCCGAGCAAACGACACATCTGTTTTGAGAACTCCTACTCTTGTGGAATAAGAAACAATAGGTCATAACACAGGCAACAAAACAAGATGGCAAGATAATACTGCATGCCATGTAACACAAGTATTAAATCAGAATATAAGGCATTTACATGAAAGTACAATCAAATATCTGAGAGTAACTCCCTGCGTTTTAACTTTGTGCAAAATACTGTTTTACATTGATAGTGACACTGAAGAAAAAGCCCTAACAAAAACCCTATCTGATCATTATTGCGCACAGGTTTTGTCTTAAGTATTTTCTGTGTAATTTTGAAAATTACTTTCTCACAGAATACAATGAAAAAATATTTTAAAAATGTTCCTGTGTTAATTAATATCAATTAAAATAGTGGTCGTGCGATACAACATGAAGCAACAGATTATGCTTGGTGCGAAGTCCGGTAACTGGAATAACGTTATTCCTGCATCTGCAGGATCGCAGCCAGAAGCCTCAAACAGAGGAGCAAAAAGTGTAGAAAGCAGCACCGCGAAGCCACATTTCCTCACTGTCACTGCCCTGATCTATGAAAGGAAAGTTGCATTCTGCCTTCCATCCTCCAAAAATAAAAACACGCAGTATCGTAGGGAGCAAAGAAGTGGCTACGCAGAACTATTACCACCCTGTTCTTCAGGTTTTTATTTTGATAACACTCTTCCCAAGAATAATATAAGGAAGGTGAAGTAAAACTCATTCGGTCCTGTGCCTGCTCTCGGAACAACAGGGGTACAAGCAGGGAAGGGTTATGATCAATAGTCGGGACTTAAAATGTCACACAAACAGCGCAAGGGCCTGATTGCTATTACAGCTGGAAACCTGCACAATGGCACCCCGTGTGCCATTCATCCCGCGACGGCCTTCTCTCATAATGCTTAGACGTGTCTTTCCGAAGAACGTTTCAGGGATCTTCCCTGTAAGGGGGTGCAGATGCCTTCTCCTCGTGGCACTGCGCCGCGTAGCGCATCTGAAAACTGTAGCTGATAATTTGCATTTAATGGGACAAGTTCAGCTCTCTTCCATAGCCACTGAATTTCATTTTCAACACCTTCTTTTAATTAGAATTTTGCAGATAGCATGGCGGTGCCCTCCTGATTTGCTGTAGTCAATTTGTCAAGCGTTAATTTTTCCCCTCGCTGATGTTATGTTTATATTCTGCATAGTGGCATAGAGGCAGGGGAAAAAAATCACTTAAAACAGAGGCCAGACTAAATTTTTAACATACTGATTTTCTTCTTGCTGTTATGTTCATTGAAGGTGTTATTCATGATCCCAGTACAGTCCTATAATAACAGCCGCTGTAGGGCAAAACTATTAAAGAAATATGCTGTCAATTTTAGTTTCTGAATTCCTTTATTGTTGCAATCTTGTATTTTCATTTCAAAATACACACCTATGTGTTTAAAACGTATTTTTGGTTTTAAAAAGAAATGCCTAATCCCTATGCATAGAGCAAAACTAAAGGCCAGAAACGGAGCCAGAGCAGTTGAAAGAATTTAAATGGCATATTCTAGTACAACACCTGTTATTGGCTCCCTCCATCTCCCACCACGTAAGTTAAAATGCTTCAGAAGAACATCTTGCATTCAAGAAAAATTATATAGCAACCTAAAAGGTCCTTGGCTTATACTGAGGCTCAGTTGGCCTCTGTGGCTAAATGCCTTTCTGAAACTCTTCTTCCACCCTTTTGAGGCTAAGCAAACACCACCTCTCCACATTCAAAACAAAACGAAATTAACTATTTTGGTCAAGAAAGGAGAGTGAATGTAGATAACACAGGGTTAACAGATTTTTTTTCATGTGAAAGACATTTTGCTTCACTTTTTTCTATTACACGACAGGGAAAAAAGCGAAAAAAGAGAAAAGATTACCACACTCCATCAAAACATCGGGGTGATACCAAGCCAAAGCAGGACTTTGGGACTCTTAAGAAAGGATTGGTTCAGATAACGGTTCTGCTTTCTGCTGTGTGCACACTGTATGCGTTTGACTGTCTGCCGGGTCAGAGGTCTGAGATCGTCAGCAGACACTTTTAGAGAGAAGCACTCCCTGTGTTGTCATGGAAAACTTAAAGCTATTCATTCCTTTTTATTTATTTATTTTTTATTTAGCATATAATGCAGATAACCCAGATGGAAAAAAAGACCAAAGATGTTTACTTCTTAATGAATGGAAAGCGTGTAGTAACAAAAATAGTATTTCTTGGGTCTTAAAATGAGCCCAGTTTATTCTGAAGACATGACTTTGGAGTTTAAGTCTAATTAAGAAAGAGCAAGAAATGACATCCTAAAGCTAGAGATGAGATGGCAATAATGTCCTATTAGTGTGCCTATTTGTGCATAGGTAGACATGATTAATAAACCTCAGGTTTATATATCCTTTTATTGGAACTGAATTTTTAAAGATTCCTGGGAACTATAACAGAATGTTAAGAAAAGCCTTTTATGACATTCCTACCGATTCATTACGTTATTTTGATAACAAAAGAGCTGAAATGATTTAGCCCGCCTTTAAAATCTCCATGTTCTGTAGTTTCAGAATGCATATGCACATGTCGAGATGATCTTGAGATGTTTTATGCTATGCCGGGTTGTAAATTTGTCTCACCTTTTACTGCTGCTATGATGGTTAAGCATACATAAAATGCACTGCAATTTTGGTCTTGTGATTCTTGTCACAACTGGAAAAGTCTTTAAATAATGATTCCAGCAATATACAGGTTTTCCTGTTCGCATAAAGAAGGGCATGATTTTCGCATATTTACGCCAGGCTGTTTATTTAAAGGCACTAAGCCAATTTGGAGCTGTTGGCTGGTGTGACAGATAACCGTATAACCTCATGGCACGAGCGATCTAGACTCAGAGACACTTCACTAACTTAAGAGAAAGATCATCCGCCAGTACTTGAATGAGAAGAGTGGGAAAGTCAAAAGGTGTGCGGAAGAAAGAAGCAGAAGAGCTTCACTGAGAATCCGGGAGAGGGCAAAATGCATATTGGAAGACATAAAGAAAAGAACTATGTGAAAATCAGACCAAAAAACCCCCTCCAAACAGTAAAAGAAGATACATGCAAAAGGCTTGCAGGAGTCTTCCTCTGCCTCAAAAAAAAAGTGGATTAAATTTTACAGAAAAGGACTCTAAGTGCACAGCTTACATCAGGTTTTACAGAAGAAGGGGCTCTATGCTTTTACAGTGCTCTTACGGATAAAAAGAAAGCTTCATTTTAAAATTTCAGTGGAATATTTGATGTATCAAAAAGTCATGTTAAAGAAACATGCCTTGAAAGTAGCCTAAAGAAACCTTGCTTCCATCACATTTGCTGAGGTTTAAAACACTGCGTCCCTAAAATTATAAAATTCTTGATGTCCCATAAAATTCTTTAGTTTAAGATATCTTCAATTTTTATAACCTAAGGACCACCCTGGTTTATTTACTTTATATTAATATAATTTCTCCACTTTTTTTTTTTTCATACAAAACCTTTAGTCACAATCCTAACGAATTGCTGTCCTGGACACAATTTCCATTAGTTCTGTGGGAATTATGTATTCAGTGGAAAAAAGAATGGGAACTGGTACCCTGGATCGCATCAGCCTGGCTCTGCGGCTGGCTAGCATTATTTACACAGACGAAAAATCATTTACACGCAAGAACAGCCCATGATGCAACTACCAGTCCAGAGGAAAAGTTTTTTTTCTTTTACTTCTTGTTTAGTTATCTGTACAGCATACAACTTCGCATCAAACGTAACGGTGGCTACTCAGGTTGTCCATAGCATACCTACTACTTTGCTGGAGCATCATCCTGGTTATTGCTTATGAAAGTGAGTTTCACACACCAATTATGCAGCTTAACTTAAGAAATACCATTTCCTCGCCTCTGGTTTAAAACATTCCTTTCAGTTCTGACCATGATTTCATCCATTAAGCGCAGCTCGCCTTGCTTTCTATGGCAGGAATTGCTAAATAACACCTGTGGCTCAGTGTGTTATTTTGTTTAGACTGTAAATACTACATCCACTTTGAAAAAATGTCAGTTGTTGCCAGATGCATCCTATGATTTAAATAAAAGACGAATTTTCTTCCTGAAACTTGCTATTTACAACTTCATAGGATGTACTCTTTCAGTCTTGCAACCATACACGGGTATTTTGAACAAGGTTATTTAAAGGAGCAGTTAAAATGCCGATAATAGAGAAATAGGATATATTAGCATTGCTTTGGAGTTTGCATGTCAGTAGGTCACCTTAAGACAACTGTAAGACAACATTAATGGATAGGCAGAATTGACAGTTTTTACGTGTAAACCAAGGGAATATAATCATGAAGCCAAGAAAGTAACAGTTGAAATACTGAGTTATACGGAGTACGAACTACAGTTCATTCCAAAACATTTAATCTGTATCTATAGGTAAAATTTTAATACCAGAAAAATACAAAAGTGTTGCAAACTGTAACTGAAAGTAATAATATGAAAAATTATGTTCTACATTTATTATGTAAATAGTACAAAATCGGTGCAAAATACATTTTCATAGCTTACATAGACTTGGGTGCTTGTTTCAGAAACATGTTAAACTGGCCATATGCATTTCAGCAAGCACCACTCATTTTAGTCCCTAGCAGACTCATATTCAATAAATATATTGTGTTTTCCTCAATTTCTTTGCTAAAAATAATTCACTTCAAAATACAGAATCCTAAAAGCTGTGCTTGGAAAACATCTCTGAACCTCAGCTCCATTTACATTACCATTCTGTAATCCCAGTTCATTCCCAACTGGGTTAGATGCCATTTTTATCTGCCAGAGCATTTTCTGGGCACTCCCCTCACGTTTGCAGTGCAAACCCACTGTAAGCCTAATGCCCCAGCCAGTGACCCTCTCCCCTACAGGAGATTTCTGTTATCTCAAAATCTATAGTACAGTTCTATTCGGGATTATAAATCTCACTTCTCATTTTTCTCTGGACTGCTCTATCTGTCAAATCATTTTGCCTCCTCTTTTGAAAATGGTCACTTCCATACATTCCAAGAGTGTTGGTGGGATTTTTTTGTTGTTGTTGTTTTTGGTTTTGTCTTCCTGTAAAACATAGAGCTCGGTTAAAAAGCTTGACTGCTTTCTGCACAGCGAGGACTTGTGTTTACCTTACTAAAGCAAAGACAGGACTCCCACTTACATCTTCTTTTCTCATCACCTACTGCACCTTTGAAATATCTTCCAGGTTCACTTCATAGTTCGGTCACTAGTCCATGATGTCTTACATGCTTGGAAGTCTACTTCAGCCAGCCATGGACGTCTGAACATGTACTTCATTAGTATGTTTCAATGCCAAGAAAAAACACTTAACCAGCATGATAATAATTTACCATAGAAAAAAATGACATTTTTCCATACAGGACAAGTGTTGAATAAGTAACAGTTGCCTGCCAGAATTTGCCTGTGCTGAGAAGCTCCACACTATGAAACTTAGCTCTTCGGGAGCCCAGCAGAGATTGATGGTGGATAAGAAGAACTGGAGTGGGGCTAATGAACCCTCTTTATGAAGCTGCTGTTTCAAAAGTATGTAGGATTACAATAATCACAGCGTTAAAGAGGTAGTCTGTTATTATTCCATCACGAGATGGAAAATATTTTAAAAAAAAATAAATTCCCAGTTAACCTAACTGAAACAAATTAGGCTCAGAAGGGATATATCTTGTCTTCTGCATTTTACTCTGCATATTTTTGTTATGGAAACACTCCTGGCTTTGTAGACTTTGCTGTGTTTTGTTCTCTGGCACAATTTCTTCAGTGATATATACTGTATTTTTTTTTTTTTTTTACCCAATGCCATGGCTATAGTAAGCAGAAAAGACATCATGTCAAATCACCTATCTTATTGATGAATTAGTTAAGGCTCGTGCAATGTTGTGACAGACCGTGGTGTAAATGTGCTAAGCATTATTTTTTGGCCATTCCTGTAACTGTAAACAATAATGTTTTGCTTTCTTGTGGAGGCTGCATGTGCTCCTACAAAGTCAGTGTGATTCCATCACTTTATTTTGAGAAAACCCGAGAGCTGCATCCTCTGCGTTTTAGGCTTTCATACATTATGCCCATGAATGTCACAGCCTCTGCATGCCTAAGGCCACATCTGTCAAAGGCAGACCCATTTTTAGCAGAGCATGCTAGCGTATATACTACAGGAACGAGTCTGTATGAGATCCCCATGAGAAGAAATGAACTGCCATTCCCGAGCTTGAAAAAGGAGTTAATATTTTTACTTTCCCCCCCCTAATACCTCCTCAAATTCAAGGACAGATTATTTTAAAGAGTTTACATTTACATATGAATTATAAACCAATAACCTACAGGAAATGCGTAAATTAGGTAGGCATACAAAACATGACATGAATGTTGAAATTTGTATCTTTAAGAGAAAACCTGGGTGCCCAAGCATGTAACCTTTACAGGCATAAATAAATCTTATGTGAATACACCCTATAAGCTTTTACTTACACTGCTGTAAATCTAAAGTAACTCCTCTGACCTTAATAGCTTTACTCAAGATGTACCCCTTGTACAGATGAGATTAGAATTTGGCCTTTTAACCTCAATGAAACTCCGTGGGCAAGTAATATCATACCATGAAAGTCAGGATGGCTGAATCAGGTCCTCCGCATAAAACACCATCGCTAGGGAAATGTTTAGACAGTGGTTTTCAGAGGAATGTTTAGATCTATAATTGGGCTTAGTTAAGTCAGTAGCAGTCTTAATTATTTACCAGCAGTGTCCCTGGACAGAATACTGAATTTAGAGTAACTCTGGGGGTATAGCTCTCAGAGTCTGTTTAGTTAAGAAAAATAATGGCCTTTTTCTTCTGATCTACTCTATCGCTTTTGCCCCAACAACATTCCTCTAGTTTTTAAAATACATGTTGGAATACAGAACAAGGTTAAAGGCAATGCGCTGTCTTTGAGGCCTTCCTGAGGCTGAAGGAGAAACAGAAAAACGTTAGTTTTCAGCTCATGGCCTGAAGAAGACCCAACAGCCAAAACATCACCTTTAACTCTGCTTCTATTTTTGAGTATCATTTGCTATCAACTCTTCTTTCATTTTCCAGCTTTCATACCGCTGCCACACCATCAGTACTTCCACTTATCCTATTTTTATGAGACGCCAGGTTCTTTCTTTCAGAGGAATCTCACAGTGATCCCGATCAGGCGATTGATTTTTTGGCAGAACCTCTTATTAGAGTCAGTGGGGAATTCTAGTTAAAAATCAATGGCGCAACCTGATCCAAAATTAGTGAATAAGTCTTTGAGAAGAGCAAGAAATGAATGGTGCCTTAATGACAAATTGGATGTTTTGCATAAACCCCAAAAAGTGGAACACTAAAGCATGCACATTGTCTTCATTTTTTGACTACTTTCCAGTTACATATGGAAAAAGAATCAGATTTTCAGTGGATTGCAAAACAGACAGAAAAAACAAACCCATGTCAATTATCCATTATGAGGTTTTTGCCACATTCTTTTCCATATATTTCTTGGTTAGTAGAAGAATGCAATTATCGATGAATATTCCTTTTTTATTGTTATCATTTTAGAGGTATAGTTTATATTTCTAAATGTTCACAGAACACACTTCTCATTTCAAACAACTCTTACACCACTGGCACACTGATGATATCATATTTACTGGCATTTATATTCATATTGTATCTTTCTATTAACTACCATAAAAACACGACTTTGTTTGAAGTACTATTGTGATTTTCTTTTAAAATTTGAAAATTAGATTTATGCATTTATTTAGGTCTATTGCAGTTTCATTTTTAGATTTTTAAGATCATCTTAAAAAATCATTTTAAGACTACCTTTTAAATTGTAACAACTGTTGATACTTGTGAAAGTTACAAAACTCACAATAATGTAACTACGAACTTTCTATTTTCCATATTATTAGATTAAATACAGTGAAAGAGCCATCAGAAAACCTAAACCACTGCTTTAAAAGATGAATTTGGAAACTCAGCTTCGATACAAAATGTATCCAGAAGCAATAAATTTTAAAAATGTATGTTTAACTTCTACACTGGAGTATCTATGATTTTAAATTACCTCTATGCTCAACACTGAAAAAAATCTTCACAAAATATTGTGATCCAACTGGAATAATAATTCCCATTCTCAATTTAGGCTAGTACACTTTACTATTAGATGAACATGCTTCTGATTATATGTTTCCCTTTATTAAGTTAATTGATTAAGCAAATAAGCAGGATTTGGGGTTTGGTACTTGTTTAGGGGTTGTGGGTTTTTTTTTGTAATTTAGATTCAGAAGAAGTTTTTTAATGAGTAAAAATGACCACATTTAATTGCCACAGCAATTTCAGACTTGCAATCAAAAAATCTAGTGACGCTGTTCTTAGTGCCAAAGTCCAGTGCAGGGAAAACCAAATGTTCTCAATGGAGGGACGCAAACTTAAAACTAATGCAGAAGTTGAGGTCTGCACTACTATCTGTATAGAATAATAGATGGGGTTTTAGAAGTGCAGGCTTGAATTCAATTTCTGCTTATACATATTACCAGAAACCATTGCTAAAATTGATGGTGATTATTGTGACTAAAATCACTTTTTAAAATAAACAGAGACTTGATCTTGGCTGTTCATTTGTCTAGGCTGAGAATCTGCCAACTTTCTGAGCAGGGGATTGCTTAAATTACTCATTGTCATAGTAGAAAGAATCTTGCTTTCCATTACTCAGCCACATTTAATCTACACTAGTCACTGATCTTGATTTTATTTCTATTGTCCAAACTGATAAAAGTGATGTTTGAAGTGCATATGTAAGTTGGGAAAATGAAAAACAGTGGGAAAAAGGCTCTTAGATTTTTGTTTAACCTAGGCAAGAATACATCTGCTCAAAGAAATTAAGACTGAAGTCACATTTCATAGATTATCTCTAGATAAAGATAACGCTTTCTTGGGTTTAGCAGTTATGATATTACAACTCAGATTAAGCTAGTTATGCCAGCTAGCATGCTCAGTTGTCACTTAAATTTTTGTAATTTTCAACTCCTGCTCATTTTTTCTTCCATTTAAATCCATCCCTGATTCTTTTCTCTGTGAAAAATAAGGGTAGTTTCTGTTCTCTAGAACACAAATGTAACTGTAAAATAATCTATCTAAATTCAAAAAATTTTATACAAAATTCAGTTTCCCATGATTTCTTATTTTGGCATTTTAAAATCTAATTGCAATATCAGGTATTCCCATATTTAAATCTTGCACCATGTTTCCTTAAAAGTCTTGTAATTCTTTCAGGGTTTTCTTCCTTTGTGCACCAGGTTTGTTTTCAGTGAGAAGGCACTTGCAACTGTGCAACCCCAGTCACGCATCTAGAACTCCGTTAGACAGGAGACGATATCGCGCTATTGATATATGAGGAAAGGAATCCCGCCTTCAACACCCGTGAAGAAATATTAGAACATAAAGAGATGTAATTCAATAACAATAAGCCCAAGCATTTTATTTGGCATTTTTTCTTCCAGAAGAAAATCAAACCATTTCAGCAAACATGAAAGCTTGCAACAGTAATTATTTTTTCCCATCAACTTGGTTCTCAAACTGTTCCATTCCTGTGTTCTTCTCTTTCGGCCTGATTCAACAAAGACATAGTATATGCCCTCGGTGAAAGCAAAAATCCCTCAGTAACAGGCAGGTGAGAACCACACACAGTAAATATCCAGAATATCTGTACTGATACCCTGCAGGTTCTGTGCTTGGTTGTTTTACCATCGAAGTTGCAGGAGTTTAGATATCCACACAGCACATTTCGATCTGAGGAGAAAGAAAAGCCACTGCGTGGTTCACGAGTAAGCAGCCAAAGAATAATATTTACAAAAAGCAAACCAGATGCACACCTTGCCGTTTAGAATATGTCCAGGACAAGTTTATTCACATACAGAACTCAAGTGTGCAACAACAATCACAAATACAAAGTAGAATTCTTTGGGTGTTTTTATACTATGTCTGGTCAATTAAAACTTAAGAGTATTTCCTTCTTACTCTGGCAAGGGTTTACTCTACTGTGCAAGAATTTTTCTCTCTCTGCTGTGTTTAGGATAAAGGGTTCAGCACCAGGACAGAAAAAGGAATTATAAACTTGATTCAGTTGTATGACAGCACCGCTCTCTGCCTCCATGGGGAGCGCACCAGCTACGCCCTCTTGGATTGACGGGAGATTTCACCATCCAGTGACACGGCTGATTGATTGGCCACCCTCTACGTATTTGGTCGTTTTCATATAAATCTGCCTCTGCTGGCAGCCACCTGCAAATCTCCCACCCGTCTGTTTTCCTGATCTCCACTGGTTCTGGGGTTGCCATTTCCCTCAGTATTAAAGCTCAGAAAGTAATATTCAGGTTTCAGATGCAGCTTGTTCTGTCAGAAATTCCTTATGTCCTACACTGCGTCTCACCGATTGCTAGGTTTGGTTCAGAAAGGGAATTTCCTCAAGGGCACATTGACTCTGTCTTGAGATTTTACTTTCTTGTTCTTTCCTCAGCATTTGAGAAGGAGATGGAAGGTCTTTGAGCTGCTGAGTGTCTAGTACAAGGTGCTGAAGAACCTCAGCTTCCATAAAAATTAAAATGAGCATATCACAGAAGGCACTTAGCTTTTCGCAGAGTTGTATCTTTGCCGGGTCCTGTGGGGGAAAAAAAAATCACCTGACAAAATGATAGAAGTTTCAAGAACTTCAATATCTACCTAACCTATGTACACCATGATGTTGGTTGGATTCTTTTCCAGTCATTACAGATTTTTATTTAAAAAAAAAAAAAAGGAGTAGGAACCCTTAGGAACCCTTATAATCCTGTATAAAGTATTTATTATTACTTAATTTAAGAATCTGCTTATGAAGATATAAAACCCTCAGCTGAGTCCATCAAGATTATATCAGAACACGTCAAAATGGGACTGGCATTAAACTGTCACACTTAACAATAAGGCAGTCTCATGCACCACGAAACTGATTCTTTCCTTAAGAAAAGTTCTTTCTTGATTCTTGTTTTTGAAGACGAATCTCCTGGATAAACTTGCCATAAGAGTTACACTACATAGGCTTTGTATGAAGGTCAGCTGAATGCTGTGCTCAACCCCAGTGTCAGGGAGACCCAGCGCTTATTTGCTTTGATATTTAACTTACTGATAAAGTTGTCGCCCTTATCCTGAAATCCAGTTTCAGATGTGATCCTTACTGAAAGGATGATCACACGAGTTTATATTCCTGAAAACCCCCACTGTATGTCTCAAGTACAAAATCCTTTTCCCAGCTGCCTGGAAGTGAGGTACACTTTACAACAACATTCAGGTTAAGAGTTCTCCCTGTCTGCTCCAATAAATTTGCTGAAATTCTCCAGAAAAAATATTCTTTGTAGACTTATTTCATTTATTTAACATGTTTTGCTAAAATAAGTGATATCAGGGCTTTCCAAAAGTTGATGGCCTTTCCAAGAATTATTGCAGATAAATATTTGAATTTAATTTTATCTTTAACTAAATCAATATCTAGAGGACAGTACATTGCCTTCTAAATGGACATTCATCTAGTACTTCTTGATGTTATTCAGATCTCCAGTCTTAAAAGATGCTGCTCTGGAACGAATTTCAGGATAAGATGCTTTGAGACGCCTTAAAAATATTTTTGATCAAATGAGCCACTGACACACAAGATTGGCTTCCATAAGCTTTAGTTTATTTGAAACTTACTGAAGATGATCTATTTAATTAGCAGTCAATAACCAATGCAAATCAGAAGTTTTGATTTCTGTGAATACTTATCTAATAAGCAGCCCTTGGACTGAAGAACACTGACGCTGCAGTTTTCACATTTTACATGCAGTTGGACAACTGCCTCTCCTGTGCCAAAACACTACGACCATGAGGATGAATATTTAGTTCTCTATAGTTCTGTTAAATAATCTCTTGAAATGCTGCATATGTCAACTCTTAATTCGAAAGTCAGAGATGCCTCTTCTTAAAATGTGCCTTAGTTACTGGAATCAGCTGACTTCTCCAAATAAGTAAGAAGACTGTGTGTAATTGATTAGAATTTATTTTCCTTCCCCAGTTGCCCTGCTTTCAACTCCTTCACTCTTCTAATGTCAACGTGCTACTAGCTGTCAGGTTGCTGTAGGACTCTCTCCTCGCTGAAGATAAGCCAGTTGTCACCTAAACGTGCAGCTGAGAGGAAAAAAAAGATTCAGTTGCCAGTGCTCAGAAGAATAAAAGACATCACTTCAGAGCACGGTCCAAACTGGCTCCCCAGCAGTGCTGAGCATGCTCTTGGTCCATCTGCACTTTGTGGTCACGTCTAAACAGAAGACTGATTTTGGCAAAATAATTAAACCAGATGTTCACTAGTTAAAGCATACTGAACACCTTCGTTCATAAACGATACTGAACATTAGCTCTTTCTTTAAATATCCCTGTGTAAATAAGCCAGAAGTTAGACATCTGTAGTATCAGCTGAGCTGTGCCCATTATTGGCTCAAGCTGATAGCAACAGATAAATTTCCCAGTGAAAACGTGGGCATTTGCATTCTTCGTGGAGAGCAGCATTTATAATTTTTTAATCAAAGTTCTTTTTAAAAGACAGCAATTCTCTCAGGCCTTCTTAAAATATAGAATTTAAAAACAATGTGTATATATATATATATCATTCTGGTGAAGTAAGATCCTCTCTCAAGGTCTTGTGAAAGACAATGTTTACACGCTTGAGAGAATTCCACGTTTTCAAAAAAAGATCCAAGCAGTCAGCCTCACAATCAAATGTACCTTAATTTAAGATTAATTAATAAATGTTTATAAAGGATTTTATATGTGAAGTGCCCTGTCTCCATTTACCTGTGCCTACAGAGCATATACGTAAACATAAACATAAACATATACACATACATGTACACATACTCACGTACACACATACATGTGCTACACAATATGGCAAAAATGCTGTATTACTTGGAATGTCTTTGGAAATAAAGATAGAAAAATAGTTTTGTTTTCATCCTGATTTATAAGTCAAGATCAACAGGACTGGAATATTTCAATTTTTTTTAATTTTAGAATACTCCATAATTTTATATTTTATTCAGTTACGACTTGAAATTTACATTATATGGAATATTTTAAATCATACTCAACATACGTAGACAAATTTAAAAAGAGATCAGAATTCTTCTCACATCATAACTGGTTAAGGTAGAATTGATGTTATTTCCTTCAATAGTTTTTCTGCCTTTGTGCAAAAAAAAATTAATTATTTGTTTTGTGAAATATTGATTAAACTATAGCTAATCCTTCCGTAATCTGCCCCAAACTTATTGTGCAGAAAGGCTCATTATTAATTCATGCACACATTCTATACTTAACTTGAAGGGAGACAATGTAGCAAAAACACAAATCACGTCATTTTGTTAAAGCTATCCAATAAATGGGAACAGATAACTACTAACCAATTAAGCTTCAGACCTTAGTATTTTAGAACAGCAGTCTCAGAACTCTACAAGCTTTGTTCCAATAATCCATTTCTAGCCACATTCACAATATGTTAAATACAATTTCATCTGGAATTTTAACATAACTATGAGAAATAAATTTCACAAACACATTGCAGAATGAGTTTTCATAGCGGAATTGTTATTAAATTGATTTCTTATTGTAAATCACTGTGCAGATATGCTCAATTACTGTATAAAGTTAATTGTTAGCTTTGCAATGCTTTACATTCTGATTGGCTGAAGAGTTTCTAATTTTCTTAGTCACTGCACAGTTATTTCTCTTTAAGTATATACCCTACAAATCCATTCTGCTGTTTGGCAGAGAGTTAACCAACCAGAGAAGTAGCATGTACATAATAGCTATGTGGTTATCTTTCAATAATCGTACTTCTACCATCACCTACCATACTTCTTCTTAGGTTGGCTCTGGAATACAAACTTTTCAACCTGTCAGCCTCGGCTTATCACTTATTTAAATACTGCAGAAATGCATAGAGGAGGAATCCTTCTTCTGTTCTTATTGCAATGAAAAGGAAAAAAAAAAAAAAAGGCAAAACAGGGCTGGCAAAAATGGAAAAAAAAAAATTTGTTCAATTCTGATCTCATTTTAAATCATGGCAAATCTGAATTAATTCTATTAGCCATCACTGGAGACAACCAAAGTCAAAAGGTCAGAATATGCTCTGGCTCGTAAAGGTTGAATTCTAGCACTGATGCCCCCACCACAGCATGCTCTTCTCCTACACTTGGTTACCCTCAAGGACAGCAAAGCTCTCACCCCAAAAGCAGCAGCTGTGTATTTGCTCTCTGTCTTTACTTCAGATAGCAGAACCCTCCTCTGCATTGGTAAGGAGGAAAAGACAGCAAGGATGGAAAAATGTCTAAGAGGGCAGAAACAAGGAGCAGTGGAGTGGGGAGGAGTTTTGAGGCGTAGGTCCTGTGAAGAAGGCTATACCCTCACCCGCAACAACCCTTTGTGGCATCTAATGCACGCCAACACCCGGCTGGGGTGATGAAACTCGGCGTGGCAGCATTACAGCAAACATCACCGTATGAGAAAACACTGACACAACCCCCAGCCCCAGGACTAGACCCAGGTCTCCCCGCCGCATCTCCAGATCCTTAAACCAAAGAGCCACACTCCTCTGTCCTCCCTCCTTCTCTGCCCCACGGAGCTTTCAGTTATCTCCCCACGCAGTGGCACAGCTTCACCCAACTCGTAGCTGATGCCTCCGGCTCCGCACACCCCTGAGCCTCCCCTTTACATCAGCTACAACATGGAGCTTTCAAAAAGAAACCAACTTCCCCCAATAGCTTCCAAAGAAAATGAAAAATTCTTTCCAAAGGTTCTCCAAAAGTTTTTCATGGTTTCAGTGTCTCGTGTCTTTTGCTATAATTGTCCGCATTTTATAAACGGAAAATTTAGAACACTAATAAAATACTAATGCATCAAACTGCTTCTTCTACATATTTACCCTCAACGTGGATTTAAGGCTAATGCATGTTACTGAATGTTGATTTTATCAGCAAGAGGTGACCCAGTGACTTTGTCATGCCTAGTCATTGTTGGAAATTGTCAGGGAAAATAGTTAAAATGGAGTTAGGGTTGACAGTTTATATTTTTTTCCTTTAATATTTTTTTTTATTTTTATTATTTGTAATATTTTTTGAAAAATCACATTTTTTTTCTCTCTAATTTATCAAACAAAGATACCAAGAGATTCTACACTAGGGTAAACTCTCTCTATATATCATTTATCTGTATATCATATATATAGTTTACATATATATACATATTTCTGTATACATATATACGTATAACTATAAACTGTGCATATGCCAATAAGGCACCTAAAACAACTCAGAGACATCATATCAGTGCTCAGGTCATACTGCAAAAGTGCTTGAATTTGGCAGGCTGGGCTATATTACTCTTATTGAACAAGGTGGCTGAAGGCTTATGCCATGTTCAAACCGAAATTTAAGGATGAAATCAGGACAGGTGCCTCTATAATTAACTTGGCCTGGTGTTCTGCCAGTGTCTGTTCAGAGACAATAATTTGTAAATGATTTGAGACTCAATCAGTTTAACTTCCTATGGACATTCATAAAGAGATCCTGATCTCGCACAAGCACAAGTGTTGCTCATCGTCTTCAATGGAAAGACACAAGGGTCTTTAAAGGACAATGCAAATTCTCTACAGCATTCTCTAGGACATTAAAAAATACATGTTTTTAACCGTTATATTTATAAACATGTGATATGTTGCTATAGACCATAATATAGTGATATATAATATGATATATTTGTACTTCACCTGTTCACAGAAAAGAATAATTCAGATACTGTCTTACAGAAAACGGTAAAAAAGGCAAAGGCGGTACATATCTATCTATGTCAAATAAATGGAGGGAATGTGGCTATATCTAATGTAATTATACCTTTGGGATCTTCCGCATAAGGCTGCGCATCTTAAACCAACCTTTTTCATTTCTGATTTTTAAATTTATATTTCAAGCCAGTGTTTGTATTCCTATTACTCCCACGATGGTAGCTGGGTAGCAAATACTATCACGATAGGTCTTTATCACGCGCTTCTTAAAACGAGCATGCAAGTGAACTATGCAGATTTATCTTTGGAAAACATTTTATTTGAAGATTTATCTCAAGGCAAATGAATCACCTGGAATCAAATGACTTTATAATCATAAAAATTTAGAGATGAGAAAAGATCTAAGAGCTGATCTAGTCAATCCTCTTAAGTAGGCAGGATTCTAACCTGCAATGGGTTCTCTGGAGTATTCTCCACTCTGGGTCTAAATGACTTCAGCAATGGAGTCACCATTATTTCCTTTGAATCTACCCCACCATCCACCTCCTTACTGGGAATTTTTCAAGATATTCAGACAGCAGGCTCCTGTGCTCAGTTTCTTCTCATTTACCTTTCCCAGGTACACAGACCATCGTGTCAGCACTGCCCCAATATCGCATTCTGTTTTGGGTTACATTGGCCGGGTTTCGGTCAACATTAGAGAAAATTCCAGATGCATACAGAGAATGACCAGTTGACACCATGCAAGCCTTCGGTAGCTGGGATTACTCCCTATCCAAGCACACACTCACATTTGCTCTTGACTATCAGTTAGCTCAGTCTCTTCTCTCAAGCTTTCCTCCTGAATCAGTCCCTCCAGTCTGTCACTTTAACAGTTTTCCCCTTTTTTTCTTGTCAGTTTGACTCATTGCAGGTGGTTTGTTTTTTTTTAATGGCATGCCGTATTCTAGGTAGTCTAATACTGCCATGTGGAAATTATGCTTTCCCAACATGGTGCTTTTACATATATGGGATAAAAGGCATTGCTGCTATTTTTACAATTTTTTAAACCATATTTTAACCTTGTAACTAATTTGTTGTCCGCTTTCATTCTTAAGCCTCTTTCTATTACATAGTGCCTGTTTCCACTGAATATTTATTTGTGTTTCAGATATTTTTTTCCACCTATGTATTCATTACCTTATTACTTTCCATGTTAAACCTTATCTTCTGATTTCCAGACAATATTGCTAACCTGTCTTGATTAGTGTTATTCTTTCACTTTTCCCACAAGTATTTATAGCATCTCTAAAGACACAACTTGAGTTGTTTCATTTGCACTCTCCAAATTATTAGTAAATTTGTATATTCAGATTCTAAATTCAGTATTCATTGAACTAGATAATAAACTTCCTCAAAATCACTAAAGTGTGTGCAATTATTTAAGCATTTTGGGGGAAAAAATGATCATTTTTAGAATTATCAAAACATTAAAATTACATATTCGTTTGCTCAATTTTAGGTAAACTGGTCATATTACACCTGACAGTTCAAATATCCTGTGGTCTTTAACGTTCTGTGTAACTGATGCTGAGTTAAGTGCAGGATTGGGCTTCACCTGAGGGAGCAAAACCACAGGGGTGAAAACATAGAAAGAACAGGCCAAAACCCAGTTTAAAACTCAAAATACAGAAGATTGCGTCCATTAATGAGAAATTTTAATTTTGTGTATGATAGGCCCAACATAAAGCCTCTGTTTGTTTCAGCAGCTCTTATTTATGGGAGCTGACTCATTTAAGAGACACCGTAGGAGAGTAACGGCTACCCAAAAACAGGGACCTTACAGGATTGGGCTCAGTACATGGCTAATAGTTTGCGCAATATATTTTGATTTGACAGGCATTTTGGCCTACATTCCTACAGATACTTGAATATATGCTGCTTGTGAAAACACTCATTAAATACACTGGGGTTTATTTTCTCTTAGGTGAAGGTGGAATCGTGTTTTAAACTAAATTAAGAAATTAAGAATTTGTGTTGAATACAGTAACTTATATTTATTGTGTGTATAGCAAGGGAACATGTCTGCATACTGTAAATTATTAGCAAAACATGCTCAAATGGCTGACTATCATTTACATTAACTGGCATATCTTTTCTCCTTGCAGTGATGTTCTATTTGTTTCGCAGATGTTGAGAGACACGAACAAAACTGGTGAATATTTCTAAGCAAAATGCTTCAAAATTGTATACTTTCAAAGTGACAGAAATCTTTAATTTCACAAATGTATCCCATTTATGCTCAAAATAGACTATTTCACTGGGAGAATTTACATGTTTCAGCATCATCTATCAAGAGTGTTTAGAACAGGAGTGGCATCTTTCAAATGCAGCATTTACAAGTCAGCACTTGTCATTAAATGTAACTGTATGTTCAAGAGGTTTGTAATAATAGCCTTTAATTAAACTGGGGACTGTTAGAGGGTTTCTGTTGCCCTTTGAAGTTCTTAATTATTAGTTGTATCCAGCCTTTTATGGCGCAGTTAAGGTTAAATTAAATAATTAAAATATACCTCCAATATAAATCTAAAGACTTTACATGTTTTAATTAAACTTCTGAATTTCAAGGTTTTTAAAATAATAGCACATGTTTTGATTTTCTCGCGTTGGCAAACTAGAATGCTACATACATTAAACAAAAAATCGGTAGCTTTTTATGGGTATAATCGCTAAGCATGACGCATGTAAATGAGCTATTTTCTATGCATGGCTGGCAAAAGTGCTAATTAAATAGTTGGTATTCAAGGCTATGCTCGTTCATTGTTTAGTGACATACAAATCCAGCGATGTGTGCCAGCAGACATTTTAAGTTGAATGTTTTCTCCTCTACGCTCTTTGTCATGAAATGGTGGCACCATGATGAGAACACTAGTGTAAGCAAAACACTGAAATATGCTTTAATAATGTTTTAACCATGTAGCGACACTAGTCTAGTTTTCTAATGAATTTTTAATTTCTTTCTTCTTATAAGGATGTTACGAGTTATCGCTGATGCATATTAAATCATATACATGAGTCATTTTCTCACTAAATTTGCATAAAATGGCTAAATGCTAATGCACCAAATGGGGCTTACTATATATGGTACAGTAAATATGCCCTTGCAGGTTTTCTGCAATCAATCTCCTGTATTTCATTAGCAGCCAGATAAAGGTCTGGTCTGAAAAGGGGAAAGAGAAACTATTGTGTGTACGCTGCGAACTTATGATGCCTATGATGATTTCTACGCGACGATTAGAACCCAGTCTAGAATTAGAATTTGCATGAGACTGAAAATAAAGTTCCTTGGCAAGTGTGGCTAAATGGTGCCCCTGGAAGCTGCCTAGTGCTGCTAATAACCACCAGGCAGTTCACTGGGACTTTCCACATTTAGCAGTGAATGCTGGGTTTAAAACCCACGTAGCCCATTATTTTAATTTTGCAATGCTTGGTGTATCTATAACACTCCTGGCTAAATCTATAGCCACCAAAATCTTGCCAGATCCTCCCTATTTCTTAACGCAAGTTAAAAATGCTATTTTTCTCGTATTGTTACATACACTCACCTTTCACCCATGTTATCTGTTCCCTTTTTCTCTTCCTGCTAATAGAAATCACATATATTGGCCAACTTATATTTGAATTGATAGTAAGAATGGTGTCACTGTTGCAATATTATTAATCTAAACAAAACCCTTATATTTAATGACAGAAACTTTGTTGTCTCTTTTTTCTTTTTGACATCTGGAACATTTTTGTACCTGGTGCAAAAAAAAAAAAAATGCTATTTAAAAATAAATGTATGCTTTGCCCTACAGTTATTTTGAATTAGTCTTGATAAATAATTAAGTAATGCATAATATATTATTTAGATGCAATGGTCTTAAGAATTTGAGTGGTATTTCAACTACAATTATAGTAATTTATTTATCAGTGAAAAATTTACATAATCACACTTCAAAATCCAGTGGACTGGAGAGATATCAGAAGGACACCCAGGAATGTCCGTAATGACTCTGGGCATTAGATTAACTTAATAATGTAGTGATGTGCAAGATGTTATAATATCTAACATAGCTATATTTGGTGAACCTTTTTTAAATTATGAAAGCTAAACATTGTTTTTCCAGTTTTAGTTTAAGAAAACGGCAAATTTTAAACACAGAATAGGAATTAGGCCACTCCATAGGAAATAAATTATTGTTTCTACTAGAATGGAAGAAAATGTAAAGATCATTTACAACAAAATGCTGGAGTGTCTCTTCTTCAACTATCAGAGGAAACGTTGATTTTATTACAATGTCATTAAATGGTTACTTGATTTTGTGTAGTTATTTTAGGCTATCCCATTGGTCATCAGTGGTAAAGGACAATGCAGGGAAGAAATGGAAGATTTCTGTCTTGACAGTGTAGACAGACTGGAGACAAAGGTAACTCACTCCTGGCAACTGTGTCATACTATGGATCTTCCCTCTGCCTGTGAAGTCTTTTTGAGGCAAATGAGGTAGAACTTATGAGTACAATGGAGCGTAGTGAACTCACTTCGTGATGATGCACATGCAGATACAGATCATAGGTTTTCCGGATTCAAAGTTACACACACAGACACAAACACACACGCAAGCTTGCGTATGCCACTAGTGTCCATGTATATGTTACTAAAATAAAAAGAGGATCTACACAGCTGTCATACAAACCCAATTTATGCCATTTGAGAATTATGGGAATTTAGAGGAAGACATAAAATTAATATTCATACGTTTCCCAACAATATATTTATGCCCACTGGTAAAATATTTGTACCTCATAAAATCCTCAGTACTCAGCTGAACGGTAACCTATATAACGTGTGCTTACACCAATTACCACCATAGAGACGGAGGTTTTAATGGTCTATTTGGAAGCAATTTTTTAATATAGAAAAATAAGTGAAGAATTAGCCCTGGCTCCATTTCAGCCCGTGCCACCACCAGGTTATACTTTCCCACGCACCTACAGCAAATTCTGAGATGCTACAACAGCAATTGCCTTCTGTGACAGAGAACAGCCAAAGACAATAATTCATACTTTATACAAAAGAGTGCTAATTTTACATTTTCTGATGTACCACAACTGCTGCTAAGTTAGACAGGTGAGAAGAAATTGTATATGTGTGATCTCATCCTTGCTGTGCAGGTTTTCTGTCACTGACTCCAGCTTTCTCATACAAGGTTATCGTGTGTTAGATTCCAATTACATTAAACTATTACCATTATTCTCATGATAATGATATTATTTTATAACACCCCAAACTCTTGTTTCCCAAAGATAATATTCTACATGACAATGAGAGTGGAGTGTTTTTCATGTTAATGTCCCTTTCAGAGAACTGAAATTTTTAACAGAAGAATTGTGACTTACTTGAAAAGACATCTCTCTAAAAAAAAAATCAGATTTTAAAAAACAATTATATGCTCTTTTTCATTGGCACAGAGTTTATTCCAGAATTCAGATGATCCCACTCACACCATACAGGTTCTTTTACAAAGCGTGAAATGCTGGTCCTATTTGAGTCTGAAGATAGACTGACCAAGCTTTGACCCAAAGCACAAGACATTAATTTTTCTCAACAAACTCTTCTTAGACTCTAAAGAAGACAAACTACTGACCATTTCCCATAGTCATTTATTTATGAAGTTCATTTTGACCTAGCTTCTACTTTCTCCATGCTGACATACAAACTGGAGGTCAAAAGGCCAAGCAGAAGATAGTTCCTTATCACAGTCTCCTATACATCGGCAGTTTCCTTACTTTCTTTATGACATTGGTCTGCTGATCCTGCTCACTGCTGCAAAGTTTTTGACATGCACATGGCTTTTGGTGCCATCGAAGCCATAATAGCCTACAAATCATTAAGCAAATGAAGAAGACCTGTGTTCTTATCACACACGGCGCTTCAGCGTAGGTATTCAAATCATCAGTGTTTAGGAGTGTTTAGGAGGACTGAATGACCGTTCACCATTACTTTCCAATGTTACATGCCTCAGATTTCAGTAAGAGCTGAAGGAATTGAAAAAGATGGCAACAAAACATCTACGCCTGGAGGAGCAAGATCAGTTTCACCTGAAGTCTGTGCATCCTGTGATTGTTCTCACATTAAATATGTGTGTATTTACCATTCCAGTATAAAACATTTTAGAAATATGTCATTATGGTGCAGCGCAGGCATAAAAATTTCAAAGGCAAGTGGTGACAGATATAAAAATGAATAGCATATCAATGGCTGGGGTACCAAAGAGTGCTTTCCACCAAAATGTTACTCCTTTAGGTACAAGGGCCTGGAAGCATCCACACTTGTAAGCAAGGCACTCAAACTCATAACAGGGTCCAAAAATGGGCCTGTCCTTACAGCACCAACATGGAGATGACCGCTTCTGGTGGGGTGCTGTCCCATCTTGCCAGAAAATTAGTTTACACAAAAAACCAGTACAGCACAGAGAAGAANGCGGGGGAAGCAAGCCCTGGCTACCAGGTGATGGCAGGGCCCTCCAAAGTGCTTTTCCATGGCCCAGGCAGGGCAGCCGCCAGCAGCGACGCCACGGTGAGGGGCGAGGGGTGATCTCCACGGCGGGCACGTTGAGCTCCACCCGACAGCACTCCGCAGCCAACACGCTATCATTAGCCCCGCACAGCGTGATTTCTCCCTAATCCTCTCTGCAATTTACAACAAGTTTAAATGTCCATGCATGATGTTATTAACTGGCTTTATTAACTGCTTGAGACCCGGATTTTTTTTTTTCCTCTTTTTTTGAGGGGGGGTTGGTGGTTTTTTGGAGCCTCCCCCAAGGGACGAGCACACCGGAGGACCAGTAGCGATAATAACTCAACTACTCGGCAACGGGGTACCCGGGCTGCGGGTGAGTGAGGGGGGCGGGGG